>OZ035881.1:145939369-146539369 GCA_964034835.1 Muscina levida | reverse complement strand
CATAAATCTGAACAATGCCACACTGTGTACAAAGTGACGAACGTACGAGGGCATTTTGCTGCCAAGATGTAGAGTGAGTACGAGTATCAATTATGTTAACATTGTTATGAAATGTTGGTTGTGCTTTAATAGAAAACTAGAAAAATTACTTTGTGGTGGAAAGAATTAATAATTATATCATGAATGGTGGTGGTTCACAATGTTGGAAATAATGTTATAATGCTGCTTATAAATTACTAGAAATTATTGTAATCTAAATCGATTAATACGAAAGCGTTTCAAGTGATTTAGAGGTTTAGTTCGTTTATGAGGAGATCGTCGTCACTACAAGAGTAGACAGAGTGGTACTTTGGCTATAGTTTTTGGGTCATAAACGTTTAAAGAGATGACAATTTTTTTTTGCCGTGGAAAAAACATCAGGTTAATTATGAAATCAAGAGCAATATTTTTTATAAGAAGTGAAAATTTTTTGAAGGGATCAGAATATTTTTAAACCGGAGAAGGGATTTCACAACTAACATATAATATAAGTAAATAAAAATGACTTGTTGTACGTTGGTACGTTTATTTTATAATGTTCGTGAAAGGTTTTATAGAAAAAGAAAATTTGGCCATGTCAATTTCTACGCTCATTTCTTTTTTATATACCTTAAATTTCTATAAAACGCTATAAAAAACAAACCTACGATTGCTCGGTGGAAGCGACGTTGATAAGCAATACGAAGGTGCCGGGTTAGATTTCCGGCCAGGGCACTGGATAAATCAACATCTACGAAAAATTATTTTTTCAAAAATGCTTCCACTACAAAAAGCCAGATAACGCAAGGACCAATGAAAAAAAAACCAGCTGGCGCCATCTTTGGTGGAACCTGGCGGTTAAAACTCACAACAACACTAAGGTATTGTTGTTATCTAGTTATCTACAAAGAAACAATGATATATAATAACACTGTGACACAAAATTGAACTTTTGGAATTGGAATGGGATGAAACCAATAGGAAATGAAAGTTGACATTATGTATAACAAAACCCTCAAGGGATTTTTTAAGTTTAGTGCGAGATGTTTTTTACACGCATTTGAAGTTGGTGATTTTTGAACGCTGGCTAACAAGAAAAAATCATTATGCTTATTTATTATTTTATCCCGGAAAGTTGTTGTATCTTACTGTTTTTGGGGTCAAGGAATCCATTTTTGACATTTTTTTTTATTTTTAAGCGCCGCCAGAGGACGCTTTCGTACATTTTTTGGGTTAGAACGAATTTGTTGTCTTTCCACACGATTACAGCCGTAGATTAAGAGCTATCGAGCTAAAATTTGGTATGCAAGCTTATATCCTCCAAACGGAGGTTAAGGATGGGCATGATCGGACAAAACCTAATCCCACCTCCCATACAAATTGTACCTTTTTTGAGGTCTGTCCCTGCGACCACAGTCGTAGATTAAGAGCTATCGAGCTGAAACTTGGTACGCAAACTTCTAACCTGTTAGAGAAAGGTAAGTTCTACAAAGAGCAAGATCGGACAAAAACAGTGGGATGCCAGTTCCGTTTTTTGTTCCAATGGCTTACTTTTATTATTCAAATCTGATTTGTGCCCAGCTAGACTTGTTTTAAGTTTAGTTTTAGTGGTCCCAACGTATACCTACCGTCACATTGTCACCACACATTTAAAAAAATGCAGTTTCTAAAAATGAGGTTGTGTTTCTATAGATAAAATCTAAAATTTCATTAAAATCTGAGAGGGTCGGGTTAAATAAATATTGGTTTTGATATGAAATGCATCTATGTTTCGTTGCGGCCAAATTTCATAATAATATGTATACTAGACTGGTCGCAATTTTTTGTTTGAAATTTAATTGTGTGCGCTGCTTAAAATATGAGGGTTGGTGTAAGAAATCATGTCCTAATTTTTCAGCTTAATCCGACGGTGCATAGTCGTGCCTAGTGGGGCCCAAAGTTTCCGATAATATAAAAACACCTATTTAATCAGATCTTTTTAGTTATACTAGTTGAAAAGCAGGTCCCATAGACCGAAAATTAAAAATCTGGCTCTGTTACGATCTTGCGTAGAGAAAGTACTTAAAGTATGACAAATTTCAGCTTCCTATGTCATTAGATGGCTTCAGAAAGTTGCGGAAAAAATAGGACATACAAACAAACATCAGGACATACTAAAAAATTATCTATATATATTAAATGGAATGTGCGTTTGTTTTTTTTTTTGTTTGTTTGTACCTTATAGGAGACCAAACCTTTGGACCGATCTTCCTGAAATTTTCACAGCATTTAACTAGGACTCTGGCATGATTTATAGGGTACTTTTTTCGACCACGCCCACTTTTACACCCATTTTTTTTTAAATAATATGCAATAGCGAAGCATTGCCGGGCCCACTAGTCTTATATACAAATTAATTGTTATTCGTTGGTAAGGCCATTACTTGAGAACGCATGGACCGATTCGACTAATTTTTTGTCACAATGTTCGTAATAGGCAATAATGCTTTATATACAAAAAAATTGGCCACGCCCATTTCTACGCCCACTTTTTTATTATATCTAAAATTCCAATATAACGCTTTCAAAATTTAATTTCTTGACATATTTAGCTCTATAATGTTCTATATTGAAAATATAATATGTTATATATTTTGTAAATTTTTGATTAAATGGGCGGAGTGAGCGAGCCAGGACATATTTTTTAGCTAGAGTGATAAAATTGGGTACACAGATAGTACTCGACACTTCAGGTTCAAATTTGCAGACGAAATTTTTATTTTCGATAAGAGGGCGGTGGGCTTGTGGCAAACCAATATATAAAAGTCCTAGAGAGATAAATTTGATATCACGATAGTACTCTCCAATACAATTATGAATATGCAGACGAAATGTTAGCTCGAAGATGAAGATCTAGAATCACTGTCTTCCTCTCTCTTTCATAATAAACATTTGCCATTAATCTTTAAATAAAAAAGTTTTATTTCTTAATTAAAACCACTGCGTTTAATTTCATAATCACCCTAAAATGTAAAGAAATGCCAAAAACATAAATAATACAATTTTTGTTGTTGATGGATGCAAAAGTGTTGTTTTTGATTCTCTTTCATTCCTCATATTCGGTTTTTGGATAATGACCTCTTAAGTACATCTGCATCGAAATACAGTGGAGGGTATACATTTCCGCTCTCCAGTGTATAGCATTCACACATCGAAACCAATATGGAACATAGACGACAGTAAAAAATAAGCAAATGCTCCTAGGACTTTTGAATACCGCTGCTGTCAATTTGAACTGTTCGCGAAATAGAAATATCCGTCCACTGATTGAAAATTTTTCAAATTTCAATTTCAGTTTTGCCCACTGATCGAAAATTAAAATTTCGTCTGCATATTCATAATTGTATTGTGGTTTTATAGTCGGCAAGAGACTTCGACACCTGGTCTCGCGGTTTAACCCTGTAAATGACCGTATAGCCACCATTCGCATCCGGGCGAAATATTTTAACATTACGCTGATTTGTGTACACGCCCCGACGGAAGACAAAGACGATGACATCAAAGATGCATTCTATGAGCGCCTGGAGGATATATATGACCGCTGCCCTGCACATGACATTAAAATTGTTCTGGGAGATTTTAATGCTAAAATAGGAAGGGAAGATGCTCTTGGTTCAGCAGTCGGAAAATTCAGTCTACACAACAACACCTCCGATAACGGATTCAGACTGGTAAGTTTCGCGTCGGCAAGAAACATGGTTGTGAGTGGAACCAGATTCCCGCATAAAGATATCCACAAGGCAACCTGGATATCTCCCGATCAAAATACAAGAAATCAGATTGATCACGTGGTAATTGATGGAAGGCATGTCTCAAGAGTTATGGACGTGCGTGTGATGCGCGGTGCAAATATCGACTCGGATCACCACCTAGTTGCAGCCAAGGTACGCACACGATTAAGTAGAGCTAAAAACACTCTAAATCAAACGCAAAGGAAGCTAGACATCACAAAGCTGCAGACCACTGAGATAGCCAATGCCTACTCCAACCAGCTCTCTCAATTACTCCATACAAATCCCCCTAGTTCTGATGTTCCCGACATGCAGTGGCAGCATATTGCGAATTCTATGACCACTGCCGCAACAACCGTACTGGGTTATGAAAAACCACGCTCAGACAAGCCCTGGTACGATGACGAATGTCGCGAAATGTCTGAGGAAATGGATGCTGCATACAAGGCAAAACTGCAGCCAATGGCGACGCGTGCGGTGACGGAGCGTTATAAAGAGAAAAGGAGGGAGATGAAACGCCTGTTCAGACGGAAAAAGCGTCTGTGGAAGAAAAGAGAGAGCCAGGATATCGAAAACTACAGGGATAGAGGTGAGGCCCGAAAGTTCTACCAAAAGGTTAAAAGTAAAGGTTTTGGAACAGGGATCCCCACCTGTAAGGACAGAGACGGAAATCTGGTCACGGACACTCAGAGTGTGCTGCAAATATGGAGGGAACACTTTCAATCTCTTCTCGTTCCCGAAGTCAGCATAAGTGACGGAATCGCACCAATCATCGACGATGGAGTAGATTGTCCACCACCGAGCCAAAACGAGATCAGCACGGCAATTGCCCGGCTTAAAAATAATAAAGCTGCGGGAGCCGATGGACTGCCGGCAGAGCTTTTTAAAGCCGGCGGCGAAGACCTGGTAACATGCATGCACCAGCTCATAAACACGATTTGGCTCAGGGAATGCATGCCCGATGATTGGAATCTGAGTGTCCTATGTCCCGTGCTTAAGAAAGGCGATCCTAGTGTGTGTACCAACTATCGCGGGATTAGCCTTTTACCCATCGCATACAAGGTCCTGTCTAGTGTGTTATGTGAAAGACTAAAGCCCCTCCTGGCGAACCTGATTGGACCTTATCAGTGTGGCTTTAGACCTGGTAAATCCACCACCGACCAGATATTCACGCTACGACAAATCCTGGAGAAGACCCAAGAAATGCAGATCGATACCTACCATCTGTTCATCGATTACAAAGCTGCATTTGACAGTCCGATACGACAGAAATTGTTGGATGCTATGGCTGAGTTTGGTATCCCCGCAAAACTAATTCGACTCTGCAGGATGACACTGACTGACACGAAGTCTTCAGTGAAAATTGGCAAAAATCTGTCAGAGCCATTTTCTACCAAGCGAGGCTTTAGACAAGGCGATAGTCTGTCCTGCGATCTCTTTAACATCGTAATGGAGATGATCATGCGGAAAGCAGCAGTAAACAGGAATGGCACCATATTTAACAAAAGCCACATGTTGCTCGCGTATGCTGATGATATCGATATTATTGGACGTGGATTGCGAGATGTTACTGCGGCTTTTTCGAGCATTGAAAAGCAGTCGGCTGAAGTGGGTCTGGTGATAAACGAGGACAAAACCAAGTTATTTGTTTCAACGAACAAAGAGTCCACTCGTCTGGGACGCTGCGTGAACGTTGACAACTATAATTTTGAAGTGGTAGATGATTTTGTCTACCTTGGCTCCGCCATAAACAAAAATAATAATGTCAGCCTCGAAATCAAAAGACGAGTATTGATCGCAAACCGCTGCTACTATGCGCTAAGCAAGCGATTTAACGACAAAGCGCTCTCTCGAAAAACAAAGATCCAGCTCTACCAGATTCTGATCCTACCTGTCTTGCTCTACAGCGCAGAATCGTGGGTAATGACACAAGCGGATCAATCTATTCTGGGAGTCTTCGAGAGAAAAATACTCCGCAAAATATTTGGACCCATCATCGTGAACGGCGAGTACCGTCGTCGAATGAATCATGAGCTGTATGAGCTGTACAACGACATCGACGTGGTCAAGCGCGTTTAAATAGACCGAATGCGCTGGCTTGGACACGTTGTACGAATGGACGACAACGCTCCGGCTCGAAAAGTCTTCGGCAATAAACTCGATGGGCGGCGCAGGAGGGGGCGACCAAAACTCCGATGGATAGACCAGGTGACGGAAATGTTAAATAAACTTGGTATGACGAACTATCTACGGTGCGCAAAAGACCGAAGCGCTTGGAATGGTTTTCTACGTGCGGCTACTGATAGATGAATTTCTGTTGTTGCTGCCAGTAAAGAAGAAGATGAAGATTGGAGAGTACTATCGTGATATAAATTTGTATCTCTCTACAACTAACATATAGTTTAGCCACGAGCCCACCGCCCACTTATCGAAAATAAAAATTTCGTCCACTGATTGAAAATATTTCAAATTTCAATTTCAGTTTTGCCCACTGATCGAAAATTAAAATTTCGTCTGCATATTCATAATTGTATTGGAGAGTACTATCGTGATATAAAATTTTATCTCTCTACAACTTATCGAAAATAAAAATTTCGTCTGCAAATTTGGACCTGAAGTGTCGAGTACTATCTGTGTATCAAATTTTATCACTCTAGCTCAAAAAAATGTTTTGACACGCAACTTTCTGAAGCCATCTGATGACATAGGAAGCTGAAATTTGTCATATTTAAAGTACTTTCTCTGCGCAAGATCGTAACGGAGCCAGATTTTTGATTTGCGGTCTATGGGACCGGCTTTTCAACTAGTATAACTAAAAAGATCTGATAGGTGTTTTTATAATATGGGGAACTTTGGGCCCCACTATGCACTTTTGGAATGAGTTGAAAAATTATAACATGATTTCTTACACCAATCCTCATATTTTAAGCAGCGCACACAATTAAATTTAAAAAAAAAAAAATTTCGACCTGTCTAGTATACATATTTATAAACATCGGAGAGGGAACAATTACGTGTTAAAAGTTTTTTTTTAAATTTACTGTATTTTTTTTATACAAATTTCACTATGATTTGGATAAAGTATTCCTAAGCCGATAATGTTTGCTGTAATTGTATCTTGGTAAAAAATACATTGCTACAAGTTACTTTGCAAAGAAGAAATATTTTCTCTTACTTACAATAAAAAACATTATATGAATGTTTATTCATTAGTTATTTTAAGATACATAATACAAATGAAAACATACATATTAGTTAGTTCAATAATATTATGCACCTATTTTTTTCGCTGCATCTTCTACTGTGTGTTGCTCCTCAAAATCAAAAGTTACCTCAATCGGCATAACACAGCAAATCCCATGCCCACCGGGAGATCGCATTAATTTAAACTATTTTGTAACTAAGCCCAACATATGCTGAGTAAGTTAATGTAACATAGCTAAAACAACCTTTTTTACTCCAGGTTACTATTATTGTTGTTGTTTTTCTACTTCTTCTTCGTCTTATTATTGTCTTTTATGCCTCATCACTTTAGAGACCAGATAACCCACTTATAGCTTAAATAGATGTTACACTATAAAAAAGGGCTTCGTGAAAAAATTGTTCCACTTTTTCTTACAAACCCATCCAAGCGGCCCCAACAACAGCAACAACATAATCATGTTGTGTTTGCAAAGCAAAGCAGAGCCCAACAGATCAGCTTATGTTGCAAGCAAAAGTCACGTTTTATGTTGGTTTTATGAACTTCCCCCCTACTCCTGGCCTAGCTGAAAATAAGGAAAAAAAAACTATACAAACTCGTAAGTTGACGGCGCTGTTAGTCGTGTTGAGACCCAATGAGATGATTTTTAGTTTGTTTTTAATTTTCTTTTATTGTTTTTTTGTTGTTGTTTTGTTAATTTATTTCATATTTTATTGTTTATACAAAAAAAGTGGTTTGTTGCCTAAAACTAAGAGAAACCTTAAAGTTAGTTGAAAAAAAAAAAAATAAGATAATTTTAAAAATATAAAGTGCTTATTAATAAATTAAGTCTTAATAGGTAGAGAGTGCCATTCTTTGCTTAAGTACGCGAAAATTCTTCCAGTCATGGAAGCTCATCTTGATGTCTTCTCTTCAACTTCTTTGTCGTCGTCATCATCATACTTCTTCTGTGTAAACTATTCTCTAAGATCATGTATGAAGTAATGTAATGTTAAAGTATTGTATCGTCTCGTACCGTAAATAGTCAAGTTAGTTAAAAATAGTTAAGTTAAGACGGCAGTAGAACGAGGGAGGTGGGGGGCGGAAATGTTACAATGCAATCACGTTTGTGACTATGCTCAGTCGACTTGATAAGAAATAGTTTGTTTCTTTTGTTCTTTTCGCCACACGACTAAATCCTTGAATGGACCCAAAATAGCGGCAAACGAAAAGGGCAGTAAAAAACATATTCCGGCAAGACAATAAAGCATAGTGGGATTTTCTTTTTTCTACTTTACTAAGTAAAGGGTTGGGATTAATAATAATGGAAAGGGTAAATAGGTACAGAGGAGGGAATGGGGGATGTGTTAAATGTTAAACCATTTCACTGGTAGGGTTTTAGAGTAAAAACTTATTTTCAGGCCAATAGATCCTGATGTCTGGTTCTTAATGTACGCGGTAATGTATGAGTTTCCTTTAGATGTTGGTGCCTGGGCAGCGTAGCAGAAGGTGCAGGCATTTGCATTGGACGCGGACGTCGTGTTTCACGATACAGGATGTAGACAAAGAGACAGATTAATATCACAGACAAGAGAACGGTTAGCACCACACTAGCCATGTTAGTAGAGAATAGTTCCAAAGCTGAGCCAAATGCTTGATGTAAAAAAAAATACAAAAAAAAAACAAAATTGTTAAAAATTATTTATACATAATAACAATAGACGGGAATGAAGAGACCGGACTAAAAACTATTTTGTTATCCCTATCCTTATCCCTATCCCTATTCATATTAGAAATGTGAATGTTTGTTTGATGCTCAAACACTTCTAAAACGGCTGAACCGATTTCAATGAAATTTGGTAGGCAAGTAAGGAAATTACCGTGTGGACTTAATGGGCGGAAGGGGGGTGTTACAACTTTTTTTTACAACTAGAGAGATCAAATTTGATACCCAGATAGTACTCGACAATACGAATATGACAATAATAATATGCAGACGAATTTTTAATTTTCGATCAGTGGGCGGAGTGGGAGTGTCAAAACTGTTTCTTTAGCCCTAGAGAGATACTATTTGACTGTCAGATAGTGCTTGGAAACACGAATATGAATATGCAAACGAATATTTAATTTTCGATCAGTGGGCGAAGTGGGCGTGTCAAAACTGTATTTAAGTCCTGGAGGGATAACATTTGACATCAAGATAGTACTCGGTAACACGAATATGAATATGCAGACGAAATTATAATTATAAAGCTGTATTTTAGTCCAAGAGAGATTAAATTTGGCACAATGATAGTACTTGCCATCACTAATGTGAATATGCAGACAAAATTTAAATTTTCGATCAGTGGGTGGAGTGGGCGTGGCAAAACTTCATTTTACCCATATTGTTTTTCATTTAGTCTGTCTCTCTCAAACTTTTAGCACCTAATTATATTTTGGACGTCTATGCTCTAGAGAGATTAAATATGATACCCAGATAGTATTCGGCAACATGAATATGCAGACTACATTTTAATTTTGGATCAGTAGGCGGGGTGGGCGTGTTAAAACTGTATTTCAGTCCTAGAGGGATAACATTTGATACCCCAATTGTACTTGGCAACATGAACATGTAGACGAAATTTTAATTTTGGACTAGACGTGGTTGGGCTGACCACACCTTATTGAAGCCCCATAGGGAGACAATTTAATATACCGAAGGTACTCGGCTCCATAAGTTCAAGTTTGCAGCCAGAATTTTTCTTTTCGTTCAGTGGGCGAAGGGTGTGGCAAAACTCTATATTAGCCGTAGAGGGATAAAATTAGATGTATAAATAGTGCCGAGTACAGTTACATTTTTGCAGACGAAATTTGTATTTTTGATTAGTCGACGGAGGGGGCGTGGCTACACTGCATTTAAGTCACAAAGGGCTAGAATTTAGTATATAAAGAGTACACGGCACTATAGGTTAAAATTGTCACCAGTAGGGGAAGTGGACGTAACAGACTTACAATTTAGTCCCACAAAGATTAAATTGGAAACACTAAAAATTCGTCGGTTTGACCAGGTTTAGGTGTTACTATTCGACCTTGGTGTAACAATGCCCAAAATACCGGTGCTTTAAATTTGCCACATACATCATCATTAAGCTCGACATTTAATATCAAACTAAGGAAGCGATATTAAAGAATATTAGACATTAATTAATCTGAGGGGCTCACTTGACTTTGGATTGTAAATATCAATCTTGTTGTCACGGAATGAACTTATTTTTGTCATTTCAAGGACTATAGCCTCTTTTTGTAAGGTTGCCATGCGGGGTAGTACTCTTTTCCAAACTTTTTGAAAATTAATAGTGCTTTTATATGAAAGTGAGAACTTATCTTAAACATTTGAAAAAAAAAATCAAAAATTATCATTGATACGGCGGTCAGGACTTTTTAAAGGTCGTCATTCGAACTGGTAATATTTATACTACGACAAATACTGGAGAAGACCCAAGAAGTGCAAATCCTTACGGCATTAGAACCATTTTGAAATGCGAAGATGATACGACTTTGCGGAATAACATATAATAAAACTGAGTTTTCAGTGATTTCAAGCAAATATCTAACGGAGCCATATCAATCAAATCTTCAGACAGGGCCACAGACTGTCAAGCGATCTTTCTCTCTCCCTCTCTCTCTTTGTGTCCTAATGGGAACGACCATACAGAAAGCTGTAGTAAACACAACTTGTACCAGGGCTATGTATATGTTTGTGTACGCCGATAATTAAAATAACATTGGGAGAGGGGCTGGAGAATGTTACTGCGGCCTTTTAAAATTTTGAGAAGCATTAGTCAGAAGGAGTCTGGCGATAAACGAGGACAAAATCCAACGAATATAGGGTCTACTCGTTTGGAATGCTGAGTGAAAGTTGACAACTATAACTTTGAAGTGGTAGATGATTTTGCCTACCTTAGCTTCGCAGTAAATAAAAATAACAATATCAACATGAAAATCAGAACATGATTATTGATTGCAATCCGCTGCTACTATGCATTTAGCAAGCGTTTTGAGGACAAAGCGCTCTCTCGTCAAACAAAATTCAAAAAGTACTAGACTGTGATCCTACTTGTGTTGATCTACTATGGAGTATCTTGGAAAATAACACAAGCAGAAAAAACTATTCTGGGAGTGCTCGATGCAAAAATAATCCGAAAAATATTGGGTACAGTCGTCGTATGAATCAAATAGACAATAAAGACATCGTGTCTAAATAGACCGATTGCTGCGACAAGTTGTGCCAAAGGATGAAAAACTCCAAGTCGAAAAGTTTTTGGAAATAAACCAAAACTTCGTTGGATGGATCAGGTTAAGGTTATGGCTGTTATTAAAAAATTGGTGTGACGAACTATCTACGCTAGGAATTTTTCTCTACGTTATGAATAAATATCTGTTTTTCTTGCCAAATAGGAAGTATTGAAACATTTTCTATTATCTCAATAATTTACAGTTTTTAACTTACTTAATTACTTACTTAGCTGGTACTTCTATGCAATCCCAGTGGATTATATACCGCACGTAGAAAAATAAATATTGCACCTTAATGCGTTTGACCACGTCAATGTCACTGTACAGCTCGTACAGCTCATGATTCATATGACGCTGATACTCTCCGTTAACGATGATGGGCCCATATATTTTACGGAGTATTTTTCTCTCGAATACCGCCAGAACCGATTCATCCGCTTGTGTCATAACTCAGGATTCTGAGCCATACATTAGGACAGGTAGAACCAGTATCTGGCATAGCTGGAGTTTTGTTCGTCGAGAGAGGGTTCTGTCATTGAATCGCTTAATTAGTCCGTAGTAGCATTTAGTTGCAAGCAGGATTCTTCTCCGGATTTATAGGCTGACATTATTTACTTTGTTGATGGCGGAGCCTAGGTAGACAAAATTATCTACCACCTCGAAATTATAGTTGTCAACGTTCACGCAGTTTCCCAAACGAGTAGATTCTTTGTTCGTTGAAACTAATAACTTCCTTTTGTCCTCGTTCACCGTTAGGCCCATTTTTACTGATTCCTTCTGAATACCTGAGAAGGCTGCAGTCACATCCCGCAGTTTTCGACCGATGATGTCTATGTCATCAGCGTACGCGAGTAGCATGTTGTTGAATATAGTGAATATAGTGCCACTCGTGTTTACTGCAGCTTTTCTCATTATCATCTCCATCACAATGTTGAAGAGATCGCACGATAGGCCGTCGCCTTGTGTTAGGCCTCGTCTGGTCCTTGCCAATCTTCACTGAAGACTTCGTGTCAGTCAGCGTCATTCCGCAGAGACGTATCAGCTTCGCTGGAATACCAAACTCAGCCATTGCTTCAAGTAATTTCTGCCGTATCGGGCTGTTGAAGGCAGCTTTATAGTCGACAAAAAGATGGTACGTATCGATCTGTTTCTCTTGGGTCTTTTCCAGGATTTGCCGAAGTGTGAAAATCTGGTCAGTTGTTGATTTTGCAGGTCTAAAGCCACACTGATAAGGCCCGATCAGGTTGGATAACACTGGCTTTAGTCTTTCACATAGCACACTCGACAGGACCTTATATGCGATGGGTAAAAGGCTGATCCCGCGGTAGTTGGAGCACACACTTGGATCACCTTTTTTTAGCACAGGACATAATACGCTTAGATTCCAATCATTGGGTATGCACTCTTTAAGCCAAACCGTGCGTAGGAGCTGGTGCATGCTCGTTCGTATCTAAGCCGTCGTCGACAATTGGCGTGATAACTTCAAGTGCGCTGCCTTCTGCAACCAGCAGTTGCTGGAAGTGGTCTCTCCATATGTGCAGCACACTCTGCGTATCCGTGACCAGATTTCCATCACTGTCCTTACAGGTTGTTATATTTATTCTCCGTGTTTTCATAATAAATTTTGTTTAAGGAGAGTGGCTTATTAGGCCACCGCTCCCGATCCTAGTTTCTTGGGGCTGCCAAAGCCACTAGGAGAGCCTGTGTTGAGCTTCAGTAACTTCTGTTACCTACTTCCTAAGACGCATCGGTGGTAGCATGCCGATTAGGTTACTCAACGTTTCGCCTATTACTCTTTGACTTTACTTAAATTTTTAGAAATAGTAAGGCATTTTATATAAATTATCCCATCGCAACAAAAACATTCTTGTTTGGATAATTAATTTCTTATTTATGACAGCTTATATTTCTATTGCTGTAAAAAAAAACTCTTTATCTTCCATTACTATCTAGCATTTTGTACAAATTATTATGGCAACTATTCAAATTATAGTATACAATTATTTCAAGTGTAACTAGACTTTAGTTTCATACTCCACTTACGACAGAACTTCTCTTCTACTCCCACAATTATTTTTCCTTACACTTCCATTTCTCAAAAACTCACAATTTAATATACCAAGACTTACCTCTTCCAGTGGGTGTTGTATCATCAGCCATCAACGCTTCACTATTATCGCCGTCTTCGTTACGGTCATTGCGCTCCAGTATTAATTTATCAAATTTTGCGGAAAAACGTTCATTATCATCTGCACTGCTATTTTCGCCATCTTCGCTTTCGCGCTGCACTTCCACCATCCGTTCGCCACTCAACTTTGTGTGATCTTTTGTTTTGATCTCATCTTCATTAACACCAGGAATAATATTTTCCAACACAGCCACCGCGTTTGTGGTGTCATCATCGGTATCGGTTTCGGCATCAACATCACCATCTGCACCAGCTTCATTATCGTTATCGTTATCGTTAGCGCTGTCGCTGTCGCTGCTACTGCTGTGCTCCTCTGCTACCAAGTCTTTCGTTGTATCGTTTTGCATTGAACTTATGGTGGGATTATGCACTTCTTGTACTAAGGCCTCAGTTTCTTCGGAGGATGCTGCCTCTGTGTCCTCTTCAACGGCGGTTTCTTTTAGGACAAGTTCACTTTTATCGACGAAACGGAAAGGTCTCAGACCTCTACCCATACGTTCTTCTTCCTCGGTATCTTGAGTTTGAACAGCGGAAGCGCCACCACGTCCGGGTACCGAGAAACTGGCTCTTACTGTTTGCAGACCGGATTGGTAACTGCAGACAACTACAAATCTGGCAAAGAGATTAATGAGAAGGTGGCACATATGATACCGTTAGGCTGAAGTAGATTTCAATATGGTAAGATAAGATAAGTGTGAATATGTATATAATATGGTAACGATTTATAATAAAATGTCAAGCAGGTTACTGAGTGAATCTAAATATCAATAGATATTCACTAACTGAGAAGAGAATTCTTCTTTATCATGTAAAAACTCAGTTGTTATCATTAACAGAACTGCATTGAGATACACAGAAATCGCTCTAAGATTTATGATTTATTGATTTTATTTTGGAACCTTTGACTCGTAGAGGTTATTTGTCTTCGGTGACTCTTAGTGAAAATTTCCGGAGAATATTTCTATCGAAGATACACATCCTTGCCCACCGTCCAAAGTTGACTTTTAAACAGTTTTTCAAAATTGGGTCAAAAATGTCCCATACGGGTGGGAGCTAGAGGGTTAAAATGTTCCGAGAATCTATTCCCCTGATTGTTTTAATATAGGTCTCCGACGACATGAAATACCCCAAACGTTTTTTACAGATGATTTTTCATATTCTTTGATTCGACTTTGACCAAAAAAATCATACTTCAAACCAATGTAAAATAAATTTGTGACTTAGTGGGGCAAAATGGAGTTCAGGGTTTTATCACTGAGGTCAAATGCTATCGTTTGATATTGGTTTGGTTCACCCCTGAGGCAATGACTACCAAATTGTGTCATAGTGTTCTCTGTTACCATCAATATATCCGTAAATAAACTGTTTTGTATCATTCAATTGCTTTATCCATTTTTTATATTTAAATTTGAATTTTGTCTGCAAGACTAAACAGAGATGTTACAATGTAAAATCAAATAACCATTTCGGTTCTTAGGTCTTTCATCTCCTCTCCTCGCCTACTTACCTTCTTGTGCTATGTGTGAAAATACCCAAATTCTCCTGTACTGTGATAAATGTTTCCACTGTATTCGTTTCCGGCTTCACCATACTACCGCAGGCTTTGTGGTCAATGCGCATCACATATTTATCTTTGGTATCATTGGGATCACCTTTGATGCCACAGCTGCCACCATCAACAACAATTTTACCACCAAAATGGGGACCGGTCTCAACCTCTATTTCCGAGGCGTTGGGTAAACAACGAGTAGCCTGGGCCGAAACTGTTATATAAAACATAATTGTTTGATCATTTCAAGAAAAACACCTGATACACCCTTGCCCCTACTTACATCCTTTAGTGGGTATCACAATAGTCTGGCCCCCCAAATGGCTATTGCTTAGGAAATCATCACCCTCTACTTCATTTTCAAATATCTCCGAACGACCGGTGACCTTCTTCACTTGTTTGTGTTTAGGCACCGAACGGATGTGAAAACTGTATTTGGTGGCCATTCTTAAGTTGTCCACCAAGGTGGCATATTGGCGTATGTGGCGACTAAAATTTGTAAATGGTTTAATTATAGAAAATATATTTGGTTTTGAAGACTTTAATGAACATTTCCTACATTCGATCTATAACTTCCAGATCATTGTCATCATTATTATCGTATTGTGCAGCTGTGCTATTGACCACCTTGGATCGACAGCGATGTGGTCCAAACGATTGCATTTCACAGAAATAGAGTTGAAAGGCTTTGGGTGGTTCTATTTCATCACTGCTATTGGTAATGATATCCTGAGGTGATTGCACAAATTCCACCTCCCAGGTGAGATTTACGGATTTGTAATGGGGTTCGCCAGAGACACTGCGGATTTCTGCAAAGAGATAGAAAGAGAGAGAGAAGAGAAAATTAAAATATAAGAACATAAATGAAATAACTGTCATATAAAATTTAAATATAAATATGTTATATAACTAGATTTCTTTTATTGCTTTATTGGTTTTGAATCGAACATGAGAAGTTATTAAGATCATAACAGCTAATTTCTGAAATTTTTAATTATAAAGTTTTATAAAAAACTGTATAAATGTTTTACTGTTTTTATGGCAATTCGGGTGCTATTAATACTACTTACACAAAAACTATCGTAAACAATTTTTATTGAAAAAATTTAGAAAACTTTAGTCCATTTACATTGAAAACGTTAACTGCATCGAGCAGCCATACCGGGGTAAGGCGAAAGGATTACGAAATGCAAGAGCAGTTATTGGAAATTCAGTGCCAATAGTTCTAGAAGACAGGTTTAGCAATGTATTGAAGGTGCGAGGTAATATTTTTAATACAGGGTGAACCAATAGTCCATTTACATTTGAAACGTTAACTGCGTCGAGCAGCCATACCGGGGTAAGGCGAAAGGATTACGAAATGCAAGAGCAGTTATTGGAAATTCAGTGCCAAAAGTTCTAGAAGACAGGTTCAGCAATGTATCAATTATGATCCGGCCAGCCTACAACTTCAAGAGATTTCAAAAACCCCAAAGGCCTTCTAGCGTCTTAAATATGCCCAGAACATATTTTAATCGCATTTTTTACAATGATTTACCTGTACATAAAACCGAATCAGAAAAAAAGTTCTCCGTACACCAGCCAATGTAGAGAAATGTTTCAAGGACACATCAAAAAAAAATTTTTTTTTTGCCGAACGTATGGGTCGTCTTTTTAGTTTTTACGTTATATCTTCCATATTTACAGTCTGGTCCATTGAACTCAAGTGTACCGTTCTGGTACTAACCCCCCAAATTTCATTTCCTACCACCCTAAGAACAATAATAGAAATTTTAGTCGATCATATCCCGACGTGATACTAGTTGGCTATATTTTGACCGATTTCTCGATTTCAATAAAAAGGTTGCCCATGCGTTGCTCGTCGGTGACCGGCAAGGCAGATTCATGTACTTCATGTGCAAAACGCTCGGTGTTTGGAGAATGAGATGGATAAGCTGTGAAAATAATTAGGTTTAGCAAAGAAAACTATCCAATGAAGATATTTTTCTAGCGCATACCTGGTAATTCGATAACATGAACATTGTGAACATTGTAATGCTTCCAGATGCTCTTGGATATAGAACTCAAAGCCTGGCGGCTCTGTCAATTCGAATTGTTTCCAATTGATCATATCGAAGTATGAGTCACTTTCGAAGTTTATAAAATAAACAACTTGAGGACCGAACATTTGACGAATGCATCTAGTTGCATCATTACGGGCTAATAAAATTTAAGTATAGCCATCTGAACGCACTATCGCATCTACGTCTGTTATCATCGATAACAAAACATTTGCAGGTTGAAAAAAGTACGAGTTATTTTGGATTACAGGACGGAGGGTGTGTTAAACGTCTTGCGGCAACTGACGAATCCATGCTATGTATTGGAAAATGTTCCGACTTCCGTGAATTGCCAGTGGTTTGCAAGGAACCAGATAAGAGAGAGAAGTTACGGTATTATATACAAATCGAAATATCATATTATACTTTAATATCTGAATGTAATAATTGAAGATATAACGAAAAAACTAAAAAGACGACCCCTATGTTTTTTTTAAATGTCCGTGCTGGTGCACGGTTCATTTTTTTTGTGCCTGTAAGGTGATACGGTCTGCTGTACATCCTTACAATATTTAACTGATACGGAAATTTAAGCCTCTAGATCGTGTTCACAAGCTCCAGTCTGAAATACTTGAGACGTTCATAAGCTTTACCAACAATTTTTCTCAGACGATGTACGTTTCAACATAAATCGGTATATAAACAGAAAGATTGCAGGTATTAGAGTGACACTTTATTGCAGCCTCAACTATATAGAAGCATCAATAATTGATACCCATATCGTTATCATATGGTTCGTGGGAATATTTGATTTAATTTTTTGAAAATGGTGTATCATTTGAAACTTAGAAGTCCTTTAAAAAAAAAAATATATATTTTTTATTTTTATATTTTAAAATTTTTATATTTTTACATTTTTATATTTTTTTTTTATTTTTTTTTATTTTTTTTTACTTTTATATTTTCAAATTTTTATATTTTAATATTTTAAAATATTTATATTTTTATATTTTTATCTTTTTATCTTTTTATATTTTTATATTTTTATATTTTTATATTTTTATATTTTTATATTTTTATATTTTTATATTTTTATATTTTTATATTTTTATATTTTTATATTTTCATATTTTTATATTTTTATATTTTTATATTTTTATATTTTTATATTTTTATATTTTTATATTTTTATATTTTTATATTTTTATATTTTTATATTTTTATATTTTTATATTTTTATATTTTTATATTTTTTTATATTTGTATATTTGTATATTTGTATATTTGTATATTTTTATATTTTTATATTTTTATATTTTTTTATTTTTATATTTTTATATTTTTATATTTTTATATTTTTATATTTTTATATTTTTATATTTTTATATTTTTATATTTTTATATTTTTATTTTTTTTTATATTTTTATATTTTTATATTTTTATATTTTTATTTTTTTATATTTTTATTTTTTTTTATATTTTTATATTTTTATATTTGTATATTTTTATATTTGTATATTTGTATATTTTTATATTTTTATATTTTTATATTTTTATATTTTTATATTTTTATATTTTTGTATTTTTGTATTTTTATATTTTTATATTTTTATATTTTTATATTTTTATATTTTTATATTTTTATATTTTTTTATTTTTATATTTTTATATTTTTATATTTTTATATTTTTATATTTTTATATTTTTATATTTTTATATTTTTATATTTGAATATTTGTATATTTTTATATTTTTATATTTTTATATTTTTATATTTTTATATTTTTATATTTTTATATTTTTATATTTTTATATTTTTATATTTTTATATTTTTATATTTTTATATTTTTATATTTTTATATTTTTATATTTTTATATTTTTATATTTTTATATTTTTATATTTTTATATTTTTATATTTTTATATTTTTATATTTTTATATTTTTATATTTTTATATTTTTATATTTTTATATTTTTATATTTTTATATTTTTATATTTTTATATTTTTATATTTTTATATTTTTATATTTTTATATTTTTATATTTTTATATTTTTATATTTTTATATTTTTATATTTTTATATTTTTATATTTTTATATTTTTATATTTTTATATTTTTATATTTTTATATTTTTATATTTTTATATTTTTATATTTTTATATTTTTATATTTTTATATTTTTATATTTTTATATTTTTATATTTTTATATTTTTATATTTTTATATTTTTATATTTTTATATTTTTATATTTTTATATTTTTATATTTTTATATTTTTATATTTGTATATTTGTATATTTGTATATTTGTATATTTGTATATTTGTATATTTGTATATTTGTATATTTGTATATTTGTATATTTGTATATTTGTATATTTGTATATTTGTATATTTTTATATTTTTATATTTTTATATTTTTATATTTTTATATTTTTATATTTTTATATTTTTATATTTTTATATTTTTATATTTGTATATTTTTATATTTTTATTTTTTTTTTATTTTTATATTTTTATATATTTTTATATTTTTATATTTGTATATTTGTATATTTGTATATTTGTATATTTGTATATTTTTATATTTTTATATTTTTATATTTTTATATTTTTATATTTTTATATTTTTATATTTTTATATTTTTATATTTTTATATTTTTATATTTTTATATTTTTATATTTTTATATTTTTATATTTTTATATTTTTATATTTTTATATTTTTATATTTTTATATTTTTATATTTTTATATTTTTATATTATTATATTTTTATATTTTTATATTTTTATATTTTTATATTTTTATATTTTTATACTTTTATATTTTTATATTTTTTTATTTTTAATTTTTGTTAAATATTTGTATTTTTATATTTTTTTAGTTTAATATGTTTATATTGTAAAAATTTATTAAAATTAAATTTATTTTATTATGGTGTTTTATTTATGGGTTAAAAATGTATTTAATCAACTACATATGGGCTCAGATTGCTTTGCATTAAAACTCGTATGATCTAAATAAAATGATTCATAATTATATAGAGATAACTTGGAAGGTTATATTGGAAAACATTACACTGAATGCAGCTTATTTCCTTTTTGGGCGTTGCAGTCGCTTTTCTGGAATAATCCAACATCTGAAGTAGAAAATAATATTTAATAATTTGTTATATGCACGATTCATATTAGACACTGTGAGAAAAGTTGATTGTTTACGAAATTATTTTGAAGTTTTTTCAATTGAAACAACATATCATGAAAATATTACATGAGACTTTTTTTTTGCACATATTTAGAAAAAATTGATATAAAAAATGTTAAAGTGGACTTTTACCACTTTCAAAATAAAACATTCATTCGAAGGAAGTATCTCTAGTATGAAAATATAGTGTTCGGATATGTGATTTCTCAGATACTACACAAGAGGTAGACATATTAAAAATTTGCGTTGTTTTACTATCAAATTTTAAATTTTTTTAATTTTCTTAAAATTATTGTTGTCTTTTGTTGTTGTATACACAGTTCGGTAGATAACGCCATTTAAAGTTCTCGTAATAATTGCTAATATCTTTTCTTATTGCACTGATTATGTTAAGAGGTTGTAAATTGTAAAACATTAAACATTTCATTGTAATTTATTTTTGTTCAGTGTACCTTTTGCCACTAAGAAACCTCCTCTTCAACATCTAGCACTGCCACAAGTAGCCATCAACGAAACTTGTTGACACTGTTAAAGCTTAAATCTCGAAATCATTAAACTTTATTATGCCCAACTTCCTCTGAAAGGAACAAATGGACTTTTCCTTCGCTTCATCACCCAGAGCTGCTTAATGTCTGTGTGGCTCTTTATCAAAGCCAACTCTATTATTTTAATAAAACCATAATTTCCCGCCACAGATGAGGCTAAGACCACAAACCATGTGCAACATAGTTGTTGCAGTAGTTTGCTAAATCCCAAGAACTTAAATGAGCTGGCTGGAGCAGCAGCACGGATGAAGTATGATCACTTGTTGCATGTAACAACAAAGACAAGGAGTTACAACACTATAGTACTAGAAGAACTACAGATGAGGGGATTCTTTCAACGAGGACTTGATGTCAAGACGTACTTGGCTTTAATGGGATTTCAAGCGAAACTCGAAAACATTATGATGTTGTTATTGGCGCTGCCGTTGTCGCCGCCTCTGTTGTTAAGGCATCTCTGTACAAGTTGCATCGGTGTCGATTTGCCTGCCGCGGCAGGCATAGAAGAGAAACAGGAGCCAGGTTAAGTAAGAAAGAAATATTCATATATTAGAATAAGAACGTGGTGCTACAACTGGTGGCAGGCAGCACAAACATAATTTTGAGAAGAAAAAAAGAAACCAACAGTTGCAACAGCAACAAATCGCACAAAACGTGAAGGTCTTGACTCAGTTTGTAAAATTTGACTTGAGTCGCAGCAGTCGGCAGCTGCACTCATAGATTCATATGAAGTGGTAGTGGCAGGCAGTCAGCCAGCCAGCCAGCTAGTTGTACTTGCTGCCACATCTAAAGTGGATAAAGAGAAATTATGTCAATGGCATAGATTGCGTTGCAAACTAAAAATAAAATAAAAACCAAACGCAAAACTAGCAATGACGATTGCTCTCAAAAAAAATGTAATGTTCTATGCTAAACTGATGATGAGTATTACTTAGCTAAGGTGGTAGAAAACCAAAAGAGCACACACACACACACACACACAATTTAGACTTAGAGGATAATTTGAGAGTTGCAAGAGAAAAAAAAAGAAATTATAACACGATTTTGTGGTTGATAATAAATTGTTCAGTAGCACAGCAAGTAAATAATGAACACAAGAATATGTGCAACTATTTCTGTCAAAAATGTTGTCTCTCATACGTTTTTTTTTTCTTTTATTAATTCAAACAAGTTGTAGCTTGATTTAGATTATTAGTGCAGTTGCTGCAGATGCAATTTAATCCGTTGACAAATTGTGATTTGTAAACTTGTTAGCAATTTGAATAAAATATGTTGCCATATCAATAATATTGGTGACAGATGTCGCTACATGTATAAATATATTAGTAGCTGTGTATACGAAATCGAGAGATTTACAAAGAAATATGTGTTAATTCGTTATAAAAATAAAGAACTTTGTAATGATAATTTTTTAATTAAAAAGGAAAGTTTTTGTTAAATGGAAGCTGACGAAAAAATATGTATTAAAAAGCAAGTATAAAAAACAAGTTTTGCTTAAAGCGATTCGATATTAATTCGACGAGTACATATCAGAGCTGTAAACTAATCATTACAATTTGTACTCATTACTGCTCAATTACAAATACAAGTACATCTAAAAAGGAATTGAAAGTTAACTACAATTCTAATTACATGAGGAATTGCAATTGAAACTAAAAGTCTCAACTACACAGGTAATTGTACTTGAAAGTAATGATTCCTAATTACTTTTCAATTAGCTCAATTACTTTTTAATTACAAGGAATTGAAAGGAATTGACGGAATTGGGAGGAATTGGAAGGAATTACCCAGGAAAATTTTTCAGAACTTGTTGCGAATGGTATTGATACTAGAATCGTTTCTTTTTTAATCGACTTTCTATTCTGTTTCTGGTTCTATATAACCAATTATGTACAACATGTTGCACCACAGATTCCGTAGCACATAAAATGAATATTCGTATTCGAAATAAGTATTTTTTAGAGGGTATTTAGTAAGAAAAACTCAAAAATCTGAGTTAAAATATATTTCGAACTAGCACCCAATTGAAAATCAATGAAATTTCAAAAAACAGCATATCTAATTCAGTTATGTAGCAATTCATTTCATAACAGGTTCCATGAGAACATGTTGGTTTTGGGACAATTTCAAACAAAAATAATATATTGTGCAACCGAAAGTGGAACTTGTTACTTATCAGTAAAAGCGGTTCTGTAATTGTTTCTTTGCAACAAAATATTTTGCTGGGTAAGAGGAATTGCTGCAATTTGGAAAGGTCCGTTATGTTAAAATATATTGAAAAAAATATAACGCATTTATTAAACAATCAAAAAATACAATTTATTTTGTTTTAATTTTTTATTAATTATAAGGAAATTAAAAATTATTAGTGGAAAACTACTAGTTATTATTTTAAGAATTAAATTTTTTTTATTGTTGTGGAACTTACAATTTCTACCCCTTATTTCAAAATTATTTCAATACCTTTCCAAATTGCAGCAATTCCTCTTAATTCCTTCCAATTCCTCCCAATTCCGTCAATTCCTCTCAATTCCTTGTAATTAAAAAGTAATTGAGCTAATTGAAAAGTAATTAGGAATCATTACTTTCAAGTACAATTACCTGTGTAGTTGAGACTTTTAGTTTCAATTCCAATTCCTCATGTAATTAGAATTGTAGTAAACTTTTAAATACTTTCGAACATGGTAGGTAATGATTACTTGTACTTGAGTTTACAGCTCTGGTACATATGAATAATTTGAGTTTACAAATGAAATAAGTAATTTATTTTTTTTTTGTAACAAAATAAAATCTATTAAAAAAATACACGCGCATGCACGGAACGAAGGGTATATTCAGTTTGTTCCTATATTTGCAAAAGCTCATAAGAAGCCGTGGTAGGTATGGGTAGTCAGATGTTATACGGGGGAAAAAAATTTAAGAATTTTTAAAAAAAATTTAAAAAAATAAGTCTTTGCAGATTTTAGGACAGCCAAAGTTTGAGCACGATTGGGGTATGTTAACCCGTGCCGCTTTGGGCTGAATGCTTTTAACGCAAGTTTGGGGGAAATAACTCAAGAACGACTGGTGTCAAATTTTGAAAAATCCGAAATTTTAGAAGTCAAATTCCTTTATTCTATTCTTTTCGACCGGCCGTGGCATAGTGGTCAGAACACGCGACTACCATGCGGGAGATCCATGGTTTGATTCCCGGCTCCAGTCATCTACATTTTTCGTTCATTGCCGACCCCCTCAATGTTGTCGACAGCAACTTCGCAGTCGAGACAAATGGCATGTATATTAAAAGCATCCCAAACAGTGATGTTCGCATTCGCCGATAAACTAGTAGGTGCCGTTTGTTGTGAATCTAAAATAGAAAGCGTGTTAATTCACAACAACAACATTCATTAATGGGGTGTAAAGGGAAATTAAGTTCTAAGTTAAGTTTTTCTTTTCATATATGATTTGTCTGCATAATCAAAAGTTTAGCAGTTATAAATAAATTTATAAAAAAAATAAAAATTTTGCTTAAAAAATTCTATTTAAAAGTTGATAAAAACTCCAATACGGAAAAAGTATGAAGTTTAATTGCTTTTGCGTAATGCCACATAACTAAGACTCGTATCTGTACTGTTTTTCGACATCCAAAACTGCGTACTGCTTTTTTCCCTAATAGAAATAAAAACGGCGAACAGCTAATTCACCAACATGGAATAAAGTCGAAGCCGTTATCAACAAGTCGAGCGAATACAATTTGTACAAAGCCAATGAAAATGGGACAAATTTGCACACCCAATTTTGATATATCAAAAACTATTGTACGAGCGATAAAATTATGCAATGGAGAGAAGGCAATGTTTCGATTGTGGATCAGTGGGTGGAGATTTTTATTCGCCTCAATAACGCTGACTGCGAATTCAAAGAAATGGCCACGATCGTTAAATATATTTTATGTTTGCCAGGAAATTCAGCATCAGTGGAACGAATCTACTCTGCAGTGAACAAAACTTGGACATCAGACAAAACCCGATTAGATGTACAAACATTGAAGGCGATTCTGACCGTCAAATGTAATATTAAGTACAAATGCGTTGATTTCTACAATTACCTCAAAACGAAGCCGGCATTGCTTATTCAAATTGCTTCAAACGACAAATACAAAACAACTCAAAAAGCTGATTCTGATGGAAATTATTGTTAATTTTTTTTATATATTGAATAAAATATATACTGCGAAAAGTACTGTTTTTCCACATCGATGTATTTTTTTTTATATATTGAATAAAATATATACTGCGAAAAGTACTGTTTTTCCAAATCGATGTACTGCTTTTTTAAAAAAATTCAGTGAAATGTACTGTTTTTTCCATTTCAGGATATATGGGAGGTGGGCGTGTTCTTCGAGATAATTTGATATTAAGCAACATAGTTGTCAGTAATATATCACAGGCACTTTGAGGCAAATTTAATTCAATACAAACAATAATTTTGGAAAATATAAGTTTTTTTTTTATTTCAGGACATATGGGAGGTGGGCGTGTCCTTTAATATAATTCAATACAATTGTCCAGAATATAACAGAGACAATTTGAGACAAATTTGGTTCAATACCAACAACTTACTTACTTAATTTCCCTTTACACCCCATGAATGACGTATGGGATAGCTTCTTGCGTTGTTGTGAATTAACACGCTTTCTATTTTTAGATTCACAATTAACGGCACCTACTTGTTTATCGACGAATGCGAACGTCACTATTTAAAGCTCTTGCTAGAAACGCCAATTGACTCGACACTAATACTGCGAAGTTGCTGTCGACAACATTCGAGGGGAGCCGACAATGAAAGAAATTTTTTTTTTTTTAAGATGACTAAAGCCATGTGTTAAACCTGCAATCTCCCGCATGGTAGTCGCGTGTTCTAACCACTATGCCACGGCCGGTCCCATCAATACCAACAACAATTTTAGAATATATATTTTTTTTTTGCATTTCAGGATATATTTGTCCTTCGAGATAATTTGATACAATTCAACACAGTTGTCAGTAATATATCAGAGCCAAATCGAGCTAAATTTGGTTCAATACTAACAACAATTTTGGATAATATAAGTTTTTTTTTATTTCAGGATATATGGTAGGTGGGCGTATCCTTCGAGATAATTTAATATTATTCAACACAGTTGTCAGTTATATATCAAAAACAAATCGAGCTAAATTTGGTTCAATACCAACAATAATTTTGGAAAATATAATTTTTTTATTTCAGGATATATGGGAGGTTGGCGTGTACTTGGGCTGATTTTCACAAAACTTCGATTTTTTTCTTCCCCATTTATAAATGGAATACGTACTAATGTGTACTTATTTTCCTCTTATGAAAACAAGACACTGTGCGGAGTATCTGCCAATTAAGTGAATGTAGCCTTTTTTGGAATAAATAAGTTTTTCCAATTCAGGATATGAGGGAGGTTGGCGTGTCCTTTGAAATAATTTGATATTATTCAACACAGTTTTTAGTAATATATCTGAGACAAATTGAGCTAAATTTGGTTCAGTTTCATTTCAGGATATATGGGAAGTGGGCGTGTCCTTGGACCGATTTTCACAAATTATCGTTTTGTTTTTTTTTTTTTTGCTATGTATAAAAGTAATATGTACTAATGTTTACTAATTTTCCTCTTATGAAAACGCAACACTGTGCGATTATCCATATTCATTGTATTAAAAAACTAACATTTATGTCAAAATAAGATACCATCACCTAAATGTAAATAAAAGCAGGACGCGGTCATCGATTTTCATGATCTGTGTCTCATTCATAGGTTATGTGACTTTACGTAAAAGAAGTAAGACTAGGCACTTTATTGCGTTTTGGATTTTTTATTGATTTTTAAATATAAAAATTGATTTTTTTAGCAAATTTTGAAATTTTTTTTATAAATTTATTTTTAACTACGAAACTGATGATTATGTAGAGAAATGATATATGAACAGGTTAAAGAAAGATATTTTTTTATCAAAATTTAACTAGTCGTTCTTGGGACCGGCCGTGGCATATTGGTTGGAACACGCGACTACCATGCGGGAGATCACAGGTTCAACTCCTGGCTCCAGTCATCTTTAAAGAAAAATGTTGTTGACAGCAACTTCGCAGTATAAGTGTCCAGTCAATCGGCGTGTCTAGTAAGAGCTTCTCAAACAGCGACGTTCGCATTCGTCGATAAACAAGTAGGTGCCGTTAGTTGTAAAAATAGAAAGCGTGTTAATTCACAACAACGCGAGAAGCTATCCTATACCTCATTCAAGGGGTGCAAAGGGAAATTAAGTAAGTAGTAGTAGTAGTATTACTTATGATAATCTTAATTACTTATGATAACCATATAGTATTTATGTCATGTCAGACAAAAGAGCCTAAAACGCGACAAATTCCACTATACGACACTTACTAACTACAAATCGATATTAAATTATTATGGCATGTAACTTGACAAAACGAATGATGCAGAACTTCATCTTTTTGGGGCTACTTTCACGTGAAGTTCTTAGAATTGAGTCCCAAAAGAGGTCATTAACATCAAAACAGCAAATGAACGAGTACCTCGAAATTAAACCACTTCTTCCAATGACACACTAATAAAACCACTATATTTTTCGATAAGTCCGTTACTTTATGTTACATGTATGCTGGGAAAGCATTTCCATAAACCTGCCTTCGCTCCGAAAAGATCACATTGCAAATTGATTTTTTTTTTTAATTTAATCAACACAATTCACATAATTTGTTAACCAACCAATATTGATTAATAACATAATTTTACTGTGAACTAGAACATCAAGTTATCTAATTATTTATCACTCTTTTCCAGGCTTCTTCTATGCAACCAAATAACTGATTAACAAACTATGAAGACCTACAAAATATACAACAACATTGTTTCTTGCATACTTTGATGTGAACTTTACGGAATATCGATGGCAAAGAAGCAAACACGTTTCCCCACAAGATGCCACAAGATGCATGAACATACGTACAACTTGTACGTATGTAAATGATCATGGAGGCATAGAAAAACCTAATTTTTTGTTCAAACCCACGGGAGAGAAAGAGAGATTTATATAAAACGGAATTGGCCATAAATAAAACAGTACAAAGTAGATGTAACACATGAGACTACAATATTGATCACCTTTGCGCTGAGAACCTGTAAATGCCACTAGCCAATATCAGTGGCAGCGCATCAGGCGGCCAGCTAGTCAGCTTTACAGCTTCATAGCCGATCGACCAACCAACAGTTTTTAGCTGTTTATTGAAACAGCTTTCTGGCGGCAATGCTAACTAATCGTAAGCGGTTATATCGGTGATGCTGGCTATAATGTTGGCAGTTCTTTATGCTTTTTATTCTATCTATGCTCTTTTCCTTTTCATTTCTAATGTGGCACAAGAAATAGAACAATAGAACAACGCAATGTGTGCATAACACTTTTTTTTTGTGTTCACCGTGAATCTGAGGTTTCTATTACTTCTTTATCATCTGCGTCCGTCCGTCCGTCCGTCCGTCCATCCGTATGTTGAATTGTGTTTACATTGTCTGCATTTCCTCTACAAGACGTTTTATGCGTCCGTCTGTCTGTCCATCCATCCGTTGGTTTTTTCGCGTCCTCTCGTTGCTCTGTCTTTGATCGAGGGGAGGGGGGATTTCTCGTGAAAAATTAAATTTACACCCAATGTGATGTGTTCATTGTATGCGACGAGTAAGCAGTAATCGTACAGATATTAAACGGTAAATCATCAGCAATTGAGAGGTGCAAGAAAAACGCGTTATAATGCGTTTACACGCAGCCAGAGACCACAACAAAGAGTGTAAGACAACGCATAAACAGAAAGCGTGATGTAACTTCAACTGTGGGTTTACGGTTTGATTTGTATTTCGACTAACATAGGCAGTATTTACAGATACTATTTACTGTCGGCAACTGAACAATAGATGGGCAGCTTATACAGTTAGTGTCAAAAGTTGGTAGAAGCAAACAGTAGTTATGTTCGTGAAGGGGGACTTACATTAAAATAGAAGGCGAAAATAAGAAGGACATAATCTAAAGCCAAATAGAGAGTGTACTCTATGTTTTGTATAACAATAGTGCGGACCAGAAGTCTTTTTAATTTTCAAAAGATGGAAAACAATTATTGCATAAATGAGATAACAACTATTTAGTTATTATAAATATTTTATTATATTATATTTTAACTAGCAAAATAATTATCTTAAGCTATGCCGAAGCTCAGATATCCTTCACCATTGGTAAAAATATGTATAACTAGTAAGGCGGTTATCTTCGGCTATGCCGAAGCTCAGATACCCTTCACCATTTGTAAAAATGGTTATTTGCACTACAACTATATTCTATTAAACTTTGTACCACAAAACAGGGGAGTTGGTGAGAAGTGGACGTTACTTTTAGCTTCACACATCCATTTTGTCAGTAATTTTGTATAGATTTTATTTGATTTTATGAATTTTGTAACTCCCCAAAAAAGGGAAGTTGTGTGGGATGTGGGAGTAGTTTAAATCCGATCATGCCTATCTTAGAACTTAACCTCTGCTTTTGGATACAAGCTTACATACCAAATTGCAAACCGAAAGCTCATAAACTATAGGGATATACAGACGGACACCCCAAAAAGGGGGAAAATTGTATGGAAGGTGGGAGAAGTATTCTTCCGATATTGCTCATCTTACAACGTAAACTCCCTATATAGGATTAAAGCTTGCATATACAATTTCAGCTCAATATTTTCTAACCTACGGCTATAATCGGGAGGCAGTTAAGCGGACACCCCAAAAAAGGTAGTTTGAATGGGAGGGGGAGTAGTTTTTGACCGTCATTGCTTATCTTAAAAAGTAGCCTCCGCTTAGATAAGAACTTAATAGCACCTTAAATACGACTGTTATCGCAGGGACATTCCCCCAAAGAGGGGAGTATTTGGAGGAAGTGATAGTAATTTTTGTCCGATTTTGCTCCCCTGAGAATATAACCTCCGCTTAGGGAATAGAATCTGGCATAACAAATTTCAGGTCTATTGCTCTTAAACTACAACTGTTCTCGGAGGGAAGGTAAGTTTTTTGTCGGATCTTGGTAATCTTCAAACTTAACCTCTGTTTAAACGATAGAAACTTGCATACAAAATTTCAGCTCGAAAGCTATTAAATTACGGTCGTTATTGCGGGACAGTCGGACACCCCCAGAAAGGGCGAGTTTGTATGGGAGGTAGTTTTTGTCCGATTTTGTTTATAAATCTCCGCTTAGAGGACAGAAGGTTGCATACCAAATTTAAGGTCGATAGCTTTTAAGCTACGACAATATTCGCGGGGACGGACGGACGGACACCCCCAAAAAGAAAGAGTTTGAGGGAAAGCTAGGAAAGTTGCTCATCTAAGAATTTAACCTTTGCTAAGAGAATATAATACCAAAATCCGACTTGATAGCTCATAAACGCAGTCGCGGGGACAGACAGACGTACACCACCAAAAAACGGGTAGTTTTTATGGGAGGTAGAAGTAGTTTTTGTCCGATTTTGCTCTTCTTAGACAATATCGCCTCTTAATCGCCTCAGAATATGTGAATGTCTGTCTGTTTGTTTATTTGTTTGTTTGTGGATCAATCACGCCTAAACGGCTGAACCGATTTCAATGAAATTTGGTAGGCAGTTTTAGGTTTTTCACCCTATGGGCGAAGTGAGCGTGTCAATACATTTTTTTAGAGCTGGAGAGATAAAATTTGGTAAACAGATAGTATTCGCCAATGCGAATATGATTATGCAGACGAAATTTTAAATTTGGATGAGTGGGCGGAGGGGGCATGACCAAACTGTATTTTAGACTCAGGGAGATAAAGTTTAGTACGCAGATAGTACTGGGCACAACGAATATGAATATGCAGACGAAATTTAAAATTTGAATTAGTGAGCGGAGAGGGTATGGCAAAACTGTATTTTAGCCCTAGAGTAATGAAATTTGGTACGCAGATATAATATTAATCTACAACACAAATATAAATAAGCAAACGAAATTTAAATTTTGGATCAGTTGGCGGAGTGAGCGCGACAAAACTATGTTTTACCCCAAAAGAGATAAAATTTTGTACACTAATAGAACATGTTGACGACATTTAATTTTGGATCAATGGACAGAGGGGGCGTGGCAAAACTGTATTTTAGTCCCAGAGAGATCAAATTTGGCGTACAAAATGTTCTCGGCAAAACGAATATGAATATGCAGACGACATTTTAATTTTGTAACAGTGGGCGGAGGGGGTGTGGCAAAACTATATTTTAGTGTTAGGAAAACAACATATTGCAACTAGATTCTACATGGCAACACGAATATTAATATGCAGATGACATTTTAACTTTAAATTAGAGGGCGGAGGGGGCGTGATCAAACTTTATTTTGAACGATAATATTTGATATACACCTAATACACGATACAAAAAAGTAAAATTTTATATTTTATACAATAATTGTACCTAAAAGTACATTTATTGTACTAAAATGTGAAATTGATTGTACTAAATAGTAAATTTTGTAGACTATAAAGTACATTTATGTTATAAAAATGCACTTTATTAGTACCAAAAACTGAAATTTTTTGTACTAAATAGTAAAATGTTAAAGTTATTTTATTGTACACAAAAACAACAATTAATTGTACTACAGAGTACCTTTATTGTACCAAAAAGTTCATTAAATGTACTTATAAGTACTTTTATTGTACACAATTGAAGTACTTTTATTGTACCAAAAAGTTATTTGATTGTGAAAAATATGATTTTGATTGTATCAAAAAGTACTGTTGTTGCCTAATCACCAATAATATCTCACCCTTAATTTACTCACGCATATCACCAAGCAACCCAATCTGCATACACTGTTTCAATTACTTCTAGGTCAAAGTACAATACCATCGATCACCCGACCGCCGCAAACGACAAGTTCTGCAAAGGAAGCGACTGCCACCAACGACACATTCGGCAAAAGCCAGAAACGGCGAATGAGCGCGACAACCCACAGCCAACCAAACACAAAACACTTTCAGGAAACGATATCACACGGGAAAGTGTTAATCGATGCAGTGAGATGCGATATAATTCTCATTACATTGAGAGCTCGAGCATTTTGCTTGGTAAAGTCGTTGGTGGCTACCGCAGCGAGGTTTATGGCTAAATCGCTTTGTACCCGATCTCCCCTGCCCTTTTCAGGGCAGTAATTTATCGACAGAAATGTTCTTTTGTTTATCCGGACTTCGGTCTGTTGAACCAACTTTTGTTGGTTTAACGCAATTTCAATTGGTTTAACTCGACTACGGTCGGTTACATCAGATTTCAGTCTGTTAAATCGGACTTCGGTCTGTTAAATCGGACTTCGGTCTGTTGAATCGGATTTCAGTCACAGGCCACATCAATACTCATCGAGCGTATACTAAAAGTTCCCGATCATCTAAAATCGACCTGGGTACAAATAACCGAACATGACAACAACGCTATCACTGAATCCGAATCTGAATTGTTTATGTATTACATCCAGTAGATTTAAAGTCAGCGAAAACCTACTGAGTTCATAATTCGTACGGTTTTGTGGGTCCTTACGGCGACCCTGGCGACAACTGGTTTGCCTCAGTCGACGAGAAAATCAAGTTATAATGAAATTTAGAATTATGTCAGTAAAGTTTAAAGAAAATTAACACGGCACGGCGTCAGTTTGATTTATCAAAAAATTTGCCAACAATTCGTCAGAAAAAAGTATGACGGTAAATTGTGACAAAACGACCTCATTTACACAATGCTGACACATTTTGAAGAAAAATACTGACAATGACGTCAGTAGTGTAAATGAGTGGGAAAAATGTTTTTAGGACTATATAAGGTAATATTTGTACACAGATAGTATGAATTAGCAGACGAAGGAGTAATATGGGGTAACGAATTGTTTACAGATCGTACAAGATCGACACATAAATTTATTCCTTAAAGTAAGCAAGCCAGACAAAATATGCTATAGAAAAGCATTGCCGGGCCCACTAGTATATACTGTCATACATACCAAGCCTCCTGATAGGCGTTACAAATGAAACAACAGACTGAATGTACCTTTCGGTTCGCGTGTGCTCTTTTTGAAGGCTATAAAGATTACATTTTACATATGATACTTTATAATTTTTGTTAAAAAATAGTCTATAGTACCAAAGTGTCAAAATAACCTATGGTTTAAAAAGAAACTTGTAGTGGGCCACCCTGTACTTATGAATACTGCATTAAAAGTCAAAGAAAAAAATGCTAAATGTTTAAGCACAAACAAATATTTATTACAAAAGAGCTTTTGTAAAATTGCACACTCACTTTTGACGCCCCCTGTATAACACCATTTAATTGTGCAGCAGTCCTACTTATAATTCAACATTTAACGCGTTTATATTGTCATGTCAACTATTCATTCTAACACCATTTGGACGGAAGACTCTATCTAGTACACTGACGTACAAATGTGACAATATTGTGCAGTTGTTACAATTTATCTGTGACATCAGCAAAGAAAGTGATTACGAATCAATGCGTGTGTTAGTGTGTACATTACATTACATATCTATATATAACTATTATACCTACACACACACACACACACACACACACATGTGACCAGTGATGGACATTTGTCTAGTTATATAAGTTGGACAATTTAATAAACATTTATTCCCCAGTGATTGGACACAAATGACAAAATGGATGAGTGAATGAACGAATGAATTCATTGAATGTATGACAACTGTTTGTTATGTCAGAAATCTAAGTAATACGCGCGAATGTGTGATTGTGTGTGTGTCGTATCTGTGAGCAGTTGCCGTAATAAATGTGCAGCGACAGCGACAACTGGACAACTGGGAAACAAATGTCTCAATGTGCCAAGAAAACATTATTAAGATGTCACAATTTGTAGAATGAAGATTGGATTGAGGCAGTGACAGGTGTAAGTGAGGTGGTAGTATGGCACATAAGTGATTAAGTTAGATGCGTACAATGTGGTCAGTCGTAATTATGTATTATCTTGGTCAAATGTTGCAATTTGTTATACACAAATAAATGGTGCTGATTACTTTATACTAGATAATATTAAAATAATGTATAGATATGGAGATGTGGTGATGTAATGGTGTTTAAGCCAAGTTTATAAACAAACATACATACTATAATCATTAGAACTCATTTCTTTGCAACTTATTTCATTAGCAGTTATTTCATATCACCGCCGAAACTTTATTCTCTCTTGTAGCTTATCTTTTTATTTTCCATATTCCATATAACCATTTACATACCGCATTGTGATTTCCCAATTAAGCAACTACTGAAAGCTAATACTGTCGCTTTGCCAAATGCTGTGACCAAATTAATCAGCTCACGTATTTTATGAATATGTATATCTCTTCCGTCATAACCGTACCACAACCACCTACCAACAATCTACTGCATAAAGGGCACCGCCGCTGACTTTACTTCAAAAATATGCTTTTTATGAAAATATCATTAAATGTCTGAATACTAAGAATTTAGTGTCAGTTTATAACACAATTAACACTTACACATATACGCACACACACATAAGTGCAACCAACATTAATCAGCCGACATGTGTGACATGACATGAAATATTCATAGAATCGTCGTTGTAGATGGATAAATGAATGGAGGGTTGGTCGGATAGACAGATGGATCGTTGCACTGTGTTAGCAGAGCATATTTTGTGTGGCCGATTGATGCCTCTCGCCCGTTAATGGGTAATGGGTTGTCATGGATGACCCAAAATGAATTTAGGACAAAGTGTTATGTTAATTATTTATGACTTGCATTCTTAATTGACTTTTGGGCCTAATTTACAAATGGTATGAAAATTTGATGACAGTAAAAGGGCCCAATTACGACAGTAATGTGGAAAGTTTGTTCTAAATCAAAAACTGTCGACCTTATTTCTAGATGTTTGTGGTGTAAGGGTTAACGATTTGGCATAGAAATGTATTTGTTCGATACATTTTAATAATACATTTTTTGACTCTTTAATGAAATGTAGAACAAACAACGGGAAATCCAACTTATCATAGCTTTTTTAATTTCTTTTAAACGATAATGTTAATATTGTTTAATTTAAATTTACGATTCTATATACATAGGGCCATAAAAATGCACCCAAAATTATCCACCGCATTTAGCATTAATTTCTAATTTGGTGTAAGAACATTTTACAACCTGTTTATGTGCGTTTGCAACATTAGGTGAATAGTTGAGGCATCTGCTGTAAATGTGTCCGAAACTTCAGTTGTAACTCAAGTGTTGATAAACAACAATTATTTATGAGTTTTATATGTGACGTGATGTCTGCATAAATAACATTTTTGCGGTTAATATGTCAAAGATTCTTAAATAATGACAACTTAGTCAACGGCATAAACAAGAAAATACTTCAAGCAAACTAAGTAGGCATATTGAATGATGAATGTATTAAGGATGTGTGTGTTTGTGTACACTGCGTTTCAATTGGATAGGAACTGAATAAGAGGGGAATATGATTATAAATCTGACTTGGTTTTTCTGATGTGCTGAATTCTAAGTGAAGAAAATTTACATAAGAATGGCTTGCTGAAATGTCTTATTTGTTATGCATAAATCATTTCATTCAAATTATGAAAAATCTTTAGTTCATTAACCCGTTACAAAACGAGACAATATTGCTCATAATCTAAGATAACGTTAACTAAACTTTACTTTTAATGAACATTTATGTTATACATAGATTATAAATTTAGCGAATTAATTCATAGAAAGTTAACTTTGCACAGACTCATAATTGGCCAGAATAAGGTTTAAGACTGAATCTTTAGAAAAAAGTAAAAAATAAATATTGAAGGCACTTTCTGTTTAATACAAAAATTCCAAAAACTAAACAAAGTTTAAAGACATCTAATATTATGGTTGATAATTTTTTGTGAACATTCCAACTGTTAATAACCAGGGCAACCGGAAATAGGCCCTAAAAACCGTGTTTTATGCGCATAAAATATGACCTGAAAAATGGAAAAATATGACCTTAAAATCAATAAAAACATGCTCTAAAAAATTAAAGTCACACAATTTTTTTCATATGAATTAAAAATATTTTTATTTAAGGTAAAAAAACAGCTTAAAAATTAAAAAAAAAAAAACAATATTATTTTAAATTCAGACTGTAAGTATTGTTGGTAAATCTACATACACAAATGTTGAGTAAGTAAAATAAAATAGAAATAAATATTTAAGTATTATTTTTTAAGGAACAACTAATATCACAGGCATTTATTTAACATTAAAGTAACAAAAATCTTAAACCATGTTTCCTAAGTATCACGGTACTTTTGTACGTTGAGCATCTTATTTGAGATTGTTGTTGCAATAAACTACAAAATATTGAGATAAATTATCGAACAAAATATTTTGTCTATTACAACGTAAAATGTTTTTGTACATTCAGAATGATATTTCGACATCCACAGATGTAATTGGAGCGAATTTAGGGATCAGTATTTCTTTTACTTCGTATTTTGATGTTAATGTTGGCGCAGATCCACCAAATTCTTTACAAATACTTTTCACTTTTTCCAAGCCAACGTTTTTTAATATAATTTGACTTCTTTTTTTTTACTATTAAATTTATTTCGGTCAAGTTAACTGCTTCAAGTTATGTTCCCCACCGTGTTGTTATAGCTTTTGGAGGTAATGGAAGGTCTGGAAATATTTGTTTAAAAAGTTCCCCTCTACATGGAGCTTTTAAAAATGCCTTCTTCACATTAGCAATAGTTTTATTTACGTTTTCATATTAATTCCTAATACATTCACACAATCGATGGACACCATGAGCAATATATGTCACATGATGCGTCACCTTCGAACAAAATGCCACTTTTGCTTTTGCAGCCTTTACTGTCCTGGGGTACGGTGATGAATGTCGCGAAATGTCTGAGGAAATGGATGCTGACGGAGCTCGTTCCCAAACGCAGCATAAGCGACGAAATCACACCAATCATTGACGATGGAGTAGACTGTCCACCACCGAGCCAAAACGAGATCGGCACTACAATTGAACAGCTAAAAAAAACAAAGCTGCGGGAGCCGATGGACTGCTGGCAGAGCTTTTTAAACCCGGCGGTGTTAAGCTGGCAACGTGCATGCACCAGCTCATTAACAGGATTTGGCTCAAGGAATGCATGCCCGATGATTAAAATCTAAGTGTTCTGTGTGCTGTGTGTTAAGAAAGGCCATCAAAGTGTGTGTACCAATTAAAGCGGAACCAACCTTTTACGTATCGCTTACAAGGTCCTGTCGAACAAAGAGTTTGCGCTGGCTTGGACACATTGTACGAATGGACGAAAATGCTCCGGCTCGAAAAGTCTTCGGCAATAAACTCGATGGCAATAAATAAATAATAAATAAATAAAGAGCTGTTATCTAAGCTTGATGTGACGAACTATCTACGGAGCGTAAAAGACCTAAGCGCTTGAAATACTTTTCTACGTGCGGCTACTGACAGATAAATTTCTGTCTATGCTGCCATTAAAGAAAAAGTAGAATAGCTTCATTTAAAAAACTATAAACACTGGTAAGGGTCAGTAAAGGTTTACTTTAGTTACCGTGAGAATAAAGTAGAATAAAAGTAGAATAGCTTCATTTAAAAAACTATAAACACTGGTAAGGATCAGTAAAGGTTTACTTTAGTTACCGTGCCCACCAGTCGGCCAGCCGGCAACACAGACAGACAGACAGACCTGAAACGAATTTGGTCTTAATGTTCTAGGGGCCCATCTCGTTTCCTTTAGTACATAACTCAATTTCTCGTATTAGATGATAAATTATCTAATAAGTGGGAATAGTTTTCGTCAGACCTTTCACATCTTAAACTTACACTCAGTTTAGAGGATAGAAGGTTGAACACCAATATCTCGATATCTCTCTTAAAAAAAATGCTGTCATCTCGGGGACCGACAAACGAACACCGCAAAAAATCCGAGCTTGTACAGGAGGTGGGAGTAGTTTTTGTCTTATCCAATTTATTGAGGGTCAGACAGACGGATAATCCCTAAAAAAGGGCAGTTTGTATGGTAGGTGGAAGTATTGCTTGTCCAATCCTAAAACTTAAACTCCGCTTAGAATATAAAACTATGCATACCAGATTTCAGCTCGATAGCTCTTAAAATACGGTTGCAATCGCGGAGAAAGACAGGCGGAAGCCAATATAAATATATATATTAGGGCGGGTCGATTTATTTTTCGACAATTTCCCTATGATTTCCGTATTCTATGGGTTATTCCATGAAAATTTGCCCAAGGAACCATACCTCTATCGTTAAAATCGAGTCCCCTACTTTTTGTTGGTAGATTTTGACGTTCGTATGAAATAATACCTACACGTTCACATCCATAACTCATAAAACTATCGATCAAACTATTTAATTGCCCGTAGGCGCGTTGGAAATGTGAGCTCATTTTGATCAATTAACAAAAAAATCTCCAACATTGGTCCAACGGTTCAAAAGTTACGGCCATTTACAAATTTTGTGACCATTTTTTCATGATTTTGTCCAAGAATGGAAATCGGAATCTACGATGAATTCTTAGAAAATTTCACTAAGAAACAATATGTATAAAATCTATGATAGTTCTCGCTGATAAGCATGAAGATTTAAGGTAGATATATTTTTTTAACAATAAACAACTATTGAAACCTTCAGACCTATGGGCCCCGGCTCTAATTTTTACCTACTGTTCCGATACCTGGAAACCAAGACGAAGAGAATGGTATATATTTGACATTGTTTTCTGTATGCCAACACTCAGAGGCCATTACTTTTTAACCAATAAATAGATTTGCTTCTGTAATGTAATACTTAATTTACTTTGTTGGTAAGTCAGTTTTACGCAGAAGTTTTCGGTTTGTGCTCATTTAAAAACAAAAAAATCTCTATCTGAAATCTTCCTGCTTCCCAGCGCGAGCTAGGAATTGATTTTAGACACAAATTTTATTGGTGAAATTTTCTAACAATTCATCGTAGGTTCCGATTTTGGTTACGATTTTTGCGAATAAAAAAATTGGCCCACCTTACTATTCATATCTCTGGGCGAACTGGAATGTACTGTGGAATTTTGACAGTTATAACTGATTATTTTAAAAGAGGTGTGGCACAGCCCACTTCCACGCTTACTGTAATTCATACTGTAACAACAACATATGTCACAAATCACATCTTCATACCTCTGATAGTTCATGAGATATAGCCTTTTTTACTTTCAAATTGTATGGGCGGTGCCACGCTCCTTTATCCAATCACAACCAAGTACAGCCAGAGACTATCAACAGGTCATCAGTATCACTTTCTAAAATTAACGTATATATCGGTCTATTAGAAAAGCCGTCAGAGCGATTTTTTAAGAGGGGGTGTGGCACCGCCCTCTTCCTTCCTGATAGGAATTAATTCTGCTTCAACAACATATATACCAAATCTGATCTTCATACCTATAATAGTTCATAGATAGAGATATAGCCCTTTCGATTTTCAAGTTGTATGGGCGGTGCCACGCCCTTTTATCCAATCACAACCAAATATAGCCAGGGACTATCAACAGGTCAACAGCACCACTTGGTAAATTTTCGAATCAGTCGATCTATTCGTAAAGCCGTTAGAGTGATTTTTTTTTTCCAATTGGATCGAATTGTAAATCTAAACCATCCGGGGCGTCGCCCAAACGCATACAAAAAAATTTATGCAAATCGGTCCAGCCGTTTAGGAGGAGTTCAGTCACAACACACGTACAGTATAATTTTATATATAAAGAAGATATTGTCATACCTCCCATGCCTCCTTATGGGCGTTACAAATGTACAAAACAACCTGAATATTCCCTTCGCTCCGTACGTGCTCGTGGTGAAGAGTATAAAAAGGTTTGATGTTTTATTTTTTTTTATTTCAGATGTTATACAATTTTTCCCTATTTTTCTTCGAAATTTTATAATGGTGGTAGTTTTCTCATTTACTAAAATTCCGCATTTGAGATAAATTATTTCAATCCTAAGTACCCTTTTATAACAAATTCCCTATTGAATTTAAACGCAGTGTTTCTTCATACACTTCCGGAAATATATTAAGAAGAATTACATATCGCTCGTTTTCTGCAAGACCGTCATATCTCAAAAAAATCGATTCCGAGATAAACGCGTTTGAAGTTTTTAATTTACACCCAACTTGTACGAAATGGAGGAATTCAAATAGCTCTCACGAGGAGTGTATAAAAGATATTAACATGCATTTTTTACACAACATGGAGTATGATGTAATGAACAATTCTACATCATTAGCTCAAAAATCACGTTTTTTGAGTTATGACGGTCTTGCAGAAAACGAGCGATATGTAGGTAGCACAACAACACCCTTCACTCCAGAACAATATTACAATGACAACAATTAAAATGTGAAGTGTTATCAAATCCAGCACTGGAACAAATAGAGGATGAAAGAGAGAGAGAGAGAGAGAGAGACAGAGAGACAGAGCGACAGAATAAAAATATTTTATCAAAATCTTCTGCAAAGAATGAATGACAAACAAATGACACCATTTTTTAATGACTTTGTAAAATTAAGGAAATGAATAATGACTGTCGTAATATCTACACATCTACACATGCATCCAACCGTCCATCAACTAACCGACTGTGACGCAGAAAGCCGGTGCAGACAAACGCAATCACACTCACTCGCATTCACTCATATGGGAATACGACGAGTATCTGCAAATATATGACAAGTTGAATAAATACAAAAATTCAAATATGACATCTGAAAATTGATTACACGTTACAAGTAAATAGTCGAGGCATTTGGTAATGCTTAATATTGTGTGTAGTTTTATAGGTTTTCAATGCAAAGTGTGAGGGGCAGGCATGTTTTTTTTTTTTGCACAGAAATTCAACAAATACCACATTAAGTTAGCAAATTTACGGACAAACACATACTAGCTAGCAAATATCAAGTCATAGGCGCCATTGCTTACCCCTCTTCTTCGGTAGATGGACACAAGAATTTTCTCTTTAAAATGTTGTTGCCATGTATCTTTGTGGTCTTTCGGTTCGCTTAGAACATCTTCTTTTTTTACGAGTATTTAACATGTTTGGCTAAAATATGACAACATAATGCAAAAACAACAGCAATTACAACAAAAAAATGCAGCCACAGCAGTAAAAGCCCCAACAATGACGGCCAACAACTTAGTTAACAAATTTTCATGGCAATGAGTTTGGGATTTGGAGAAGATGGAGACGGAGTTTGTGAGTGACCAATATATACACATTTTTGGGGGGCCTTTGTTAAGGTCATTGTACAGAGAGTATGGGTGGCAAAGAAGCAGGAAATTAGAAATGCAAGCATAGTTAATCCCCCTTATTACGTATATCGTAGTCGACTTGCGACAATATTCGATTGCTTTTTTTTTTATTTTTTTTATTTGAATAAAATTAGTAATAATTAACAGAAATATTAAGATAATTTTTCATTATCTGATGAAGAAGAACATGATAGAAGCAAGTCCCCGTCGTATTTCAGTCTTACAAACGACATCAACGATGCCATATTTGAAAAACGACAAAGATTCGACGTGACTACGACATACATAATAAGAGGGAATGTTAACAACTTATAAGGGAAAAATAAAGGAAGCAAAGTTACTGACTAAATTCAGTCGATATTGACAACTAATAAAGGAAACACAGATATTTTATACTAACAGTCATTTATCGTTATCAGACCTTTGAAGTGAATAATCTAGACATATCTGTAAATTTCATATTTATACCCTTGACCTCCTGCACTTACGGATTCAGTTTGTTCTTCGATTTGTAACGCCCATAAGGAGGCGTAGTAGGTATAACAATATAAACCTATCCGTCTGTCTCCACTATTAGAGAGTAGATAAAGAGCTATCAAGTTGCAATTTGGTATGCAAAATTATATCCTGATAGGGAAGGTTAAGATGTAAGATGAGCAAGATCGGACACAAACTACTTACAACTTCCATACAAACTCATCCTTTTTGGGGGCGTTGTGTGTCTTTCCCGGGACCGGCCGTGGCATAGTGGTTAGAACACGCGACTACCATGCGGGAGATCGCAGGTTCAAACCTGGCTCCAGTCATCTTAAAAGAAAAAAATAAATAAAATTTTCTTTCATTGTCGGCCCCCCTTGAATGTTGTTTGACAGCAACTTCGCAGTATTAAGCGTCGATTCAATCGTCGTGTCTAGTAAGAGCTTCTCAAAACAGTGACGTTCGCATTCGTCGATAAATAAGTAGGTGCCGTTAGTTGTGAATCTAAAAATAGAAAGCGTGTTAATTCACAACAACGCGAGAAGCTATCCCATACCTCATTCATGGGGTGCAAAGGGAAATTAAGTTAAGTAAGTTTGTGTGTCTTTCCCTGCGATTACATTAGAAGTTCAAGAGCTATTTTCATTAAAGTCGAACAATCGCGTTTAGGCCATTTTCTCGCAGAATAAGCCTCAAAACTCCCGAGTCTTATATGGCATACAATTACAGCTCACTCGGCCAGCAGCCGGTGAGCTTTTAAAAACTCTACTCAAATCCATACTTATAAAAGTCCACCAACACCGGCACAAATTTGTGATATACCATAACAAAACAACTTAGCAAAATTATAAAATTTCACTACCCAAAATGTAAAAACAAACGTGTATTACCTGCAAGTGGCTAAGGCCCTAACGAAAAATTCTTTCATTACATTACGCCCAAATTTGGGCCATAACTAAGAATGAATCGTGACAAGAATACAGGAATTTCTAAAAAGGGGAAACAACAGGAGGGGACAGAGAGACAAACACAGCAGCAACTCTAAAGGTACTCATAGCTATGGTTGTCCATAAACGTTTAACATGAACGCTAACAAACAAAACTTTAAATTACCTTTAACATCCAAAGATGCACAGCAAGCAAACATTGACACCGCTGCCGCTACTGCTGCTGGTGTTTCCTCTTTATTTTCCATGTCATGGAATATTTATGTACTCGACAATGTTTAGCGTATTGTGTCGCATGGATTGCAGAATATGCCCACAGAGGACAATTGTATACAAGATAGGAACAAACATATGTTATCTTACAAACACCGCATCATACAAATGTATATAATTGTTAGTGTCTACCTACCTACCTACTCACTCAACTACATAGCCAGCCATCTTCCTTGCCAACATTGTATAAAACAATTATTTTTTGTTTGTTTTTGTTTTTTTTTTCTATCTTTTTATTATTTCATGGTTTTTGTTGTTAAGCTTTTCCATTTCGGTGAAAAGTTTACCGCATCTTTTGAATTTTACTGGCGTCCATTGTTCGGCGAGTGAATCGCTGCTGGATAGCGTTTAACTACAATTTAGCGAAAAGAATTGATTCATTTTTTACTACTATTCCTGCGCGCTGTTGTTATTGCACGAGGCAAAAGAAGCGCCGAAAACTTTCACTCTCATCTCGGAGCGTCTTGCATCTTCTTCGTCTTCAGCTAGAGTGCTGCTTCTTTTGTCGTCGAAATCGGCATCGGCGACTGCCATTAGAACAATAGGCAATTACATATTTAATTTTTTTTGGACACAATTGCCTAATGCGGCCACCAAAATGCGGTGAAATGCCGAAATTAATCGTCCATTGTGTTCCGCCAGCCAGATCCATTCTTTGGTGGGCCATTATTTAGCTTTGCCGCTAATGAAGCTCCCTCCAACCCCCACACTACACACTACACACACACACTAAACTTTTAGCGGAAGAAAACGACGTTGAAGAAAAATAGCAACACACGTTTCCTCTGGGTCGAAACTTACAATAAACAATAAAGCGTTGCTTTAAACAAATTATTAAAATTAGGTGAAAATCAAGTCAAGTCTAAGAAAAACTAACAAATGCAATGAAAACAACAAAAAACACAACAACAATGTGAACAATAATGACTGTTAGTTTAGGTGGGTTCTCCCTTCTTATAGGTATTCTTTTCTATTCCAATTCTAAGTAGGAAGTAGCAACAAAGAATATATTTGAATATTTTGTTAGAAAGTTTTGACTATTAATCATACTTAGCCAAAGCTTTCGCTGGTTTTAAGTTTGAAATCGTAGTGTTAAGCGATTTACGCAGTTGACTTTTGTTTTGTTATGGTATGAAATATGTTATTTATGACGACTAAGACTTCTAAAAAAATACATATGTACAAAAAATAGAAAATATAACAAATACAAAGAAGATCTCAAAATCCAAAGGACTTTATGTAAAATTAAATGCAATACAAGCAAATGACGGATGGATTTGTTGTTAAACTGTAGGGTTGTTGTGTGAGTATAAAAATAGTAGCGTGTTAACCACCCAAATATGAGAAGCTATCCCAATTTTTACTCATGAGAAGTAAAGGCAAGTTATTGTTAGCGTAATCTTTTTGTATATATAAAAGACAGTGACGTTACCATATAACTCAAGAACGCCTGGACCGATTTCGATGTTTCGCACCAAAACTATTGGAAAAAAACCCCAAAAAGGGATAAAACTGGTACCATCACCCAGGCCAAAAGGCTAAAGCTTTCATCATCAAAATGAAGGAGAGCTGCACTAAGCGATTTTTCGAAATACTCACTTTTAGGGTAAAAAAATTGGGAAAACTGGGCCCACCACCCAGGCCAAACGCCAAAAGTTATCATCGTGAATATCAATATGAGCACATTTCTTATAGAATTACAAAGTGCACAAAGTGATTTTATGAATTTCATACTTGTAAGGGTTAAATAGGGCCCCAAAAAGAATAAAACCTGTCTCATCACGTAGGCCAAACGACAAAAGCTATCATTGTGTATTCACAATATATGAGCTATCTCCTTTTAGAAAAAAAGAAGCTTCACGAATCGAATTTTATACTTTTAAAGTTATAATCGTGAAAATAATAGGGACATCTACGATGAATTCTAAGAAAACTTTCCCAAAAAACCATGGGTCTAAAATCAAAATCGAGCCACCGGTTCTTAACGTAAAACTTTTCGTATTGAGGAAAATCCACATCAAGGCCCATGTGGAATCGCCCCGCCCGAGTTCAAATGTATGACCGACCCCCAGTCATTTTTTCAACCCTAAACGTTTCTCAGATCATATCTACTCTCTATCTTCAATCCTTAACCCTTTAATGACGCGAGCGAAATAATGGGAATTTTTTAAAGATTTTGTCAGCACTACATATAAATCAAATAAGAAATTAATTTTACCCAAAAACGGAAAAGGAAAATTTCTGAAAAATATCCATTTTTACTGGAGTTATGACGACTGTGCCCATATGGTAACAGCTTTACAACAGGTAAATAAAAAGAACCAGGTACAAAATAATGCATGCAATATGTTTTTATGATATTTGATATTCTTCTCAAAAAGCTAACTTCATAAAAAAATTTTATGGGGACCACGTAAACCCCATTGTGACGACTGTTACCATATAGTAACGTAAGATATTGCGCGCAATAAAATAAACATAAGAATAGATGACAACAATTTTATTTTTTGATTTCATCAAAGCATGCTTTGATTTTTCATTCTTGATTTACCGTTATGCGATCGGACGTCAGTAGCGATCATTTAAAATAAGGTTTTTTGTACATGTGCGCAAAACAACAATATGGAAGTATATAAAAATAGTTTTTGGTAGTTTAAAGACTGACATATTAATAGTGCTCCCCAACTTCCGGGAAACGCTATTCCCGATTTTCCCGACCTCTCCCGGGAAACCGGGACTGGTATATTTCCCGGGAATATCGGCATTATCGGGAAATAAATAAATGCTTTTTTTCTTCGTGTTGTTAAGCAAAGATGCACAAAATAGCCTGAAATTTTGCAGAGATCATGAAAAGATACTTCGTTATATTGTCCCAAAAATTTTCCTTTTGATTGAACGCTGTACAAACGCCCGTCCGTGAACAAAGAAATTAATATTATTTTATTTTACATTTGTGTGAAATTTTTAAGTTTTCCCTTATATTTTATATATTTTTATATTTTAATGATATATAAAATAATATTTTAATATTTTTATATTTTTATACTTTTATATTTTTATATTTTTATATTTTTATATTTTATATTTTTATATTTTTTTATATTTTTATATTTTTATATTTTTATATTTTTATATTTTTATATTTTTATATTTTTATATTTTTATATTTTTATATTTTTATATTTTTATATTTTTATATTTTTATATTTTTATATTTTTATATTTTTATATTTTTATATTTTTATATTTTTATAAATTTATATTTTTATATTTTTAAATTTTTATATTTTTATATATTTACATTTTTAAATTTTTATACTTTTATATATTTTATTTTTAAAATTTTTATATTATAAAAAATTAACACAAATAATTGCAAATGGTTTTACTTAACATCCAGAGGGTTTCAACAGGACTTAATTGACTACAGCAGTTGAATATGGCTGTGCATCAACACCAATATTCTGGCTAAATATAGGTTGCGCCCTACTACTGTATCTACAATGGAAGATTATTATTGATTTACACAATATGAGTTATATTTCAAATGAACAAAAACTTGATCTTTTTCATTAATTAACCAACACTACTTCTATTTTAGATTCCAATACAGTAACATATTGATATGCAAATGTGACCATTAACGTACTAACGTACCTCAGCACTTTCATTATTGAATAACAGAATTATTAATCAATTTATTTTTATACCTTAATGCGATGACTATTAACAACTGCCGTTCAAAGCATTTATCACATATGTTATTGAACAAAACAGCGATTAAATAATTTATTGTTACAATCGATTTAGGGTTTAAGTTAATAGGGAAATAATCACCGACCAACTCTGATGTCTAGTGATAAATATACTTGAATACAATTTTATGAAATTAGTGTCATGCCTACTAATCAAATGAATTTAATTGTAAGGTTGTAAAACTTTTAGTGGAGAAAATTAACCAACAATGAAAATCAATAATTGTATTCCCAATTCGATTTTACCAACATCTGCTTTGATTTATTATTACTAATGTTATAAAAATTAAATAAGAAATCTGATTACTAAATTTTCACATTCCACTCCAGTTGAACTTTCATTCTTCTTTAGACGAAGTTATAATTACGAACTCAACTAGATGTTTGTTAATGATGATGGCCAATGAAGAACCAATTACAATAATAATAACAAAAAATAAAAACAAGAAAATTATAACAACATCTTAACTTACAATTTTATGATGATACACAATTTTGTTTACTAAACCAAAGCGATTAAAGTCCATGGCCAGATGATGATAAAGTGAAGAAAGTGAAACGAAATATTTGAAACTTTTCAAATCAAAACCAAAACATTTAAACGCTTTTTGTTGGGCAACGTTTTCGGTTGTACTCGTATCATTGGGTGAAAATGTTTACAACAACAAACACACATTTTTGTACTGTATGGGTGAATAGCACCACTTTTAAATCTTATTTATTTATTAGCAAGTTTTTATTGGCAAATGCTTTTGCACTCTATGAAAGTACATACATGCAGCTATTTGCGCGAAAATTCATGTTCAAATTCACTTAGAGCGTCGTTATCTTAATCATATGCCTGATAATTTGCAATTAATTATTTAAATTCAAGTTTGATTTTTAGTGCTGCTAATGCTGTTGTCAGTTTACATATTAGTTCAATATAGTTGGTTTGATTTGATTTGATTAATTTAGTTTCATTTTGGTAAAAGTAGTTGTCTAAGTAAGTTATCTTTACACGAAACATAGGTGAAAAACGCGTTGTTTCTATCGGTCATTAGCTTGGTTGTTGGTAATTTGATTTTAATTATATTTGAATAAAGATGCAATAACAGAGATGCTTGTGATTATGTTATTCAACAAACTATCTCAATCTAGGTACGATATGTATATGCCAATAGCCATGGTGAAAGACATGTAATAGCAAAATTGTTGAAGAGAGTACATTCAACTCACTTGAACGGTTACCAACCATCATGACATAAAGGAGTTAAGTTACAGGACTCTGTAATGTAATTTAGGATTACGTCACTGCTCAAATAGTATTAGTGGAATGCAATTTTGAGGAATTTTACTAAGAACCGTTTACAATTTTTGTCAGCCAGACAATTGTCAACATATTGGATCAAAATTACTTAGTTAAGTAATAGTTAGCAGAATACACCCAATTTTTTTTTTGTTGCTTCTAGAAATATATTTTTTTCGTTTCGGTAAATTCTCTACGGGAAAAAGGGTCGCACTTCATACAAATAAAAAATGTTGTGCCGGTCACCCCCTAGAATGAAAGATAATTTAAAAACGAGTTAAAAAAAATTTTTTATTTTTTTTTTGCCACGCCCTTTGACCCCGCTCATTGGGTTTTTTGTTTCCTGTGTTTCCATTTATAGTCCGATCGCAACGTGTGACATATCAATGTTCTTAGACTGACAACAGCTACATTTTCTTCTGCGACGTCAAGTTCAGAAGTTTCTTCCGGAATCTCGGTTTTTACCCCTCTAAGTCAGATTTTTATCGTAACGACAAAAAAGTTGTTTAAATTCCATGATATTTTCTCTTTTACCGTATATATTTTTATTCATAAACAAAAAAGTTACAGAGGTTTGAAACAAAATTAAAAAAAATTGTTTCCCATACCCGGCAATGCTTCGCTATTGCATTTTAACTTGTAATATATTTCACATTTAGGTCTACAAAGTACTTTGAAAACGGTACTTAAGCTCGATAATGATATGTTGGGTTTATTAACTTATTTCAAGCAACTCCTTAACATGAAAGTGAACAAATTAAGTGTTGTTGTTTTAAATTCTAAATATCATAGGCTCTTTGAAGATAGCAAAAAGTTCATCAGCAAAGTCATATCTTTTACAAATCGGAAACAGACATTCCGTTAAAGATCAAAATTCAATGTAGTGGCGGTAACAGTCTTTATACTAACTATCTCTTTGGGCGTAAAAAACACTTTTGACATGCCTTCTCCGCCTATTGACCGAAAATGAAAATTTCGTTTGAAGCTTCATGCCTTTAGCCATAAAAACCTCTTTTGCCATGTCTTCTTCTCACATGGATCAAGAATATTTCCGAATACTATCTTTGTATTGAACTCGTATTACCATTCTATTAGATAATTCGGTCACCAACGTTTGGCTTTAAAAAGTGATGATCTCACGCGCTGTATGGCATTTTACGCCGTCGTGTTGGAACCATTTCTCCTTCAAATAATGTGCAATGACATGATAAATAAAAAAAATCAATTGATCGTCCACTGGTTTTAGTTCTTCTACCAATTGGATATATGAATATAGGCCAAGATCTTTCCTCAGCATTTGCAGAGACCGAGTTGCAGAGAACGGCGTCGGTTCGATAAATTCGAGTCCCCTGTCACACTTACGTCTACAGCGTCGATGGCTTCTATTAGCTGCTCAGATGGATGCGTATATGCACCATTAACTTCACAAAGGGCAAACAGAACGCGAATTTTGAAAATAAATTTGCAAGATTTGTAAAAGTTGTTCGTGTGTAGTCTTTACATGGTGATTTTTCCAACAAAGTCTCAATGAAAGTCTACACACTTCACACAACTCGCCTGGATGACCTAAATTGGCAACAAAAACGGTAAATGGGGTTTTGTTGGGGGTCAATTGCACATTAAAAATCCACATGAATCAAAATCCTAGCTGATACTTTTTTCAAGATAAAAGGATTTTTCGTTTATTTACTCCGTTTTGCGCTTCTTTTAGAAGTGACGTTCGTTGCCCCACGATTATTGAAAGCGTACAGACTTCAGATTTAAGACACTTCTATCAAAATTTAAGTTTTCTGCACTAAATTAAGCTTTCCCAGCGCGAGCTAGGAATTGATATTACACACAAAGTTTATTGGTGACATTTTCTAACCATTCATCGTAGATTTGGTTACAATTGTTGCGAATAAAAAAACTGGCCCACCTTACTGTTCATATGACAGTTATAACTGTTTATTTTAAAAAGGGGTATGGTACAGCCCACTTCCACTCTTCCTGTAATTTATACTGCAACAACAGCATATATACCAAATCTCACCTTCATACCTCTTATAGTTCATGAGATATAGCCCTTTTTATTTTCATGTTGTGTGGGCGGTACCACGCCCCTTTATCCAATCACAACCAAATATAGCCAGGGACTATCTACAGGTCATCAGTACCACTTGCTAAAATTTTCGTATCAATCTGTCTATTGGAAAGCCTGCAGAGCGGTTTTGAAAAGGGGGAGTGACACTCCCACTTTCACGCTGGCTGTAATTAATACTGCTCCAACAACATATACACCAAATCTCATCTTCATACCTCTGATAGTTCATGAGATATAGCCCTTTTGATTTTGAAGTTGTATCAGCGGTGCCACGCCCCTTTATCTTATCACAACCTATTATAGCCAGGGACTATCAACAGGTCAACAGTACCATTTGGTAAAATTTTCGTATTAATCGGTCTATTAGAAAAGCCTTTAGAGCGATTTTTGAAAAGAGGGCGTGGCACCGCCCACTTCCACCTTGGCTGTAATTAATACTGCTCCAACAACATATATACCAAATCTCATCTTCATACCTCTGATAGTTCATGAGATACAGCCCTTTTGATTTTCAAGTTGTATGGGCGGTGCCACGCCCCTTTGTCCAATTGGACCGAATTGTAAATATAAACCAACCGGGGTGCCACCCAAACGCATACAAAAAATTTATGCGGGGAACAATTTTATATGCTATAAACCGAACGGAGCCCGAGACCTTTCCAACGAATGCAAAACCGTGGAAATCGGTTCGTGCGTTCTGGAGTTATAGCATTGTCTAAATTGGCCAATCCCATTCAAAACCTACCGGTTTTTTACACACAAAAGTTTTGTAACTAGGTGCGGTTCATGCACCCCACACCCCACAAGAGGTCTATACTTTTATGAAGATCAGCATGTTTTCTTTATGTTGTTACGAGTGAATACAGAGCAATATTTTGCGATAGCTACATAACTTTCATTTTGAAGGTTGAAATCAGATCGTAGTTTTAGTAAAATGGGACAACTCGTGACACTTCCAACGACTTATTGGGTGCAGTTTTCAAAATTTTTTGGCAAAAAGTGATATTTAAAAGAGGTGACATGGACTGTACACTTCGTAGCACACACTTATCCCCAATCGACTTATTTCCTTGAGGATACCTTTCAAGTTTAGCATTTATCAGAAACCCAATTTCTCTTCGGGATTAAAGGAACGTATTCGGGAGGAAATGCAATTCACGAAACACCTGTCAAGCCATCACTGCAAATTTCCGCTTCAGATTACAGCAGTCTCAAAAACGTTAAGGAACATATATGGATAAAGTTATTTTTGACGAATAAAATCACTTTTTATGTACTTTCATAATAAATTATCAGTTTTTATCGAATTTATGTAGTTTTTATTTTTATCTTCGTTTGAAATATAAAAAAGACTTTTGGACCAGAGTATATTAAATTAAAAAGTTTTTAAAATTCCCTAACAGTAATTATTTTGTAAAACTACTTTGCACCGTTTTGGTAAAAGAAGTTTATTTTTATTTTTTCAAAAAATAAAAATATGTGTGTAAAAATTAAACCAACAAATTTTCTAAACAAAATTTTGGAAAAGAATTCATTGATCGAGATCATGCTGTTGTTTTTTATGTTTGTGGTATGGCTAAGGCTCGTATCTGTACTGTTTTTCGCAGTACAGTACTGTTTTTCAACGTCAAAAACTGCGTACTGCTTTTCTCCCTCAAAGTACTGTTTTTCGATACATAATAGAAATATAAACGGCGAACAGCGAATTCATGCATTAATATTGTTTACTTCAAAAATAAGCTCAAAGAAACACTAAAAATGCGTCAAGAGGATGATTTTTTTATCCCCACCTATAGTACCAGAAAAGCAAGAACTTACTGACTATGGATACAATTCGATTGAGATGGCTGCTTTACGTACTAATTTTTTCGGCAATTTTGCCTGCTTTGATTTAAATGCTTTCGTACTAATGGAATGAAGTCGAAGCCGTTACGAACAAGTTAAACGAATACAATTTGTACAATGCCAATGAAAATACGGTATATTTGCACACCCAATTTAGATATATTAAAAACTAGCGACAAAATTATGCAATGGAGAGAAGGCAATGTTTCGAATGTGGATCGGTGGGTGGAGATATTTATTCATCTCAATAACGCTGATTGCGAATCCAAAGAAATGGCCACGATCGTTGAATATATTTTATGTTTGCCAGGAACTTCAGCATCAGTGGAACGAATCTTCTCTGCAGTGAACAAAACTTGGACGTCAGACAAAACCCGATTAGATGTGCAAACATTGAAGGCGACTCTGACCGTCAAATGTAATATGAAGTAAAAATGCGTTGATTTCTACAATTACCTCAAAACGAAGCCGGCATTGCTTATTAAAATTGCTTGAAACGACAAATACAAAACAAACACAAAAGTTGATTCTGGAAATGATTGTTAATTTTTTTACATATTGAATAAAATATATATGCTATGTAAATATGTACTTCGAAAAGTACTGTTTTTCCAAATCAATGTACTGTTTTTTTAAGAAATTTCAGTGAAATGTACTGTTTTTACCCAGAAAAAATATACGAGCGTTAGGTATGGCTGAAATTGAATCTGATGTCTACTTTCAGGTTATTGTAAATAAGCTCAAAAACCCCAAACGAGTGTTTTGTGATTTTGTTGAACATTGATATACTCTATACCGACTTCTTACATGTATATTTCGATTCGTTTGAGAAAAGTCAGTAAGTTACCTTAGACAGGGATTTACGAACGTTTAAATATTCTAAAAATATATATGTCGCTCAAAAAAGTATTCTCGAGGCGATCTTAGGCCTAGGTTACACAATGAGGGGGAGAGCGGTAAGCGGCAACTAATTATATCATATTGAATAGTGTTAAAGTGGCCACGTAATGTGCAGGATGTGAGCGGTATTTTTAAGCGGCTGGGCGTAAAAAAACCTGTTCTAATTTTTAGTTATTTGCTGAGTAGTAAAGCAAATAGATGGCAAAAGTAATTACTTATATATAAAAAAAAAATAAGATTTAAATAAAAAATATAAAAATTAAAATAAAAAAATATAAATATATAAAAATATAAAAATAAAAATATAAAAAAAATAAAAATATCATAATATAAAAATAACAAATATAAAAATTAAAAATATAAAAAACAGAATTATAAAAATATAAAAAAATAAAAATATAAAAAATAAAAATATAAAAAATAGAAATATTAAAATATAATAATATAAAAAAAAAATTACTAAAAAAATTTAACAATCTACAAATATAAAAACATAAAAAAATAAAAATATCAAAATATAAAAATAAAAAAATATAAAAAAAATAAAAATATAAAAAAATAAAAATATAAAATATAAAAATATAAAAAATATTAAAATATCAAAATATCAAAATATAAAAATATGAAAATATAAAATTATTAAAATAAAACTATAAAGATAAATAAATATAAAAATTTTACTTTAAAACAATACCCCTGTGCAATTGTTTCCGATGGACACATGCATAGGCAAGGGCCTGTGTGTGTATTATGCTGGCATATCTTGCGCTTCGAGAATACTTTTTTCGCCCCGTTGGGAAATGTTCTCATTAGCTTTAATATGCTTTCTTCCCTTAAGGTTTGGCAATAATAAATAATTGCCAATAGAACTGATTTTTAACCGAACTATGACAATATCATAATTCATTACAGATCAACAAAAAACAAAATCAAGAATATAAAAATAAAAAAAAATATAAAAACAGAAAAACATCTAAAAATATCATTCCAGATTGCGTAAGAACCAATTTATCTATATATCAAAAATAAATCAATAAAACCAGCTGGCGCCATCTCTTGGAGGAAAATGGTGGTTAAAACTCAAAAACAACAACAACTAGAAATCATTGACACAAACCTTGTTAACTTCAAAGGAGCGAAACAGAGTTGCCAACAATGATCGTATGATAATTGGAAAATCGGTATATATAAATATCACCCGAGTTACTTCCTCCAGCTGTAACAACAACAGCAACAGGTCGTGCATCAACGACAATTTGGCCGACATTGTCGCTCATCATCATTGCATGACAATTGTATGGACGGTCCCCTACGTGTCATCAACGATTTACTATGATCATGCACCTATCCTTGAGAATGTGTTGCAGGCACTTCCAACTGGGTTTGTTTGTTAAAATCGATTAACTGATGATTAAGTTATTCATGTTTTTCGATTAATACAATTCTCATATCGTATACTAAAAAAATTTATTTCAAACTTTTTTGTCAATAAAAAAATAATACGTGGTATTAAGTTTTCTTATATCATTAAACCTAATGAAATGAACTAAATATAGTATTAAAAAATAATATTAGAAATAAATTTAACCTTCGTGTTATACTTAATAGTGATATAATATGCCGTCTCTAGATCGATATGTGGTACATTATGAGAAGGCGTCTTTTGAAACTAAACTTATATCTCAAAAACTCCACACACATTGTTTTCATATTTTGTTCGAGCTAATATTGCCACAGTACGCGTCAAAGCTAAATATTGACTGTTAACCAGTCAAAGAACCATCTGCGATATTTTCGCTACCTTATTGGGTAAGAGTTTTTTGTTTTGTTGAAATGTCTTGTTTTAGACTATGAATATATTGTATATTATTTAAAATGATATTTCCAGGTACAATTCCTTGTATCTCAACAAACAACAGAAGAGAGTACAGAAATTGGGTTATACGTACTGTATAGAGTACACTTAAATAGGCAACAGTCTAATGCAAAAACATGTTTATGTTCAAAATTTTAATAACTGTCTTGTACATAAATAACTAATTGAAGGCAATATGCAAAAGATATAAAACAGACAGAACCACGCAGTTGCCTAAATCAGCTATTTTACCTACTAAACGCCTTAAAAACAAATTGTTAACTTCATACAAATGCTATGTGACTACAGTTCCCTAAGATTAAATAGAAATTAAGAAGAATAACTTTTATAATATCTTTCAAAAATCCAATAGAATTTGCATTTGAATCACTTTCAATAAAGCATAAAATTCTATTTAACTAAATACAAAACCAAAAGGAAATATTAATCTGAACAAAGCGCTAACACACCTGTTACTCTATATATGTACGTATTTCTTAAGAAGTTTTGGAATCTCTACATTCACTTCCAACAAGTGGAAACATGGCTTAATAACAAAGAATTTCACTTTTTCTTTGCTCACAGCAGTCAGTTTGTCTGGTAAAGTAGATAACTTCAGAAAAAGAGGTTAATAGAACTTTCCAAACGGTTCTCATTGCAAGATCAATAAATTGGCTCACATTGGTTGTTATTAACTTGAAACTACTTCCCAAATTCTATATATGTAGGTTGATAATACGTTGTTATAATCAAATCTTATAATCTAAACCTTCCCGTGTGTGACTTACCAAATTTACCCGCTGGTATATTAATATTTGTTTGGTTTTTCTTTGCAACAGCTAAATTTTCATTATTATTTGGCAAACTTTCGGGCACTGCTTGCAATACATGGATGTGCGCAATCTTGGGTGAACGCATGCGCGTTGCCTTTAATCCTTTGGCTGCACCAGCATCGACTGTCACCGGCCCCTGAGCTGGGGCAACAGCTGCGGCTGCGGCTGCTGTTGCTTCCAAGCGAGGCAGACAAAGCATAACAAATACAAATGCGTATAATTTAATAGGCATTGACCACTGAAGAAGACGTTTCTGTTGGGGCATCGCCGTTGATAATGATAAAGGTGATGTGGTGGCCACTGATGTCGGCGGCATTAATGATGCTAAAGTTTTGCTTGTTGCACTAGCAATATAATCTTCATTATTACTATTATTATTATTATTAGAATACCGTGAATACACTCTCATTTTATTATTATTATTTGATTTTTCAACTTTTGTGTACTGTTGTGGTTGTTGTTGTTTTTTTTGTGTGTGAAATAATTAAACAATTAAATTAAATTATGCCTCAACACTGTAGATATGGATATTAAACACGCTTGTGCGAAATTACGTATAAACTACAAACAATTTTTTTGCAGCGTTTTTCTATAAGATATGATAATATTTTATGATGCACAACGGCGATGATTAAACGTTTGTAGGGGTAACCTAACCAGCTAACAAGTATCCATCAAAGTTTAACCATCAAAACAAAAGACTTAAGCAACAAACTCGAAGTTGTTCCCTTCGCACACACACAAACATACGCACACTACAAAATACTCTAACAGAGGGTTCTGTTGTTTTGTTGTAATGGGTGTTAGTTTTTGTTTTTTACTTTAATATTCGTTGCGTTTTGATATTGTAAAGCGCGTGCGCGTTGTTTTTATCCGTTAACATACAACCTTTGGTTAGGAAATACCTTTAACAACTACTTGATGGTTGGCTGCATTACATCGCTCTTAGCCAACAGCTAACAGCTGGTAGAAGAAGTCAAAGTCAATGCCAAGGCTGTTTGTTGTTGTTGCTGTAGCTTCGTTGCATGCTGTAGCTGCTTGGCTAAAGTTTAAAGTCACGGCTGAAGTTTAAAGCCAGAGTGAGAAAAGCTTAAGTCAACATCAAATGAGTAAAAGCTTTTCTTTTATTTACTTTACTGATAGAATGAGTGAAATTTTTGTCAATGAGAGAGGAGATAAAGAGAGTATGCTATAGAAAGGTCAACTTTTGGGGCCTATCATTCGTAGTTCGTACTGTTGGTTTTTGGTATTAAATGAAATGATTTTTTTTTCTGTTCGTTTAATCTTCTGTCCTAATTTTATGCAAAACAAAGTTAATTACTTGCTTTTGTTTACTACACACATTTTGATAAACTTTCATAGCTCTATTAGTGAGAGAGATGGTGATTTCTTGCCAAAACTTTCTGCCCTAATTTCTTAGCATAACAAAAGTGATTTTACCATAATTTCCATTTTAATTTCTTTAGTATTTTAACTAATATTCAAATGTTATGATGTTCTTAGCCAAAATTATGGCACATAAGAACTTAATTGGTGAAACAATTAAATGGTGGATGGGATAATTATTAAAAAATATTACACACATAAAAAATATATTTCTTTTAATGCGGTATAAGGGCGAGCAGTGTTATGTGCTATAGCAAAAGTAGAATTTGAGGTGAAAACGATTATTACAATTAAAAATAAGAATTTAAGTTTTGCATCGCCAGAGTACGCAAAATTTATATATTTAAAGCTGAAATGATGAACTAATTTCGGCAAAAATTCCATAAAACGTAAAAATATAGGAATAGAAATTATTCCGTCTGTTTTTTTTTCTAAATTAAGATATTTGGTTAGTATATATATGTATATGGTTAATATTATAAATTCAATACAATATTTCCAAAGGTTTGAACATTTATATTTAATTCTGTGTGTCCCCTTTAAAAAATAGTTATTATGGAAAATTTTGTGTTATCTATTATTATTTTTTAAAATTGATTTAATGAATAAGTTTGTCACGGAAAAACCCTAAATGTGGCTATCAAAATGAGTGGGGTACCTTATTTTTGTATTTTCAGATATTTAGATTTTTTATGTTTTTTTTTCGATTCCATTACTTGACTTGAAAACATTAAAAAACGATTTGTTTTTTCGAGAGGAATAGCATACGCAAACATATTTGTGAAAGAATCGGACTCACGCCCGATCAAGTACCGATAACATTTATCAATTTCATCTAAATACATAATTATTCTGCACGAGAGTTTGTAACTGAACTCCTCCTGTACTTTCTGTCAGGATATATTACACTAATCTTTGGATTATAGGGATGGGCATTAGATAGAGTCGAAGAAATGTGTATGTTTTGTCCCCCAGTTTTGTAGTTTGTCTTAAGACAATGTGAGGACATTAATTTTTTTTCGGATGTCCGATCGAAACGAGACACATATCGTTATTCGTGGTTAATCAAGGGCTACATGAAGCTTAGTGGACATTTCCGATCCCGACCTCCATTTTAGTTTTTGAGTTTTTGGGTGTGTGTAGGGTGACCTATTGATTTTTAAAACATATATATATTTTTATATATATTTTTGTTTATGAATAACAACTCAAGAAAAATTAAAGTTTTATACACAGACAGTATTCGTTTCTAGAGATATAAATATGATCCGTGGGCGTAGCATACATTTAATTTAGCCCTTAATAGGTTAAATTTAGTACACAAATAATACTCGGCACTTCATGTTGAAATTACTAAGAGGGCGCAGAGTCAAGGCATAACTGCAGTTTAGCTCTAGAGAAACAAATTTATGTATAGATAAAAATTTCGATTAGTGGACGTCGGCAATCTGTATTTTAGTCCCAGAGGGATACAATTTGTTACATAGGTAGTACTCCGCACTACAGGTTAAAATTTTCAGCCGAATTTTTATTTTCGATAAGTAGGCAAATGGGGCGTGGCGAAAATGTTTTGTTTTCCACAGAGAGAAATTTGATACACAGAAAAAAATCGACGCAACAGATATGAATACGTAGACGAAATTTAAATTTTCGATCTACGGACGGATTGCACGTGTCACATAGTCTATCAGTATTTTTTGACAACTTTATACACGAAAGAAAGTTAATACAAATATTGTTTTGATTTTAAAAATAAAATTAAATATTGAAACAATGGTTTCCGATACGCAAATTACCTTTGTTGTAACAAAAAGTACTTTCATTGTTCCAAAGAGTACAATTTGTTGTACCAAAAAGTACAATTAATTATACTAAATTGTACAGTTGTTGTACCAAAAAGTAAAATTGTACAAAAAATTACTTTTACTGTAAAAAAGTAAAATTTATTGCACCCAAAAGTATATTAGCTGTACCAAAAAGTACATTTAATTTTACCAAAAAGTACTTTTATGGTACAAAAAAGTAAATTTATTGTACCATGAAGTATATTAATGGTATTTTAACGATACCAAAATTTATTGTCCCAAAAGGTACTGTATGTTACACAAAAAGTACAGTTTATTGTACACAAAAAGTACAGTTTAATCTATGCAAAAAGTACAATTTATTGCACAACAGAGTAACTTTATTATACCAAAAAATACTTCCAATGTACCAGAAAGCTTTTTATTTTATCAAAAAGTACTGTTGTTGAAGTAAAAATTTTATTTGCTGACAATGTCATTATGTAGACATCTCCCCCACAAATACGCCTTAAAACACGAAAAACAAGGTCAAAGTTGGTGCTAAGGGCCATGGAGTCCGGTGGGCCAAAAAAGGGGCCCCTTGGGTTCTATGATGACGGGTACTCATATGAAAGATATTTTCGAGACGAATCCACGGTGTTATTTTCCTTTACGGGTTCCCTGGACCGAGTTAGAAAAAAAAATTAGAAAAACTTAAGAAAATAAATTGAAAAATTCTAGAAAAAATAGAAAAATAAAATATCGTAAAAAACGTGAGAGTAAATTTTAAAAACTAAAATCGCGCGTTTTTTCTAAAAAAATTTTTTTTGGTATATCGGAAATTGGATTGGTTTAACTCGCAGGGGACTCGTAGGAACAGATAAAATAAGGAGCACAAAAAGCTCATTGGAAAAAAATTAAAAATAAAGTGAGAAAAAATTTAAAAAATTGACAATTTCAAGAAATATTTAAAAAAAATTCAAGGAAAAGTGCAAAAAGAAATATTTGAAAAAAGAAAATTAAAAATCATGACCCCCCGTAAAATTTCAGAAAAGAAATAGGCAAATTCAAGAAAATGTTAAAAAAGAAATTTGAAAAATTAAAAAAAAAACAATTAAGAAAAATTTAAAAAAATATTAGAAAAAGTGAAAAAAGTATCAGAAATTTATTTATTTTACCTAACTATTGTGCCGTCGGCCACAATTCATAAAAAAAATATTCAAAAAAAAAGTTTTTTTTTTTTGGAAATTAGAGTGAAAATCGCTACGCTGCGCGTGTTAATTCACAACAACGCAAGAAGCTATTCAATACCTCATTCAAGGATTGTAAAGGGAAATTAATGTTAAATGTAGATTTTTCAAAATTGCTGTTGGTTTTGAACGAAGTTTGCCTCAATTTCTTTCTGATATATTACTAACAACTAAGTTGAATTATATCAAATTATCCCAAAGGACACGCCCTTCTCCCATATATCCTGGAATGCAAAAAAAAATTATATTTACTATACTTGTTGAACTAAATTTGCTTCAAATTGTCTCTGATACATCACTGACAACTGTGTCGAATTATATAAAATTATCTCAAAGGACATGTCCTACTCCCATATATACAGGAATGGAAAAAACTTATATTTTCTAAATTAGTTGTTGGCATTGAACCAAATGTAGCTAGATTTGGCTCAGTTATATTGCTGACAATTGTGTTGAATTATATCAAATTATATCAAATGACATGACCCCCTCCCATATATCCTGGAATGGAAAAAACTTAAAACTTTCCAAAATGAGATACATTTAATAAATTATTATGATCTATGTCTGATTTTGTTCACAGGTTATGTGACATAACTTAAAATTAAAACTGCTGATTATACAGAGATATCATACAAGAAGAAGAAGAAGAATGCCCCCCCCCAAACGTGGGGACCCAAAGCGGCACAGGTTAACTTACTCCAATCGTGCTAAAATTTTGGCTAGCCTAAAATCTGTCGGGTATCACCGACAAAATTCTGGAATTTTTTTCTAAATATTACTTCCGACCACCCTATTGTTTATAAATAATACTCGGCACTATAAATATGACGGACTTTTTAATTTCGGGACCGGCCGTGGCATAGTGGTTAGAACACGCGACTACCATGCGGGAGATCGCAGGTTCAAACCTGGCTCCAGTCATCTTAAAAGAAAAAAAAAATAAAATTTTCTTTCATTCTCGGCTCCCCTCGAATGTTGTTGACAGCAACTTCGCAGTATTAAGCGTCGATTCAATCGTCGTGTCAAGTAAGAGCTTCTTAAACAGTGACGTTCGCATTCGTCGATAAACAAGTAGGTGCCGTTAGTTGTGAATCTAAAAATAGAAAGCGTGTTAATTCACAACAACGCGAGAAGCTATCCCATACCTCATTCATGGGGTGCAAAGGGAAATTAAGTTTTTTTTTTTTAATTTCGCTTTGTTATTCGACTAAATAATAATTTCTACTATCGATGAGTGGATGAATTGGTTATTCACGAAATATATAGACACACATCCCATAAACAAGTAGTACTCGGCTTTTCAGGTATAGATATACAGGTGAACTTTTTATTAACAATCTGTAGTCATAAAGAGATAACATATGACACAATAAGGCGTTGGTAATTTAAAAAGGTTAAGGGAGAAAGAGTTAAGAGGAGAAAGTAATTAAGCAAGTAAATAAAAAAATGGTATTACTTTCACTTAGCTGATCATAAATGCAATATCTTTAGATTCAATTTATAAATACCTTATTTTCTTCGTGAAAACGAGTCATGTGGATGAGTATTAGTTTACATGTTTTTACGAATGAAACCTCATCAGCTTTTAAGTAAACAAATATACTAATATATTCAAACTTCTTCCATTTCGTAATCAAGCTTTTCCATGGAAATGGTTTAAATCTACCAAACCCATACCTCCCAAAGCGTTCAAACATCAAACACATACGATACTCGCAGTCAAACACGTTGCTTACGAGCGAGTATGCCTACAACAATACACACATGCTCACGGTTAAAGCTTTTTTTCCCCACTGCCACTATGAGCTAACATGTTGTAGTTGTTGTTGCTGTTGTATAGTAAACAAATGTAAAAAATCAGCAGCACTACTAGCTGGCAAAATAAACAAGATTTACACGATTCTAGTGTTTTGCATTAACATAAATTTGTATGAGTCCTCCTCCACCTCCTCTTACCTCTTACTCATGTCAATGCTAACAACAGCAAACGGTCAGGTCAACAACGAACCGGACGGTGGAACAGGATGAATAAAGAAACTAAAGTGGAATTTAAGGCATCATCGTAAATTCTTAACTGAAATTGAAACTATGAACGTGGGGGAAGGGGGGAGAATGTAAGAAAGAAATTGTAGCTATGCATGGAATAAACCAGTACAGAAATTTCAGTCAGGTAAACTGACTGATAAATACCATCACCCAATATAAGATATTGTTGAAGTCTTGAGTTATTGAAATGAATAGATTTTTAATTAAAATAAAATTACTTATGTATAATTTTTCCCCAGCTTGTGGTGCAAAATCTTTCAAAACTTTACTAATTTGTGTAGGGAGTATAGGTGCCGGTTTGGAATTTATGTAAGAAATATTAATATTTCAAAAAAATTTAATTTTGATAGGGGGTACCAAAAGGGGTAACCGATACAGTCCTTATTCATTCCTGACTCATACGTATACATCTTACGCATACGTACATCTTACGAATAATTTGACTGAATTTAGTGCACTTACAAAAAATTATATGTATGTAAGACTATGGGGGTGAGTTCGGTCCTTTGTATGGGGTGTGTCAAATAGTAAGGTTTTCTGAGGTTTCGCCTCCTATCACAATATAAATTAACCGACTAATTTTCATTACCCCTCAAATGTCCGTTTGGAAGTTATGGAAGAATTATTAATTTTCTAAAAATAGGTCATTTTGTATGGGAGGTACCAGAAGGGGTGACCCGATATAGTCCATATTCACTACTGATTCATATTTTCATAAGCGTACAAATTTGACTGAATTCAGTGTACTTAGAAAAAAATATGTTTGTAAGACTATGGGGGTGAGTTCGGTCATTTTTATGGGAGGTACCAGAAGGGGTGTGTCAAATAGTTAGGTTTTCTGGGGTTTTGCCTCCTATAATAACATAAATTAATCGACCAATTTTCATTACCCCCCCAGGAGTCCGTTTGGAAGTTATAGGAGAAATATTAAATTTCCAAAAATAGGTAATTTTGTATGGGAGGTACCAGAAGGGGTGACCCGATATAGTCCATATTCATTCCTGAGTCCTATTTTCATAAGCGAACATCATACTCAAAATTTGAGTAAATTAAGTTTACTTACAAAAAAGATATGTATGTAAAACTTTAATGGTCAATTAGGTCATTTGTATGGGAGGTACCAGAAGAGGTATGGCAATGGTTTCGGTTTTCTTAGAGTTTGTCTACTTTTGCAAGATAAATAAGCTGACCAAATTTAAATATCCTACGATCGTCCGTTTGGAAGTTATGAAAGAAATATAAATTATCCAAAAATAGGTAATTTTGTATGGGAGGTACCAGAAGGGGTGGGGCTATTATGCCCATTTTCAATCCCATAAGTTCGTTTTGAAAAATATGAATATTGGTAAATTTTCATACCGATCCGTTAAGGTTTACTCGAGTTATCCTGCTGACCAGCCATCCAGCCAGCCAGACAGACGGACATAGCTCGATTGTCTTAAAAAGTTCTGAAACGAATTTGGTCTTAAGATACTTGGGGTCAAACTCGTCTCCTTTAATGCGTTACACTTTTTTTTCGTATCAAATGATATACACCCTCATCCCTAAGGGTGATGGTATAAAAAGTCCGGCAAAAGGATAGAGTTGAAAAGTTAAATTCAGATAAAAAAAATATGATTAATGTAAAAGAAAGAAATGTTTGTTTAAATGACATAAAACTTTCATAAATTTGTTTGTAGAAACACATAATTAAGCAAAATTTGTTTAGTACCAATTAAAATAAAAAGAATCGAGACCGAATGAAAATCCGCCATAGACCCCATTATGAATGGCTACATTTCTAATCTACATATAATAGAACGTGCGACTAGCAACTTGGGGACCAGAATTCGATTTCAGGTTTCAGTCATCTACATATCTTTAATGAATGGCCCCTCCGCAGTGGTGTTAAGTCAATCGGTATGTCTAGTAAAAGCTTCTCACACAGGATTCGTCGTTAAACTGTAGGTCTTGTTGTTTTATTCTAAAATTATAGGCGTGTTAATTCACAATAATGTGAGAAGATGGGAAGAAGCTTTTGATTCATGCCATGTAAAGATAACATATTTAAGAAATGTGTTTTTGCTTCTTAAAATTCTTAAAATTTGTAAACCCTTCAAAACGAAGCTCTTGCTTTTTTATATTTTCGGTATAGAAAAGATAAAAGTCTCTCAATGCTACCGAAGGAGCATAGAATACATCTGTCAAATTTTAAACAAAAATTAATTCAAAAGCTCTTTAGGTCAATGATGACCCTTTTATAAATTCAATATACTCAATACCTATGAATGTAGAAGCAGTAGCAAATGGTCATATCACCACATACTTGCTTTCTTTTGTTACATTTCATAACGGTCAAACAACATAAAAAAATAACTTTTGTTTAAAATGAAATCGATTTATTTTAAAGGAGACACATTAGTTCTGCTCTAGCGTACAAAGGTACCCCCCTACAACTCTCCATATACAAAAAGTCACCTTCTGTGACCATGTGCGCTCCCTTTAAAGGGTCTCCAACATATTACATGAGCATAACAAATGTATCCAATGAACCATTCACACATCTGCTGATAGATACGAAAATCAATCGCTGTTTGTAAAGTCATTTGTCCCACATGTGGATATTTTATTCTGCCGCACGTATCTTTTGTTAAATCTTTGCTAATGTGGACATTTCTTCAAGAACTTTATAGATTTCTCACCTAAAAGTATTTGTTCACAGATACTCAAACACGCACACACATAAACACTCATACAGATTTCGCACAAGACCTCTTCTGCCTACTGAGTAACCTTTTTTTCTATCTTAAATTCTTTCTTGCTTTCAATTACAACAGCAGCCACAGCAGCAGCAGCAGCCATATGGCCCCAATGTCATTGGGGTAAATTTACATTTGGTTACGTTTGTGGTATTTGCACAAATGTTTGTTGTTTTACTAAACGTAATGCAAACACGTAAACTTTACCTACATCTGTCTTATGGTATATTACATACCTGCATTCTTACATACATATAAACATACACATATATATTTGCAAGCGCACGAATATAGACAAACTTTCAAGACGAATTGACTCATTACAAAAACAATTTGAATTTGATTTTGAATTGGAATTTCAATTTTTCATACGTGTTGCTAAGCATGTTATAGATGAGCAGCTAAAGAGGAAAATCTCTCACGTCTGAACGATTTGTCACTGATTCAACATAAATAATAGTTACGGATGTCATTGCAATAAATGTGATATTTGTCCATTGGTATCTTTTAGTTTCTTACTCCTTGTTTCTTTACTTCTCCAAGGATAGTTTGTTGATGCACCACGAATGTGGGTGACCGTCCTTCAGTGGCAAAGATAAATGATAAATTGTCAGTTTGGCATTAAAGCACCAATGGCTGGCAGCATCTTGGCTTCAAGTCCTTTTGTCAACATACTCAGAGAGCTCCTGAAACAATAACAATAACTAAAACTGTTTGTGTTGCCAAGAGCGAATTGTCGAACAAGTGTGATTTCGTTTCTTTCGAATGGGGGCGAGATAAAAAGCGACATGTGACATTTTTTATTTTCAAACTTAATAAATCTCAAACTAACTTATAAAGATTTCCAGATAAAGTTGGTGCCAACGTACAGAAGATGCTCGGCGGTAATTAATGGGGTTTTGTTGGTGTGGTACCATCATCATTTTTGGAAAAATTATTATACATTGCACAATTTGAGTGGTAGCCTCTCAAAGAAAAATAAGTGTGAATAAAGTGGGTTACATGACCACTTGATTAGGAAAGCTTAAGGCATAGCTTTTAATAAAATAATAATGCGAGATTTGAAATAGATTAGTCCCGGTACTGCAGTTGGCACAATAGGGGAATTGGTGATCGAAAAACATTTTCTCGCATGAGCTGTTTAGATTACGGCTCACAGCTCAAACAATTGTTACCATGGACAAAAATAATTCAATTAAAACATGGCGTCATAAGATTGGTAAACGTTTACATATTTTATTTCGCTAAGAAAAATATTGAATAGAAAAATAGAAAGCCCTTGAAAATATAATGAATTGTTCAGCGGTCGTTGTTATTGAAAAAAAAAACAACAGAAATTATGGCAAAAATTTAAAATTTTCTTGAAATAAATGTAATATTTGGATTGTTAATTAGCTTTAAAAATCAGTTAGAATATAAGTTATTGAACATATACATTTTATTGGCATTTATGAATGAATATCAGAATCATTAAATTGGCTTCCACGGCTAGCTTTACAGTACATCATCATTCGATCTTCCCAATTTTGCAGTAAACTTTTGAATGTTTCGTGCCTATATCTCGTAAACGACCGCTTGGTGTATTAAGGCCTCAAAGGATTCAGATTTGATGATTTGCTTACCTTGCTTATTTTCAAAGAAAAGTGGGCTGACGATGTTGTAAATCGAACCAAATCGGAGTTTTGGTCGCCCCTCACCCCTGCGCCGCCCATCGACTTTATTGCCGAAGACTTTTCGAACCAACATTTGGCCAATTTGAACACGTTTGACTACGTCGGTGTCGTTGTACAGCTCATGATTCATTCGACGACGGTACTCGCCGTTATCGAGGATGGGTCCAAATATTTTGCGTAGTATTTTTCTCGCGATAACTCCCAGAATAGATTGATCCGCCTCCCAGAATTCTGCACTGTAAAGTCAGACAGTCAGTGTCTGATACAGTTGGATCTTCGTTCGTCGAGAGAGGGCTTTATCATTAAAACGCTTGCTCAGCGCATAATAGCAGCAGTTTTCCATCAATACTGGTCTCTGGATTTCCAGGCTGACATTATTATTATTGTTCGTGGCTGAACCGAGATAGACAAAATCATCTACCACTTCAAATTTATAGTTGTCAACGTTCACGCAGCGTCTTAAACGAGCAGACTCTTTGTTCGTTGAAACAAATAACTTAGTTTTGTCCTCAATAATTACCAGACCCACTTCTGCCGGCTGCTTCTTAATGCTCGAAAAGGCCGCAGTAACATCCCGCAGTCCTCGGCCAATAATATCTGTATCATCAGCATACGAGAGCAGCATCTGGCTTTTCTCAAAGATGGTGCCAGTCGTGCAGACCATCGCCTCGTCTAAAGCCTCGCTTGGCTAAAAATGTCTAAATGTGTTAGATTTGTGCCAATTTTCACTGAAGACTTCGTGTCAGTCAGTGTCATCCCGCAAAGTCGTATCTGCTTCGCGGGGATACCAAACTCAGCCATAGCATCTATTAGCTTCTGTCGTATCTGCATTGCTTGGGTCTTCTCATCAGGTCGTGGATTTACCAGGTCTAAAGCCACACTGATAAGGTCCAATCAGGTTCGCTAAAATGGGCTTTAGTTTTTCACATAACACACACTTGGATAGCCTTTTTTAAGCAAAGGACATACAACACTCAGATTCCAATCATCGGGCATGCATTCCTTGTGCCAAATCGTGTTTATGAGTTGGTGCATGCACGATGCCAACTCATCTACCGGAAGTCCATCGGCTCCTGCAGTTTTATTGTTTTTAAGCCGTGCAATTACCGTGCTGATCTCGGTGGTGGACAGTCTACTTCATCGTCGATGATTGGTGTGATTTCGTCACTTATGCTGCCTTCGGGAACGAGTAGAGATCGAAAGTGTTCCCTTCATATCTGCAGCACACAGAATGTCAGTGACCAGATTTTCGTCTCCGTCCTTACAGGTGGTGATCCCTGGTCAAAAACTTTTACTTTTTACATTTTGGTAGAACTTTCGGGCTTCACCTCTATCTCTGTAATTTTCGATATCCTGGATCTCTCTTTTCTTCTATAGACACTCTTTCGTGTCATCTCCCTCATCTTCTCATTATAACGCTCCGCACCCACTTTTTGCCGTTGGCTGCAGTTTTGCCCTGTATACAGCATCCTTCTCTTCAGACATGTCGCGAGATTCATGATCGTACCAGGGTTTGTCTGAGCATAGTTTTTCATAACCCAGTACGGTCGTTGCGGCAGTGGTCATAGAATTCGCAATATGCTGCGACTGGGTGTCGGAAACATCAGAATTAGGTGGGTTGGTTTGAAGTAATTGAGAGAGTTGGTTGGAGTAGGCATTGGCTATCTCAGTGTTATGCAGCTTTGTGATGTCTAGCAACCTTTGCGTTTGGTTACGAGTGTTTTTAGCACTACTTAATCGCGTGCGTACATTGGCCGCAATTAGGTGGTGATCCGAGTCAATGTTTGCACCGCGCATCACACGAACGTCCATAACGTTAGACATGCCTTCCATCAAAAGTTTCCAAGCTTTTAAATCTCCGGGACCCGATGGAATTATACAAAAGAACATCGAAATTTGACTCCTTGGCTTCTGACAATCTTCACAGCCTGTCCGAAGCTGTCGCTTCAAAAATTGTAGTTATTGTATTTATCCGTAAAGCCAAGGAATTTAGACAAATTACCCTATCTTCCTTCTTACTTAAGACTATGGATAGAATAATTGATGTATATATTAGATCATCTCTTAAGCCGGAAGTCCTATTAAGGCTTAGCATGCCTACACGAAGGGTAAATCACCAGAAACTGCTTTACAATCGATAACCTGTCTCATTGAAAGATCCCTAAACTGCAAGGAATACACACTCGCCGTCTTGCTGGATATTTAGGGAGCTTTTAGTACTGTCAAGCCTGAATCTGTTATTGACTCAATGCAACAACTGGAGATTAACCCAGTGGTCATCTCTTTAGCTGATAAACTAATAAAATTTAGGCGCATTGAATCCCTTCTGGGCGTGTCAAATATTTCCAAGTTGGCGGTTCGCGTTACCCCACAAGGAGGAGTACTCTATTCACTACTATGGAATCTAAACTTCAACACTCTCCTGAGGACGATGGAAAAAATAACGTGGCACTAATAGGTAGTTACCGGCAAGATAACAAAGTGCACAAAGCACTTTTTTTGTACCAGAGTACTTTTAATGTACTTTTCGGTACAAAGTACTTTTTTTTACCAAGAAGAGCTTTTATTGGCCCAAACGCCGTTTTTTGTTGTATAAAGTACTTTTTTTGTACCAGAGTACTTTTAACGTACTTTTCGGTACAAAGTATTTTTTTTTTTGTACCAGAGTACTTTTTTGTACTAAAAAGTACTTTTAATGGGCCAAAAACACTTTTGTGTTGCACAAAGGAATTTTTTTTTGTACCAGAGTACTTCAAATCAACTTTTCGGTACAAAGTATTTTCTTTTGGACCAAAGTATTTTTTGTACCAAAAATCACTTTTATTGAACAAAAAGCACTTTTCTGTTGCACAAGGAACTTTTTTTGTACCAGAGTACTTTTAACGAACTTTTCGGAACAAAGTATTTTTTTGCACCAAAGTACTTTTTAGTACCAAAAAGTATTTTTATTGGGCCAAAAACACTTTTGTGTTGAACAAAGGAATTTTTGTGTACCAGAGTACTTTAAATCAACTTTTCGGTACAAAGTACTTTCTTTTGGACCAAAGTATTTTTTGTACCAAAAATCACTTTTATTGAACAAAAAGCACTTTGCTGTTGCACAAAGAACTTTTTTTTGTACTAGAGTACTTTTAATGAACTTTTCGGAACAAAGTATTTTTTCGCACCAAAGTACTTTTTAGTACCAAAAACACTTTTCTGTTGCCCAAAGTACTGTTTTTGTAACAGGATACTTTAAGTGTACTTTACGGTACAAAGTACTTTCTTTTGTCAATAAAACTACCTTTTGGTACTAAAAAGTACTTTGGTACAAAAAATACTTTGTACCGAAAAGTTCATTAAAAGTACTCTGGTACAAAAAAAGTTCTTTGTGCAACAGAAAACTGCTTTTGGTACTAAAAAGTACTTTGTTACAAAAAAAAAATACTTTGTACCTAAAAGTTTATTAAAAGTACTCTGGTACAAAAAAAGTTCTTTGTGTAACAGAAAAGTGATTTTTGTTCAACAAAAGTGATTTTTGGTACTAAAAAGTACTTTGGTAGAAAAAAATACTTTGTACCGAAAAGTTCATTAAAAGTACTCTGGTACAAAAAAAGTTTTTAGTGCAACAGAAAAGTGTTTTTGGGCCAATAAAAGTACTTTTTGGTACAAAAAAGTACTCTGTTACAAAAAAAAGTACTTTGTGCAACAGAAAAGAGCTTTTAGGCAAATACAATTACTTTTTGTTACAAAAAAGTACTTTAGTGCAAAAGAGGCAAGTGCTACAAAAATTTCAAATGAACATTCGGCACTCGAGCTAAGAGCCACAAAATTTTTAATGGGTTCTCGAGCTGGTTCCTGACTCAAGCCGAGTCGGCTCTTGTCTCTTTCTGTTACAACTAAAGAACTTTTTCTTAAAATTAAAGAAGTTTTTTTGTTGTACAATAAAATAAAAGTATTTTTTGGTAAAACAAAAACAAATTTTGGTTCAAGAATATTACTTTTTGATACAACACAAGTACTTTTTGGTACAACTTAAGTATTTTCTGGTAGAATGATATTACTTTTTCTTAAAATTCTAGTACTTTTTGGCACAATAAAAGTACTTTTTGATGCAATGAAAGTACTTTGTAAAAAAGTGCACTGTATTACAACTTGTGGTTAAAGCAGGTGCTTTTTGGCACAAGAAAAGTATTATTTGGTGCAACAAACGCACTTTGCTGCATATCGAAAGTAATTTTTGAAAATACGACAAAAAATTTACATGGTCCAAATCATGGCATTTTGTACTAGAAGTAGGTTTTTAGATAACTTACACGGAAGTGCTTAATAACTCTGCCCCATATGAAAATCGACCCCGACACTACTTCTGCTTATTCTTACGTAAGAGTCCCTCTTGAATCCGAATATTATCCCCATTTTCTCGTTAAGTGTTTAAAAAAAGCAAGAATTAACAATTATTTCAAATTTTAAAACATTATTATATTGATGGTTTCCCTTCCGTTACAAAATCAATTATTCTCTTTGCTCTCATTTATAATATTATATTTTTAAAATTTCACTTATCTACTTTTGCACTTTTACTACGTTAAACGGCTGTATTTTCATTATTAGTTTCTAGTTTCTAGTGCTTCCCCTAAGATTCCGCGCCGAAGGGATTTCCTTGGCACGCTCTCCCAACCCTGACAATCACGCCGAACCTTGAAAGATGATATGAAAAACCAACAAATAAAAATCCCTATGGAACTATTCGTCGTAGCCCCAAACACATGATGAGTTGCGTTGACATTTCACATACGTGGTGACACAAATGTGACTATAAAAAGCCGCAACACACCAATTATTAGTTACCACCGTTAGGGTAGCAACGGTAAACCTATACCCTTAAACATCTTTAACACATAATGCTCTCGTCGTCATATTACAACGACCACAATGCTCGCTACTACTTTAAAGCTTAATGTTGGAACTAGGTCTAAATATTGTAACAGGATATGTTATTTGTTACGAACTAACAACTCCTTTGGATTTAATTGTTTTGTTTCAATGACCTTCAGCAGCGTCATGACAGTTTAAGCCACTTGAAAAAGAAAACTTAAAGAAAACCAACGGAAAAATGAACACATGTCACGTAGTGCAAAGTGTTATTCACATCCCACGTTCTAGGTGACTGGAGGCTAGGCGGTAGGGGATGAGCGTGAGGTCGCCGCCCATCAATATTTATTGTCGGCGACAACACATGCACAATTTCAAATAGAATTTTGGATTTGATTTTTTTTAGAACGGATAGGGGAACTGCTATTCAATACAGCCTTGGTTGGAGTTGTTGTAACGAACCGTGAGCTATTTATTGTATGGTAAAGTTGTAATAAACGAAACCTGACATGACAAGTGACATTTTTACGTAACAAATAGAAAACACGTAGGCAAAAGTGTTGTGTGTTCGAAACTCTTATGTATGACGGTGAGGGGTGGTCGTAATATAGGTTAGGGTGTTTTTTTTATATGACGGATACTGAAATTTAATTTTAAAATAGGGTGAGAGTTGTTATGTGTAAAAAAAATAGTTCAACAGAGTAGATAAATAAAACATAGATTTTTTTAATTTGAAGAAATTTAAAATTTTGTTGACGATATTAAGAATTCTTTGTTGTTAATTAATAATTTCCTAATATGTATACCAAAAAAGTACTTTATTAAACAATAACTGTACTTTCTGGTGCAATAAAAGTAATTTAACCGGATCCAAGAAGCTCTTGTCTTTTCGGTACAATAAATGTGCTTTTTGCAATTAAAGTACTTTTATAGTACATTTTGGGACAATAAATGTACTTTTTGCAGTGAAAGTACTTTATGCAATAAAAGTACTTTTTGCAATAAAAGTGCTTTTATAGCAACAGAAAGGGACTTTTGTGTGCAAAAAAAAATAGTTTTTGAAACAAAAAATGTACTTTTTTGGTACAATAAATGTACATTTATTGTTAAACATACATTAATTGTAACAAAAAAGTTATTTTTTATTGTATCAATAAAGTATTTCTTTTGTACCCTAAAGTACTTACTTACCTTACCTACTTAGCTGGCACTTCTATGCAATCCCAGTGGATTATATACCGCACGTAGAAATATATTATAAGCACCTCGATCTTCTGCGCTTCTTCTCCAGCTTCCAACGGAGTTTTGGTCGCCCTCTTCTGCGCCGTCCATCGAGTTCATTGTCGAAGACTTTTTGAGCTGGAGCATTTTCGTCCATGCGTACAACATGACTTAGCCAACGCAACCGTTGCACCTTAATGCGTTTGACCACGTCAATGTCAGTGTACAGCTCGTACAGCTCATGATTTATACGACGCCGATACTCTCCGTTAACGATGATGGGCCCATATATTTTACGGAGTATTTTTCTCTCGAATACCGCCAGAACCGATTCATCCGCTTGTGTCATAACCCAGGATTCTGAGCCATACATTAAGACAGGTAGAACCAGTATCTGGTATAGCTGGAGTTTTGTTCGTCGAGAGAGGGCTCTGTCATTGAATTGCTTGCTTAGTCCGTAGTAGCATTTATTTGCAAGCAGGATTCTTCTCCGGATTTCTAGGCTGACATTATTTGATTTGTTAATGGCGGAGTCTAGGTAGAAAAAATTATCTACCACCTCGAAATTATAGTTGTCAACGTTCACGCAGTTTTCCAAACAAGTAGATTCTTTGTTCGTTGAAACTAATAAGTTCGTTTTGTCCTCGTTCACCGTTAGACCCATTTTCGCTGATTCCTTCTATATACTGAGAAGGCTGCAGTCACATCCCGCAGTTTTCGACCGATGATGTCTACGTAGCATGTGGCTTTTGTTGAATATAGTGCCACTCGTGTTTACTGCAGCTTTTCTCATTATCATCTCCATCACAATGTTGAAGAGATCGCACGATAGGCCGTCGCCTTGTTTTAGGCCTCATCTGGAATAGAACGGCTCCGTAAGGTCCTTGCCAACCTCACTGAAGACTTCGTGTCAGTCAGCGTCATTCCGCAAAGACGTATCAGCTTCGCTGGAATACCAAACTCAGCCATGGCATCAAGTATTTTCTGCCGTATCGGGCTGTCGAAGGCAGCTTTATAGTCGACAAAAAGATGGTACGTGTCGATCTGTTTCTCTTGTGTCTTTTCCAGGATTTGCCGAAGTGTGAAAATCTGGTCAGTTGTTGATTTTCCAGGTCTAAAGCCACACTGATAAGGCCCGATCAGGTTGGATAACACTGGCTTTAGTCTTTCACATAGCACACTCGACAGGACCTTATATGCGATGGGTAAAAGGCTGATCCCGCGGTAGTTGGAGCACACACTTGGATCACCTTTTTTCAGCACAGGACATAATACGCTTACATTCCAATCGTCGGGCATGCACTCTTTAAGCCAAACCGTGCGCAGGAGCTGGTGCATGCTCGTTATCAGCTCCTCGCCACCGGACTTGAAGAGCTCTGCGGGCAGACCGTCGGCACCGGCTGCTTTGGTGTTTTTCAGCCGCGATATTGCTCTTCTTCGCGAAAAAGTACTTTTGTTGTACAAACAAGAACTTTTGTGGTACAAAGAAGTACTTTTGTTGTACAAAGAGTGTAGATTTCTTTTATGACGTAGGCGTGCACTAAGAACTGATTTTTCGAAATTCGGACCGCGGGGGGTATAATAGGCGTGACCCTGTCCCATACAACTAAAAATTTGAAATGGCTGTATTTCATAAACCATTATAGGTACGAAGTCGAGATTTGATAGATATGTTGGTCATACAAGAAAAATTATTTATTATGGAAAGAGGGCGGTGCCACTCCTTTTTTTAAAAAATCATTATTTCGGCCAAATGAAAGGACCGATTGCAATTATATTTTATTTGTTTGATACAGTCCATAGGACCTCTGTTAGAGGCTACGTGAAAACAAAGTTAGACAATGGGGCGTGGCACCGCCCACACAAACTGAAATTTCAATCGGTCATATCTCACGAGCCATTTAAGGTATAAAGATGAGATTTGCTACATATATTACTGGGACAAGGAGGATTGCGTCTAGCTGGGAAATGGGCGGTGCCACGCCCCATTTAAATAAATGGTTATATCGGTCTAATTATTGGGCCGACTGTAATAAAACTTTCACAAAATGTATCATGTCACTTACTGACCACTTCCCAGCCCTTCCGTAGGTAGGGGTAAAATGGCCAACAGAGGGATAAAACTGGTACTATCGACCACAATAAAAGGCTATAGGCAGAATCGAGAAAATAGGGAAAACTTTTATTTTATAGAACAGTTGTACTATACAAAGGAATTTTTTGAAATTTGCACTTTTAGAAGTTAAAATGCCGAAAAATGAAAAAAACGGGTACTATCCCGAAAATTTAAATAGGCGTGGTCGCTGTAAATGGGGATAACTACGCCAAAGGATTTTATTGAAATTTTTACTTTTAAGCGTAAAAAGGCCAAACATGGAATAAAACTGACAAAAATTTAGGTTAATAAGTAGTTTATGGGAAAGTTGTGCGATACGAAGGATTTTTCAAATTTTATGGGTAATAAGGTCAAAAAAGCGATCAAACAGGTTTCATCGAGAAGTGGGACGAAAAATTAATTTATAGAGCAATCCAAAGGCATTTTTCGTAGTTTTTTAGAGGAACAAAGTAGAAACGCGAAAAATAGGGTGACTTTTTTTTAATAGTTGTACGATCTGAAGGGATTTTTCATCACAATCAACAATAGGGCTAAAGCTAAGATCTCGACAATTTATAAGGGCATTCTCCCTATAGCATATGAAAGTTGCACGAAGGGATTTTCTGAAATTTTTAGTTTTAGGGAGTAAAAGACCGAAAATGAGATTAAACTGGTACGAAGAACCAAACCAAACCGAAACAAGAGAAGCCGCAACTTGCACCACCATCCAGACTAAATTTTATTGTAAGTAGCGGCGAAGCAACGCGAGCCGGGAAAGGTAGTTTATATATATAAAAGGCTTGGATGACTGACTTATCACTCCACAGCCCAAACGGCTAAAGATAGAACCGTGAGATTTAGAATGTACGTTTTTTATGACGTAAGCATGCACTAAGAAGGGAAAAAATGGGCGTGGCCCCGCCCCATACAACTGGAATTTGAAAATGACTGTATCATTTGAACTATTATAGGTACGAAGTCGAGATTTGGTACCTATATCGGTCGTATAAGAAAAAATACTTTGTTTGTGGAATGTGGGCGGTTCCACACCCCTTTTTTTAAAATAGTAATATTGGCTAAATAAATGGACAGATTACAATTGAATTTTCTATGTGTGATACTGTCTATAGGGCCCCTATCATAGGCTACATAAAAACATAATTAGACAAAGGGGCGTGGCACCGCCCACACAAACAGATCCAATCGGTCTTATCTCAAGAGCCATTAGAGGTATGAAGATGAGATTTGCTACATATGTAAATGGTACATGGGGGATTACGTCTCACTGGGAAATGCTTACTATCAAATTGGATTGAAGTATTTATTTTTTAAATCCGATGTTTCTGTGCAAAAAAAACAAAAGAGGGATAAAAATGTTACTATCGCCCAGACCAAATGGCTAATGATGTAATCATGATAAGTTATACAGGCTCCCTATGGAATTAGAACAAAGCAAGGAGGGTTTCCGAATTTCTTACCTTTTACTACTACTTCTACTACTTCTACTTCTTTTAAGGGCTACTTTCACGTGCAGTTCTCAGAATTGAATCCCAAAATCATGTGTTGTACTGTGTAATTACCCATCTTTGGACTACACTACATTATTGAATGATACTCCTAAATATACATATTTCCTGAAACCACAGCCACTTCTTAACTTATTTCCCACATCTCTTGCAACAGTCTCTGAATTTATTTTGAATATTTAAACTGAATTGTTTGGTACAACCAACCAGTGTGCATTACTCCTTGCTATTGAAATTGGAAATCTGTCGCACAACATCATAGCCCCGCGTATTAATAACATTGCACCACAGGCGGCATTTTTTGCTTTTGACACTTTCGAAAATTGAAAATAACAACATTTCTACTCAAATAACAAGTTTACAAGTGTAAATACATCCAAAGCCATCCTTGATATGGATATTCAAACTAAACTCAATGTGGCCTACAAATAAATATCTAACCTAAAAAGGCGACAGACGTGGGTTGGGGTAGTTTTGTAAATGAATCACTTTGTTCCCAAGAATTTTACATTCTGACATAATTGGGATTTGTACTTGACAACATATGTTGCTCGTTGTCACTAACAACGCACACGAGCGTCCATATTTAAAAGGAAAACGGAAAAATATAAAATCGACTTGAAAATATGAACAAAGAGAATGAACCCCAACCATGAGTCCCCCCCCCCTGCCACTTTAATTCGATATAATAATAGTATTGTGATGCGGTACAATGGTAGGCGGGCGGCAGGGAGAGAGGGCGCATCACCAAATGCTAAAAGGATAATCAATAAATTCTTAGAATAATACACAGCAAGAAGCTTTCCTTGTGCCGTTGTTTCAACTCAAAGCATATGTCTAAATATTCATGCATACGTAGATATGTATGTACGCTAGGGTGGCAGGGAAAATAAAACTTTGGGTTTGGATTGTGTCAGTTGTTATAAAACGGCTATGGTCAAAATTTTAGCAAAATCGGACAACTTTAAGCAGTGCCCCAAAAAGGTCAAAGATCAAATATGTATATATATGGTTGTTTATTTGAGTTTTTTAGTACCCTATAGAAGACAAAACGGCTTGACCGATCTTTTTGAAATCTTCACAGAATGTAGGTGGTGAAAAAGGGTGCTTTTTTATGTATATCTAATATATATTGCTCAGGAGTGGAAAGTTACTGATTGGCACTCACTTGGGAGTGACCAGAAGCGATTCCTTTGTGGCACTGTCCAAGCAGCTAACTACTTCCGGTCTTAGACCAAGTATTCCCCGGGCAATGACTTTCAAGCAACCGCTTAGAAGTTAGCTAAAGTTAGAAGGCGAAATGTTGAGTAACCTAATTGGCATGCAACCACCGATGTGTCTTGGGAAGTAGGTAACAGAAGTTACTGAAACTCAACACAGGCTCTCCTAGTGGCTTTGGCAGCCCCAAGAAATTAAGATCGGGCGCGGTGACCTAATAAGCCACTCTCCTTAAACAATATTATTATAAAAACGATAACGGACCATGATTTAAGGATATGCACCTGGAATGTCCGAACTCTTTACAGAGATGGTGCCTCTATCCAACTGGCGGATATCCTCGACAAATACAAGGCTGACATCACCGCCATATAGGAAATGAGATGGACGGGACAGGGATGCACACGACGAAAGAACATCTTTTACAGCTGCCTTGCAGAAAGACACGAATTTGGATGTGGTTTCATAGTCGGCAAGAGACTTCGACACCTGATCTCGCGGTTTAACCCTCTAAGTGACCGAATAGCCACCACTCGCATTCGGGCGAAATATTTTTACATTACGCTGATTTGTGTACACGCCCCGACTGAAGACAAAGACGCTGACATTAAAGATACATTCTATGAGCGCCTGGATGAGATATATGACCGCTGCCCTGCACATGACATTAAAATTGTTCTGGGAGATTTTAATGCTAAAATAGGAAGGGAAGATGCTCTTGGTACAGCAGTCGGAAAATTCAGTCTACACAACACCTCCGCTAACGGATTCAGACTGGTAAGTTTCGCGTCGGCAAGAAACATGGTTGTGAGTGGAACCAGATTCCCGCATAAATATATCCTGGATATCTCCCGATCAAAATACAAGAAATCAGATTGATCACGTGGGAATTGTTGGAAGGCATGTCTCAAGCGTTATGGACGTACGTGTGATGCGCGGTGCAAATATCGACTCGGATCACCACCTAGTTGCAGCCAGGGTTCGCACACGATTAAAAGACATCACAAAGCTGCATACCACTGAGATAGCCAATGCCTACTCCATCCAACTATCTCAATTACTCCAAGTTCTGATGTTTCCGACATACAGTGGCAGCATATTGCGAATTCTGTGTCCGTTGCCGCAATGACCGTACTGGGTTATGAAAAACCACGCTCAGACAATCCCTGGTACGATGATGAATGTCGCGAAATGTCTGAGGAAATGGATGCTGCATACAAGGCAAAACTGCAGCCAATGGCGACACGTGCGGTGACGGAGCGTTATAAAGAGAAAAGAAGGGAGATGAAACGCCTGTTCAGACATAAAAAGCGTCTGTGGAAGAAAAGAGTGAGCCAGGATACCGGAAACTACAGGGATAGAGGTGAGGCCCGAAAGTTCTACCAAAAGGTAAAAAGTAAAGGTTTTGGAACAGGGATCCCCACCTGTAAGGACAGAGACGGAAATCTGGTCACGGACACTCAGAGTGTGCTGCAAATATGGAGGGAACACTTTCAATCTCTTCTCGTTCCCGAAGGCAGCATAAGTGACGAAATCGCACCAATCATCGACGATGGAGTAGACTGTCCACCACCGAGCCAAAACGAGATCAGCACGACAATTGCGCGGCTTAAAAATAATAAAGCTGCGGGAGCCGATGGACTGCCGGCGGCGATGACCTGATAACATGCATGCACCAGCTCATAAACACAATTTGGCTCAGGGAGTGCATGCCCGATGATTGGAATCTGAGTGTCGTATGTCCCGTGCTTAAGAAAGGCGATCATAGTGTGTGTACCAACTATCGCAGGATTAGCCTTTTACCCATCGCATACAAGGTCCTGTTTAGTGTGTTATGTGAAAGACTAAATCCCCTTCTGGCGAACCTGATTGGACCTTATCAGTGTGGCTTTAGACCTGGTAAGTCCACCACCGACCAGATATTCACGCTACGACAAATCCTGGAGAAGACCCAAGAAATTCAGATCGATACCTACCATCTGTTCATCGATTACAAAGCTGCATTTGACAGTCCGATACGACAGAAATTGTTGGATGCTATGGCTGAGTTTGGTATCCCCGCGAAACTAATTCGACTCTGCGGGATGACACTGACTGACACGAAGTCTTCAGTGAAAATTGGCAAAAATTTGTCAGAGCCATTTTCTACCAAGCGAGGCTTTAGACAAGGCGATAGTCTGTCCTGCGATCTCTTTAACATCGTAATGGAGATGATCATGCGGAAAGCAGCAGTAAACAGGAATGGTACCATATTTAACAAACGCCACATGTTGCTCGCGTATGCTGATGATATAGATATTATTGACAAGGATTGCGAGATGTTACTGCGGCTTTTTCTAGCATTGAAAAGCAGTCGGCTGAAGTGGGTCTGGTGATAAACGAGGACAAAACCAAGTTATTTGTTTCAACGATCCAAGAGTCCATTCGTCCGGGACGCTGCGTGAACGTTGACAACTATAACTTTGAGGTGGTAGATGATTTCGTCTACCTTGGCTCTGTATGAGCTGTACAACGACATCGACGTGGTCAAATAGACCGAATGCGCTGGCTTGGCTTCAAAAGTCTTCGGCCGATGGGCGGCGCAGGAGGGGGCGACCAAAACTCCGATGGATGGACCAGGTGAAAGAGCTGTTAACTAAGCTTGGTGTGACGAACTATCTACGGTGCGCAAAAAAACGAAGCGCTGGGAATACTTTTCTACGTGCGGCTACTGATAGATACATTTCTGTTGTTGCTGCCATTAAAGAAGAAGAAGAAGAAGAAGTGGGCTTGGCACTATTTTTAAAACCGCAATATCTGGAAGACTGTTTCTCCAATCTCCTTAAAAATTTGTGTGGATACATTTGAAAAGTTCGTGATCCAACAAAAAATGGGCGGGAATGGGAACTATAAGAGGTATAAAGCTGATGGTTGGTATGTGTTGTTGGTACAGTATGCACTACAGCCAGGATGGAAGTGGGCTGTGCCACGCCCCATTTAACAAAAAAAAAACGTTATAACAGCCATAATAATAGTTTGATCGTCCTGAAAATTTCACAGTTTAGTAGAGTTATGACCAGGATATTTGAAACCAAGTTGGCAAAAAGGGCCGAGGCGCCGCACAGAGGGGCGAAATCACAAAAAATGGAGATTAATTAAACCACTTATCCGATTTTAAAAATTCTTTCACTATTAGAATGCTACATTATCACTGAGTGACATATGCTAAACATCTTCTGGAAAAGTGGGCGATGCCACTCCCCCATTATTAAAAATGGCTCTAGCGTTTTTACATAGTAATCAATTTATTTTTATTATATACGTAGACGAAAGGGGGATAATTGTATCGTATATGTAATATATGGGGCTCAAAGCAGATATTAAAATTGTTCGATCGAGCATGGATGTGTCTGGTGAGCGTTTTTTTCGAAAATGTAAACAGCTTGTGCCTTCAAGTCTACAAAATAGGAAAAAAAATTATACATAAGTATTTATATATATGTCCAAAGTCATCATACTCTAAAGCATCATCCTCGATATAATCATTGTCGTCATATGATTCATGATTTGTGCCTTCTGATGCCACGTTCGTCAAAACTTAAGGCGAAACTAGTAGATCTACAACTGATTTTGGAAGTCGGTAGATTTTTTTCGGCCATTTTGTTTTTCCAGATAGGATTGGATCTGAATTTAGTAGGAACCTATTTAATATGTCCCGATTGCAATCCTCCTGACTACATTTGCCAGAAAAAGGTTCTCTGTAGTTTTTAAAATCTTTGTTTCGGGTTTCCTGGGCTTCCTCAGACGGTTCACCGATCTGTAATAGCGCGTGCGAAATGATTTATGGGACATGTATTAAAAACTTATTTATGTCATTGTAACACACAATTGCCAATGATATACAAAAACACAAATTATAACAACGAAAACGAAAAAAATGCAAACAAATAACAAGAACTGGTGTTCTTTGCTTGAGTGACTATTTTCACAATTAATTTAATAAACAAATTTGGCGCAAAAACGCGCAACAAGTTGATACTGAATATAAAAGTCTAGGAACTGTATTTTCTTAAAAAATTAATATTTGAACGCCAACTGACACCATTCATATTTAAATATCCACGAATATTTTGAAAATAGCCAAAATTTACATATTTTAAAAAAAAATTTAAAAATATTTCTACACAACTTTTGTTAACACAATATTTTTTATAACAACGCTAAAATACATGAATTTAAAGATTCCATTGTAAAAGTATTACTTTTGGCTTGCGAAAAACTATATATTAAGCGTCGAAATATACCGAATTTCTATAAAAACTATTGTGCGTGAATAATTTAAAAATTACTTAACCTTAATACAATGCAGCTTGATAAATAAAATACATGTGACATTGAAATTTTCAGCAGTGATGTAGAATTTTATATACTTTAATCGGATACTAAGTATTTTTCAAAAAATCAATTTTAGTTTTTCAATTAATCTCCATTTTTTGCGATTTTGCCCCTCTGTGCGCGGCCCACACACATCAATATTTTACTATTACATCTTTGGGAGAAAAATATACAATTCCTCAATCGAACATTTTTAAAAGAACATACGATTTACTAAGAATCTGAACTTTGACGTCTTTGGGGCACGGCAAATAGTTCGGTCCGATTTTAGTCAAATTTCCGTCATGTATTTTTTACATCAAGTGGTCGAGCATTTTTAAATTTCCGCATAAAAACAACATCCATACATTTCGCTGCCACCCTAAAGTACGCGTATGTATCGTATGTAGTATGAGTAAATAATGAATGCATATGCCAAGGCATGTAAGGATGTGATGCGTTGGTATTGCTTTTGAATTTAAAAGTAGACGTAGTAGTAGTAGTAGAAGTAGTGTCAGCCGACTGAGGATGATGATGTTGATGTCGACTTGTGCCTAGACAATAATAATACTAGACAATGGGATACTAGTGTATATTCAATTTCATTCAGCAAATTGAACCAGAGAGGGAGGGGGCAGAGCACAGTCGAACGTTTGAAAGAGAAAAATCTGAGAAATTTTAAAATTATCTCAGGTCCTGTAAAGTTAAAACAAAATCGATTTATCTAATGTTTTGTACAGTGTCATAAAACATACAAATCCGGAGATCCTTTTAATGTGCTTACATGAAGGCGTAGTCCACAGAGGCAATATTTTATTTTGTTCCTTAACTGTGACTTATTACAATCATGCAACAAATATTATATTTAACTGTAACATCTTCTTCTTCTTTTGTGTCTAATTATTGTATGAGGACGCAGCACTGTGCGGCGTTAGGTTACTTGTTCCTATGTCACAATGTAACTGTATCAAATTGTTTTCTTCAATTTGGTGAAAATATGTTAATGTGCGAATGCATGTAGGAAATATACTGTAAATAATATATGTGTATATAATTTATTTAAGTACACGGGTAGTGTTAATAATTGTGTGCCAACGTGAGGACAGTGAGCACAAAATGTAACTCCTCGGGGTACATATAAGATTTTATTTAAAAAAATTATTTCACATTTGAATGGGTTGTGTAAATTAATAGCTGTGGTCGCCAACTGAAAATATGTTATGGAATTATGTAACCTCACTCTACGTTTATGAGGGAATATAACATATTATTTGACACGACTCAAAAGTGTAACATATAGAAGAAGTCTCTTTAGACCTTATGTTTCTTTAAACCAAATTCGATTTATGACGTTTGGACCATGCCCGTCTGTCTGGCTGGTACGCACAATAACTTTCGAAAGAATCAACCAAATGTTTTGAAACTTTGCACGAGTTAATATTTATCCAAAACTACTTACGGTATTGCAAAAGGGCTACATGGCCAAGCCCCTTTTGGCGGTACCTCCCATACAAATATAACATTCCGCCTCCTCTAGAAATCGAGTATTAATATCAATATTCTAGAAAACTTTATATTATACTGAGGGTAAGGGTTTAAATTAAAAACAGAAAAATATTTGAGTCTTAAGAAAGTAAAGAAGCTTTCATGATTTTTTGTTCGTTTTACTTTGGTTAAACTTTTGGTGCTGGCTCAAAGTTGTTCTAAATAACACAATACGACATTTTTCAGCTCATTGATTCGGGACTCAATTCTGAGAACTGCACGCGAAAGTAGCCCCAAAAAGATGAAGTTCTGCATCATTCGTTTTGTCAAGTTACATGTCAAAATAAGTTAATATCGTTACTAAGTATCGCATAGGTGAACTTGTCACGTTTTAGGCTCTTTTGTTTGACATAACTTGAGAAACAAATTAGGTGTACAAGTTTCCGCGGTTTTTTATAAAAAATTAGGAATTTATTGTGAAGGAACAGTACATTACGTTTTATTCAAAGTATTTTTCATGATTTGCCACTACTTTTCCCCATCTTTCTGACAACATTCGGATACCCCGTCGAAAAAACTCTTCATCTTTTGACGCTATCCACAAATCTACCCAATTTTTGGTGTCTTCATATGATGTGAAGCGCTGCTCAGACAAACCATGTGCCATCGACCGGAACAGATGATAATCAGAAGGTGCTAAGTGTGGTGAATACGGCGGGTGGGGTAAAACTTCCCAGTTGAGTGTTTCCAAGTATGTTTTTACCGGCGCCGCAACATGTGGACGAGCATTATCGTATAAAAGAATAATTTTGTCGTGTCTGGAGTAGTAATGGGCGCGTTTTTCCTTAAGTGCCCGACTCAATCTCATCAATTGTGTTCGGTAGAGAGCTCCAGTAATGGTTTCGCTTGGTTTGAGCAATTCATAATACACGACACCAAGCTGATCCCACCAAATACACAGCATGAGTTTTTTCCATGAATATTCGGCTTAGCTGTCGATGTTGTTGGTTCGCCGGGCTTAACCCATGACTTTCTCTTCTTTGGATTATCGTAGTGATCCATTTTTCGTCACCAGTGACTATACGATGCAAAAAACTCTTTTTTTTATTCCTGGCAAGCAGCATTTCACTTATGCATAATCGGCGTTCAACGTCTCTCGGCTTTAGTTCATATGGAACCCAATTTCCTTGTTTTTTAATCATTCTCAACGATTTTAAACGATGTGAAATTGCTTGTTGAGTAACTTGTAATGTAAGTGCCAGTTCTTTTTGCGTTTTGGACGAATCTTCCTCCAATAATACTTCTAATTCCATGTCTTCGTACACTTTCGGCCTTCCAGTGCGTTCTTTGTCCTTTACGTCAAATTCACCGTTCTTAAACTTTTGAAACCATTCCTGACAACTTCTCTCACTTAAAGCAGCTTCACCATATGCTTCTAGAAGCAATCGATGCACCTCAGCTGCAGATTTTTTCAAATTAAAGAAGTAAATCAAAAGTTCCCGCAAATGATGCTTATTCGGCACAAAACTTGACATTTTTGCACGAAAAAAATTACGTGATGCTGATACGGAATCACTAGTACTTTAAGGTTATGGTGTTGCCGGATGACGAAACTTGGGATATTACGTTTAACATCTGGCAATTTCTCCATAACCTTCTGGTGGGGCCATCTTTTGACAAACCGCAGAAACTTATGTGTACAACTAATATTTATGTATGATTTACTAGGAATATTTCTTATGATAATCATACGCCACCACCACCATAACAAAAGAGCCTAAAACGTGACTTCAACTAACTAACTAACTAACTAACTTCAAATTAATGTTAAATTATTATGGCATTTAATTTGACAAAACGAATGATGCAGAACTTCTTCTTTTTGGGGCTATTTTCACGTGCAATTCTCAGAAATGAGTTCCAAAATCATTTTTTTATTTTGTAAACTAGTAATATTTGAATGAATTTTTTATTGGAGCCTGATATTTTTTCATGGTTTTTGTGCTCTCTTCTCATATACCCACCCAACAATATTGAGATTTACGATTTTATTTATTTTTTTTTTTCTATTTATATTTATATATTTTATTGACTTTAATACATCTAAATATAAATTTGGTTTAGTCTTTTATTATCATAGGGTGTTTGTTTTATGTACTATTTACATTCTCTAAATAACGCTTAGGAATAAAAGTACAGGATAAAATGTAAAACAGGAGAGAGATAGATAGAGAGAGAGAAAAAAATGTCTTAATAAAGAGGAATCTAAAAAGGTACACAACTCTATAAAATACACAGATATGAACGTGAAACGTAAGCAAGAGAATTCTGAATTCCTTTTTGCATTTCAAAAGGCATCTACTTTATGATCTTCGATTGCTAAGCTAAAGGCTCTAGCATCTTATTGATTTAAATTAACTTTAATATTAGCGAATAATGTTTGTTTTTAATAGAGCAATATAAATTTGCTAGTAACTTGTAATTGTTTCACATAAAAACATATATATTTCTATGTTGTGGATCAAAGAGTACTTAAATAACACTAGGTAACAATTTTAGGGTTATTGTCTCGAGGGAGTAAACGAAACCAATATCAAACGTTAGCATTTGAACTCAGTAACAAAACCTTTAACTCAATTTTGCTCCACTATGTCACAATTTTTTTTACAGTCGTTTGAAATTTTATATTTTCAGTCAAAAATGGTATAAAAGAATATGAAAAATCGTGTATTAAAATACATTTTCGATAGTTCATGTCTTCGGAGACCTTATTAAAATGTTCCTGGAAACATTTTCTTAGAACATTATAACACTCTAACTTCCACCCGTATGGGATGTTTTAGGCCCAATTTAAAAAAAAAAACTGATTTAAAGTCAACTTGGGAGAGAGTTCAAGAATCTTCGATAGAAATATTCTCCAGAAAATTTCACTAAAATTTCACAAAATTAAATGTTAAGCTGCTTATTTTCGAGGACACAGTGCAACACACTTTTTACTACAGAATCGTATCTAATTATCTCTATGGAAACTATTTGCTTTAATAGAATTCTTTATAGAATATATTTTTATCGGTCGGTTTTGTATTTAATACTTTTTTTAAAACTGTTCTTATATGGACCAACCAAGATGTCATTCAGAGGAAAATAAGTGCGTTCTTCGTACGCGAGTACTATCGAACAATGATTCTTCGACTATATTCTAACGAGAATGTTGGGCTCATTACAAGAAATGTCAGGTATTGTAGTGACACTAATCCCAAGATGTATTTTTGGTCCAGACTCTTTTGAAGATCAAAGAGGAAATGCTTTTACAGTGGATACAGAGAGGTATATTGACATGCTACATAACAATTTTGCTTCAGCGCTACAGAAATTCAATAATTTGAATCAACAATCATGGTATCAGCAAGATAGGGCCTCTTTACGAAATTGTTGGGTAAAAATTTATATATTTTAGCGGCAGATGGTGAGCGACGAACCTTGGTGGTTGGGCTAGCCACCCTTCCTTCAGGCCCTTTACTGGCTATGAAAACACGACAAAGAAAAAGTAACAAACGGAACCCCCCAAATGTTGACGAACCCCGCAAACGTAATAAGGTCCATGATTTAAGTATATGCATCTGAAACCTCCGGACTCTCTATAGAGAAGGTGCCGCTATCCGACTGGCGGCTGACCTCAAAAAATATAAGGCTGACATCACCGCCATCCTTGAGATGAGATGGACAAGACAAGGAGGCTCCTGACGGCGACGTAAAAATTGCGACATCAATTACAGCTGCAATGCCGAAAAGCACGAATTTTGATGTGGATTTGTAGTTGGCGAGAGACTCAGACATCTTTCTCGCGGTTCAATCCTGTTAATGATCGAATGGCCACAATCCGCATCAAGGCGAAATATTTGTACACCACGAAGATAAAAACGATGAGATTAAAGATGCATTTTACGAGCGCCTAGAGGAAACATACGACAGCTGCCCTGACCACGGCATTAAAATTGTTCTGGACAACTTTAATGACAAAATAGGAAAGGAGGTGTCTTGGTCCAACAATCGGTAAATTCAGCCTACATACCGGGACGTCAGACAACGGCTTCGCAGCGGGAAGGAACATGGTAGTGTGTGGAACCAGATTCCAGCACAAAGATATCCACAAGGCAACTTGGCTAACCAGCGATCAAAATACCAAAAATCAAATTGATCATGTGGTAATTGATGACAGGCATGCATCTAGTGTCATGGACGTGTTATCCGAGCCGTGGTGCTAATATAGCCGGACATCGCGAAGCTGCAAACCCCAGAGATAGCCACTGCCTACTCCAACCAGCTCTCCCAACTTCTATGACACAACACCTCTACTTCTGACTTTTTTGACACACAGTGCCAGCATATCGCGCATTCCATGACAACCGCCGCAACAACAGTGCTAGGATATGAAAAACGGCGCTCAGACGAATCCTGGTATGATGAACATTGTCGATCAGCGTCTGAGTAATAGGATGCTGCTTATAGGGCAATGCTAAAGCCAATTGTTACCCGGGCTGTTAGGAAACGGCACAAGAAGACAGTAAAACAGGCGAGACAGCTATTTAAGCGAAATAAAATGTCAGATGAAGGGACGGGAGAACGAGGATATAGAGCAATACAGAGATAGAGGTTAAATTTTACCAGAAAGTAAAAGCAAAAGGCTACGGTAAGGACAAGGATGAAAATCTAGTTACAGATACGCACAGTGTGCTCCATATATGGAGAGAACACTTCCAGCAACTGCTGGTTCCAAAAGGCAGCGCACGTGAATGTATCACGCCAATTGTCGACGACGGCTTATATTGCCCATCTCCAAGCCGAGATATGAAGAGCAATATCCCGGATGAAAAATAATAAAGCAGCCGGTGCCTACCGACTTCCGGCAGAGCTCTTCAAGTCCGGTGCCAAGGAGCTGGTAACGAGCATGCACCAGCTCCAACGCACGGTTTGGCTTAACGGGTGCATGCCCGATGATTGGAATCTAAGCGTATTATGTCCTGTGCTCCAACTATCGCGGCATCAGCCTTTTACACATCGCATTAAGGTCCTGTCTAGTGTGCTATGTGAAAGACTAAAGCCAGTGTTATCCAAACTGATTGGGCCTTATCAGTGTGGCTTTAGACCTGGTTAATCACATGATATAGATATAATAGACTAGATATTCACACTTCGACAATTCCTGGAAAAGACCCAAGAGAAACAGATCGACAGCTGTCTTCGACAACCCGATACGGCAGAAATTACTCGAAGCCATGGCTGAGTTTAGTATTCCAGCGAATCTGGTACGCCTTTGGAATGACGCTGGCTGACACGAAGTCTTCAGTGAAGATTGGCAAGGACCTTACGAAACCGTTCTATACCACACGAGGCCTAAAACAAAGCGATGGCCCATCGGACGACCTCTTCAACATAAATGATAATGAGGAAAGCTGCAGTAAACACGACTGACACGATATTCAACAACAGTTTATGTGCGAATACGGCTGATGAGGATTCGTTACTGAAACCATAATAGCTAAACGCCTGTATTTTATACAAAATATATTTTCTACGTCGATATTAATATACATGAACATATCCTTATTCTCTTGATGCCTTTTCTAGCTTCTTTGAAACTGTCCTTTCAGGTAATTATCATTATGAGAAATGTATTTTCAGACACTTTCGCCACTTTTTTGTATAAAAGCGTCTTCTAACATATTTTAACGCATTCTCTTGTTAGGCAATGTTATATATGAAAATCATCTTATCCTATCTTCTCGAGATATTTAAAATATGAAAAGATTTATTAGACAAATTTGTGTTAACACAAAATGCTTTTTTCGCTAAAGTTTTATCTGAAGAGTCCCTTTTTACATTTTTCATTCTTTGTTTCGTTTTAAATCATAAGTGAGAGAGATTCGACGAAATGCCGATGTTCACTGCGTTTATACTGAAAAGTACCTCTCACGTAAGATAACTGAACTATAAAATGTTTACAATTGTGTAAAAATTAGTTTTCAAATGATTTTTTTATAAACAAGACAAAACTCTTAACTCTAAGATGCTCAAATACAGCATTTGCACCATCTTTTATATTCCTCCTAGTAATACAGTAAATTTGTATTTGTTTCCGATCATATCTGCGTATTTTACAAAATTAATCTCTACAAATAATTTGTTTTCATATTTTTTTTTTTTTTTTTTGGGTTTGTTTGGTTTAAGGTATACAATTTTTTGTTAAGTGTTTCGACGTGACAATCATCACAATCGCCAACATCTGAGTGTGGAATTAATAAAAATGGAATTATTGAAGTAAAATACAGATTTGTTCAAATCAAAGGTTGGTTGGTTGATTGGTTGACTACATTTGCACCTAGGGTTCTTTGCACACGTCCATGGGCACCACGATGCCATCACCGTCGTCGTCGACGTCTAGACATTGGCCCGACTGGGGAGGAGGGGGATTCTTGCGCAGGCGTAACAACACAGGATAGTGTAAATCTTCATCGTAGAGTGCAGAGTTCATTAGCTCCATGTGTCGCTTCCATATGGTCTCATTGTACCGCTGGGTTAGGGAGACGGAAAATCCTCGTTTCACTGACTCTTCAATGAACACGGACATGGTCTTGCCACGGCGGGGCGCCATTACAAGGGCCTCTCCAGAGGCTGAGAGATAATACCATACGGTATCGACCAAGGCAGAACGAGCATCATCGAAGAACAGGCAATCGGCTGAGAGTATGACATCAAACTTGCCAGCTTCAGAACGAGAACGAGCCGATTTATCCTCCCACTTGAGAACTGAACATTTGGTGTAGCAGGCGATTTCGTTGAGACACACCGTCTTTTTCACATTCTCCACAGAGACTTCGTTGCCATCGGTTAAATGGACCGCATACGGTTTGGCATATTTCGACAGCATCAGGCCCGAAAGGCAGGCGAAGCCTCCACCCAGCTCCAGAATCCATTTGCCATTATAGGACTCCAGATCGGAAAGCACAAAGGCGGTTAAAGCTTCTTCCGAGGGCCACACACAAATGTTGCCCGTATTGTTGAAACCCATCAGGTCGGAGGCTGTTAGGTGTCGTTCCATATGATGGATGTTAACGGTAAACTCCTGCTGGATGGGAGCACCATCCAGTATCACTTTGTATTTGTACCAGTTTTCTGGTTTGCCCAGATAATTCAGAGTGCCATGATCTTCAAAGCTATCCTGGCGCAGTAAATCGAATGACTTAAAACGCCGCACCGAGGCAGCCTGCTCATTGGCGCACTCTTCGCCCGACGATGAGACCGTCTCCTCGGAATCCTTGCGCAGCACCTTGGCCAGGATCTTCCAACGTTTGCGGGCAGTGTTTTGTATAACGGGGGTGGCTGGCGGCGTAAGAGGTAATATGGCTTTAATATCATCACATTTTACAGTTAACGGTTGCATTTGTGGACTAGAATTGGAATTCAGCATTATTGTACTAGTTGTGGCTAAGGGGGCGGCAGCCAGCGGCTTCGTCATCGTCGTTGTTGCCACCTTATTCGATTTCATATTGAGCGTTTCGTTGCTGGCAAACATTTTCGTCTTGCCGTTTTCCTTAATCGCATTCAGAGTATTATCGAGATCGTAATCCAGCATTATTGATATGGACGATAATTGCTGCGCAGCAGCCTTTGCCGAGGACTTAAGAATGTCTAAATTTAAATCCGTATTCGTTTGACAAACTGACGAAGAGCGATGTTGTACTGACGACATTGACATTATAGTATATCCTTAGGTGTTTTTTAGTTTTTGTTTTTGTTGAGTTTTTCAGTGTTTGTTTTCTTTTTTTTCTATAGGATTTTTTGATTAGCAGTAGAAGTTTTGATATGGCTTTACGGTAATGGGAGTTATCATATGTAAAACGAGTTGTGGTCTATCCATTTAAACAGGTTGGTTGGTTACGAGTAGAGCGGTATGTTGTAGTATAGTGAAGAAGTCGGACTTATATGTTTTATATGGGTGTAGTACTAACCTGAAATGAAAGAAAGGGGGAAAAGTTAGATAAGTATAAAGTTGGTATTGTTAATTATAGTAAATTATATACATTACTATAATCATAAGATAATGAATGATCAAATGACTGAATAAGGGTTATACCATTGTGACGGGTGTGACCGTGATACTCATAATTCAAATATATAAAATGTATTATATAAAAAAAAAGTCTGCAATTCCCAAGGTTTAAAATTTCTGCTCAAAATGACCATTAGAAGACTGTGACGAGTGTGACCTTACATTGAATTGCCCTTAAGTTATTCCACTAGAGAGGGCAAGAATCTTCGATAGAAATATTCTCCAGGAAATTTCACTAAGAGCCATAGAAGACAAATAACCTCTACGGTTCAAATGTTATAAAATAAAATCAAAATTAAATGTTAAGCTATTTATTTTCGAGGACACAGTGCAACACACTTTTTACTACAGAATCGTATCTTATTATCTCTATGGAAACTATTCGCTTTAATAGAATTCTTTATAGAATATATTTTTATTGGTCGGTTTTGTATTTAATACTTTTTTTAAAACTGTTCTTATATGGACCAACCAAGGCGTCATTCAGAGGAAAATAAGTGCGTTCTTCGTACGCGAGTACTATCGAACAATGATTCTTCGACTATATTCTAACGAGAATGTTGGGCTCATTACAAGAAATGTCAGGTATTGTAGTGACACTAATCCTATATTGAAGCATTCAAATCCCCTGTTACTGTAGGGCAGCTTTGTCAGCAAGATGTATTTTACAGTAAATTATATACGTTACTATAATCATAAGATAATGAATGATCAAATGACTGAATAAGGGTTATACCATTGTGACGGGTGTGACCGTGATACTAATAATTCAAATATATAAAATATATTATTTTAAAAAAAAGTCTGCAATTCCCAAGGTTTATAATTTCTGCTCAAAATGACCATTAGAAGACTGTGACGGGTGTAACCTTACATTGAATTGCCCTTAACTTATTCCACTAAATTGTAAAAATTAACTAATTAAAAATTTCCCAACATATTGGTGTTATAATAATCCACCCTAAAGCAAAATGTTTATATTCCCACTAATTTTCTTTTTGTTCAAATTTTCCATCATTTGTAAAGACTATGTGTGTATTCATCCATAGCATAGATATAATTATTTTAAATTTGCATGCTACATTTAAATAATTAATTTTTATGTTTTTGTTGTTAATAGTATATAAAAATTTTATGATGGTTTAATGCATTAATTTTTTTTATTTATTTTAAGAATATTGTTTATATTTTCATGCTGGGCTTTTGGCAATAGTCTCTGATGGTTGAATGAGTTTCATTACGAAAACACAACTATCTGAATAAATGATGCACGCAGACATGTCTATATCTATATACATATTAGGGTGTCACTATAAGATAAGAAAAAATTTTTATTTATTTTTTTTATTGAAGCACTATTCGCCCTAAGTTGCTATATGGGCGGCTTTGTTAGCAAGATAAGAGATACAAAAACCTTTTGCTCCAACGCTAGAGAATTTTAATGGTTTTTTTTTATCAAGCTTCGTGCTGTCAGAAATATAGAAAAACATTTCACAGCTTCATCGAGTAATTTGGTGCAATTGGCGAAATTTTTGGACTAACAGTAGTATCAACAAGAGGTGACATTAATTGTACTGACATCCCTACCGGCATTTTTTTCTTTAGGAATACAGCAAAATTGAAGTTTTCGCAAACAACCCAGTGTCTCGTAAGAAATTAAAGTACATACACGTATTCGCAAATTTCCTTCTAGGACAGAAACCTCGAATGCGGTGCACACTTTAAAACGGTTTTTGCGATTTGGGGGTTTTGACATATCAATGAGTTTATATACATCTACTACCTCCAAACAATAATTGTCAAGGTTCACGGTGCGTCCCCATCGAGAGGACTCTTTGTTCTTCTTAATAATTATTTTTGTTTTGTCCTCCTTGACCCATTTTTGCTGACTCATTTTCTAGTGATGAGAAAACTGCAGTAACATCCCACAGATTTCGGCCAAGTAGAGGTGCCACTACTCTTGTGGAATATGGTGCCAGACAAGTTGACACCAGCTTTTCTCATCACCTTCACCATAACTATATTAAAAATAGTGTAGAAGAAAAGCTATCACCCTGCTTGAGAACTCTTTCCATGTTTAATGGTTCAGAGCAGAGCTGTAAACTCAAGTACAAGTAATCATTACCTACCATATTCGAAAGTATTTAAAAGTTAACTACAATTCTAATTACATGAGGAATTGGAATTGAAACTAAAAGTCTCAACTACACAGGTAATTGTACTTGAAAGTAATGATTCCTAATTACTGTTCAATTAGCTCAATTACTTTTTAATTACAAGGAATCGACGGAATTGAGAGGAATTGGAAGGAATTAAGAGGAATTGCTGCAATTTGGAAAGGTATTGAAATAATTTTGAAATAAGGGGTAGAAATTGTAAGTTCCACAACAATAAAAAAATTTAGAAAAGGAGAGTGGGAGCAATATATTTTAACATAACGGACCTTTCCAAATTGCAGCAATTCCTCTTAATTCCTTCCAATTCCTCCCAATTCCGTCAATTCCTTTCAATTCCTTGTAATTAAAAAGTAATTGAGCTAATTGAAAAGTAATTAGGAATCATTACTTTCAAGTACAATTACCTGTGTAGTTGAGACTTTTAGTTTCAATTCCAATTCCTCATGTAATTAGAATTGTAGTTAACTTTTAATTCCTTTTTAGATGTACTTGTATTTGTAATTGAGCAGTAATGAGTACAAATTGTAATGATTAGTTTACAGCTCTGGTTCAGAGTGATCTTTACCAATCTTAAACGAGGATTTGGTGTTTTCCAAGGTACATCTGCAAAGTCGAATCAGCTTTGCAGGAATACCAAACGCAGACATGGCTTCATATAGCCTTATCGGAGAGTCGAAGCCAGCTTTGTAGTCGACAAAGAGGTAGTAGGTGTCGATCTGCTTTTCATGAGTTTTTTTTTTCAGGATTTGTCGTAAGGTGCATATTTGATCCGTCGTAGATTTACCAGGTCTAAAGCTGTACTGATATGGTCCAACTAGTTTTTCTAAAGGGTGTCCCAACAAGAGCGCAATTTTTAAATTTTAAATAAAACACAGATATTTAAAAAAAAATCGTGAAACTTTATTATATCGTAAAGTAGACAGAATGAGGTTATGTATGGAACAATATATCGTGCAGATGGCCGCCGCGGCTTTGCTGGCATGCACGCGATCTTTAAATGAAATTTTCAATGACCGTTTCGCATAAATGCTGCGGTATTTCATTAATGCAGCGCCCAATTTCCTCTTTTAAGGCTTGAGTCGTCGTCGGCTTATTCGCGTAAATCATCGACTTCAAAAAACCCCAAAGAAAAAAATCTAATGGTGTTAAATCGCACGATCTAGGCGGCCAATTCTGATCCCCAAAACGCGAAATACCGGGAAATGACTGATGCAGCAATTGAATTGTTTCTCTGGCTGTATGACATGTGGCACCGTCTTGTTGGAACCACATGCCCTCCACATTCATTTCTTCAATTCGAGGCAAGAAAAAACTGGTTATCATTTCACAATACCGAACACCATTGATTGTTTGCGCTTGACCTGCCTCATTTTCATAAAAAAAGGTCCAATGATTCCTCCAGCCCAAAAACCACACCACACAGTGACACCTTGAGGATGCATTTGCTTCTCGTGAATCACTCGAGAATTTTCCTCACCCCAAATGCGACAATTCTGCCTATTGACGAAGCCATCAAGATGGAAATGGGCCTCGTCACTGAAGATGATTTTAGCGGCAAAATCAGCGAACTGTAGCCGCAAAACTTTCACCATTTAGGTAAAACAATTTCACAATGAGAATGCGTTGTTCATTCGTGTAGCGCTCCATTTTTATTAACCTCGTACCTTATACTAGCAAACAATAACAATTGTTAAAATGTCAAACAATGACACTTCGAATGTTGCCAGATTTAAAAATTGCGTTCTTGTTAGGACACCCTTTACAATTGGCTTTAGACGTTCCAACAATACTCGAAGGGGCCTTATACGCAATTGGTAATAGGCTTATTCCACGGTAGTTCTTACATTCTTTTTTCTTTCTTGTATATGGCACATAACAGACTGAGACTCCAGTCCCCGGTGTGCTTTCCTCTAGGCCGATGTTCTCCATGAGCTGATGCATGCTCCTAATCAGATCCTCCCCGCGAGCCTTAAACAATTCAGCAGGGTGAGCATCGGCTCCAGCAGCTTTGTTGTTTTTGAGGCGGGAGATTGCCACACGTATCTCGCTCTGGCTCGGAAGCGGACAATAAACACCATCGTCATAGATTGGAGCGGGGTCTTCTGGAGTGGTGTCTGCATCCAATAAATTTTTTAAATGATTTCTCCATATCCTTCGAAAGTTATCCCGGTCCGTCACTAGCTGACCATCGCTGTTCTTACAGGAGGGTAACCCTGTTCCACGCATTTTCGCCTTAACTCTCTTGTAGAATTTTCGGACTTCCCCTCTGCTTCGGAGCAACTCTGTGCACTCATCTTGCCTCTTCTTCAGCTCCTTCTTTTTCCGTCTAAAAAGACGAGTTGCCTCTCGTCTCTTCTCCCTGTGCCGTTCACGAACAGCTCGCGTTGCCATTGGCTGCAGTTTCGCCCTGTATGCAGCAACCGTCTCTCTCGTGGCATTGCGACATTCATCATCGTACCAGGCATCTTCTTGAGACGGCTTTGATTACCCAAGAACGATACTCGCAGTCAGTACTATGGAGTCGGCTATATATTGCCACTGCGAGTTAATATTATCTGTGGTTGAAGCATTCCGTAGCAGTTAAGTTAGGTGGCTGGAGTAGGCATCCGCTACCTCAGTGTTCCGCAGTTTACCGATGTCCAGCTTTCGTTGTGCCTGGTTACGTACGTTTTTCGCCATGCTTAGCCTTGTGCGTACCTTAACTGCGGTAAGTTAGTGATCGGAGTCAATGTTCCCACCCCTGACCACTCGTACGTCCAGAACACTCGATGCGTGCATTCAATCGACTACCACGTGATCTCTTTGAAACCTCGTCAATTGATCTGGAGATAACCATGTTGCCTTATTAATATTTCTATGGTCAAACCTAGTGCAGCCAACTACCATATTTATAGTGCCCTAACATTCAAGGTGCATATCCTCATTTCATGGTCCTTAATTCATTTGCGGTGGTCGTCAACATCTTGAGGGGTCCGTTTTACTATTTTCTTACTTCTTTCCATTGCAATAGTTCAAACGTCAGTGGGGGGTTGCAAGCCCAGCGCACCACGTCGCAGTTTCTTCTCCTGCTGGGATTTTATTACAGCCGCCCATTTTGGGTCACAACAGGGTACCGATCACTCTGAGCCGCCGTACCCGGGTTTAAGATTTCAAAGTTAACCGTGCTCTGGCGGGTGTCAAAAGCGCGTTCCCAGATGTCACCACGTGGAGGTACTCCGTCCTCAGTAGTACCACGATAACGGAGCTCTGTGAGTAGACTTGAAGTGCAATTGGCAAGGATCACTCTGGGTTTGCCAAGTTAAACCGATCAGAAGCTTTACCTGGCAAATTACCCAAATATGAACAACATAGTCATTAAAATATTTCAATTTAAAAAAAAAAAACTAAAAAATAAAAGAAACTGCGTCCTATATAAGTATTCTCATATAGAAAAATATCCCATCCGATTCAGAAATGTGACTTTACTGTCAATTTTATTAACTTAAAACTTTTTCTCCTAATTTTCAAAATTACTTTTAAATGTTTTATGTTTTAATTGTTCTCTGCAAGAGTCTTTTTTACACACAGCGTACGAATGTGGATGTGTTACACTGTCTGTCAACCTTATAACATATGTATGTGTAAGCATATGATAAATGTGTGTAGTATATCTGTGCGCATATACATATACATATATATTTTGATTAACATTTTCTACAGAAATATCTCAAGATTTATTGTTGGGTATAGAGCAATGCAACAAACTGTAACTATACATAGTTCTACTTCATCATCAACGCCAGCCATTGTCATTGGACTACGACGACGACGACGACGAGATGTTGCTCTGGTTGTTCTTAATATTGTCGTTGTTGTTATCATTGCAGTTGTTGTTGCTATTGCTACAGTTGTTGCAGCACCACAGAAATTTGTCTTTGGGCCAAAGATGTCATTTACGTCATGGCACTTGCCGCAATCTAACACAGAGTTTTCATACTTTTTCAGTTTTAGTTCATCATTATTACCACCAACAACCAATGACTGATGCTGATGCTACCACAGAGCGACGACGATGATATTTTGGCAGTTGTTGGCGTCGCTCAGTTATGCGCTCTTATTTGTCTTGTCTTCGTCGTCTTCGTTGTCGTTGGTTGCTCTTGTTTTTTGGGGCACTTGGCATTCATTACAAGAATTTGTGATGCCGCAAAATTTAATTTGATGTCAATTCGAAACAGATTCATTTTAAGTGAAATTTTTCATTAATTAATCGTGAAAAATGTCCTGGTGTGTCTGTGTCTGTCCGCCGCATCCGCCGGGGGAAAAATGTCGCATGAATACGACGGCGGCGTACAACATTTTTTGTGACTCGAGATAAATGAGTGTCGCTGCACCTATAATTGGTGCAGTTTCCTTTAAGGTTAATTATTATAAGATTCCCGAACTCATGATGATGATCATGACTGATCATTGAATAGCAACGACGACAACAACATCTCGTCGGAATTATGAATTTCAATTGTAAATTAAGCAAAGAAAGTGATTATATATTTATTTATATTTCTCTGCAAAGGTTATCACTTATATAAGTTTGTTGGCACTGCGGTTATAAAACGGCATAAAGTGTTGGCACGATTACAGCGGCCGTTGGTTTTTAGCATTCGGTAGATGACTTTAGCTGTTAGTGAGATCGCAATTTTACTAATTTGGGTAGTATGGAAAGTATTTCAAATGTTAAAAATGGGGGTTCTACATTTTGTTCAAAAAAATTATTACAAATTCGTTAAGAAAAAGTTCCCAGTAGGAAGTTTCATCATACACGACTTTGTCGTCAAGGCTGTCCTCAAAACAAAATTTTAAAAATTGTTATAGTTTGAAATCTCGAATGAAGATGAATGCCGTATAAAAGTTTATATCCTTGACTTCTCTCTTGGTCAGTAGTTTCCTAAAAGTATTAACGATTAGTCATAAAAGTTAAAAAAGACAGCTTAAAATCCATATTTTACTAATATGGCTTGAATGACAATTCAGCGGACACTTGTATGAAATATCGTCGACGATTTGTATGGACGGTCCCTTAAGTGTCATCAACGAATTACTATGGTCATGCACCTATCCTTGAGGATGTATTGCAGACACTTCCTACTGGGTTCATAAAACGAAACATGCGACAGGGTCGAGAACACCACAACCAACCTTATACACATATCTTACACAGTACAACACATGATTTTGGAACTCAAAACATATGATAATCATACGCCACAATATAACAAAAGAGCCAAAAACAAGACAAATTCCCCTAAACGATACTTACTAACTTCAAATCGTTATTAAATTATTATGGCATGTAACTTGACAAAACAAATGATGCAGAACTTCTTCTTTTTGGGACTACTTTCAAGGGCTGTTTTAAGAATTGAGTCCCAAATGAGCGGAAAAATGTTGTACTGTGTTATTTTCGTAATAACTTTTCATGCCCCTAACGAAAGTGGCCCAGCAACATAGATTTACAAATCGACCAACCGTAAATCATATACAAAAATATTTAATAGAATCTAGCCACCACTGTATTCTTGTATTATTATTATTGTAGCATTTTTTGTTTCTGTTTTTATCAAGCGAAGACCCAATGGTGTGATTGCGCCCTGGCGAAATTTATGTATCCGCATGTATGTGACATTATGCGATTGATATTTTTATTTTTGTAAATTATGTGTGTTGACGATGATCTTTTCGTGTTTCATTAAAATATGAAATTAATAATTTATATAACATCCGGTGATATTTAAGAAATATGTACGTGCCAAGGTAAATGTCTTGGCACACAGTGTGTGAATTGTTTAAATATTAAAAGTAATTATGGAAAATATAGCAACAACGTTATACAACAAAGAAAACTTCTTCTTCTTCTTTACTGGCAGCAACAACAGAAATTCATCTATCAGCAGCCGCACGTAGAAAACCATTCCAAGCGCTTCGGTCTTTTGCGCTCCGTAGATAGTTCGTCATACCAAGCTTACTTAACATTTCCGTCACCTGGTCCATCCATCGGAGTTTTGGTCGCCCCCTCCAGCGCCGCCCATCGAGTTTATTGCCGAAGACTTTTCGAGCCGGAGCGTTTTCGTCCATTCGCACAACGTGTTCAAACCAGCGCATTCGGTCTATTTGAACGCGCTTGACCACGTCGATGTCGTTGTACAGCTCATACAGCTCATGATTCATTCGACGGCGGTACTCGTTCACCGTTCACGATGATGGGTCCAAATATTTTGCGGAGTATTTTTCTCTCGAAGACTCCCAGAATAGATTGATCCGCTTGTGTCATTACCCACAATTCTGCGCTGTAGAGCAAGACAGGTAAGATCAGAGTCTGGTAGAGTTGGATCTTTGTTCTTCGAGAGAGCGCTTTGTCGTCTAATCGCTTGCTTTGCGCATAGTAGCAGCGGTTTGCGTTTAATACTCGTCTTTTGATTTCGAGGCTGACATTATTATTAATGTTTATGGCGGAGCCAAGGTAGACAAAATCATCTACCACTTCAAAATTATAGTTGTCAACGTGGACTCTTTGTTCGTTGAAACAAATAACTTGGTTTTGTCCTCGTTTATCACCAGACCCACTTCAGCCGACTGCTTTTCAATGCTCGAAAAAGCCGCAGTAACATCTCGCAATCCACGTCCAATAATATCGATGTCATCAGCGTGCAACATGTGGCTTTTGTTAAATATGGTGCTATTCCTGTTTACTGCTGCTTCCAGCATGATCATCTCCATTACGATGTTAAAGAGATCGCAGGACAGACTATCGCCTTGTCTAAAACCTCGCTTGGTAGAAAATGGTTCTGACAGATTTTTGCCAATTTTCACTGAAGGCTTCGTATCAGTCAGTGTCATCCCGCAGAGTCGAATTAGTTTCGCGGGGATACCAAACTCAGCCATAGCATCCAACAATTTCTGTCGTATCGAACTGTCAAATGCAGCTTTGTAATCAATGAACAGATGGTAGGTATCGATCTGCCTTTTTCTAGGTCTTCTCCAGGATTTGTCGTAGCGTGAATATCTGGTCGGTGGTGGATTTACCAGGTCTAAAGCCACACTGATAAGGTCCAATCAGGTTCGCCAGAAGGGGCTTTAGTCTTTCACATAACACACTAGACAGGACCTTGTATGCGATGGGTAAAAGGCTAATCCCGCGATATTTGGTACACACACTAGGATCGCCTTTCTTAAGCACGGGACATAGGACACTCAGATTCCAATCATCGGGCATGAACTCCCTGAGCCAAACCGTGTTTATGAGCTGGTGCATGCATGTTACCAGGTCATCGCCGCCGGCTTTAAAAAGCTCTGCCGGCATTCCATCGGCTCCCGCAGTTTTACTATTTTTAAGCCGCGCAATTGCCGTGCTGATCTCAACCAAAACACGAAGAAAAGGAAAAACAAAGAAATTTATAGAATTTAAAATTTTGAAAAATTTTGAAAAATTTTGTATACTTTTTGGTTTAACCAATTTAGAAAATCCAACCTAATGAGAATTCAATTTTATTTTATATTACTAACACTCCTTTAATATATCAACCTGATAATCATTTTTCAGAACAAATTCCTTATTACTGAGTAATTTGACGAAAAAACATAAATTTTGTTAAAAACACTTAAAACAGGTGAAAATCTGTTCAAAACGAACATTTAATGTAAATAGTATCTCTGCGATACAAACAAATAATTGCCCACAATTAAAACACTTGAACGTTTTTGTTTCAATTGTTTACATTTGTTTCCTTTATTATTATTATTATTTAGCACGAAAACCTATGATTTATAGATAATTTGTTTGTGTCTACAAATTTTACAAAATATTTTATAATTATTGAAATTTGTTTCTAGTTTTTTTTTTGTTATCAGTTTTGAAAATCACATTTAATATCGGAATTTACGTTAGAAGTGAGCATGTGCTGCCTCAAACAGTAGCAGCCAATAGTTGGCTGGCTTACAAAGTGTTAGAAGTAATTTATAACAACAGCAAAAAAAATAGATAAACAGATAATATACAACAAAACGTGATACCGAAATATTGTGTAATTTGAAAATTTATTGATAGCTTTGAATTTATTTATGTTTTATAGAAGAATACATATCTTATCACATCACTTTGTGGGTGGCGCGGCCTTTGTAATGAAACAGTGGGGTGGGCTTTGTCTGCAATAGAATTGAGAAATATAGTTTCGCTTTTGGTGTAGTGATTGATTTGAATTTAACTACTTTCCTAAGCAATTAGTTTAGATTCAGGGTGATGTGAAACTTCTATTGTAATAAAAGGTAGAAACGTAGAAAGCTTAAGTTTTGACCGTATAATCTAAATTTTATTACGGACGGGCACAATGAAAGTTAAGGCAATTGTTTCATAAGTTGAACAAAGTTATAGAAATAGAAAATGTGGAGATCAAAACACATCTCAGTTATTCAAAAATAAATTTTACTTACAAAAATTGCACTAACGTTTTGGGAATTTCTTCCGATAATTACACAGTACAACAAAAGATTATGGGACTGAATTCTGAGAACTGCATGTGAAAGTAGCCCCAAAAAGAAGAAGTTCTGCATCATTCGTTTTGTCAAGTTACATGCCATAATAATTTAATATCGTTTTGAAGTAAGTAAGTATCATATAGGGGAATTTGTCACGTTTTCGGCTATTTTGTTTGACATAACATAAATACTTCATGGTGGCGTATGATTGTCATAAGTAATATTCCACGTAAATCATACGCCACTGAGTGCAACAGTTGTATTGTAACTGCTACAAAATAAATCCAGATCAAAAACATTTGATGAATGAATGATGAATGAACCAGTACAGAAATTTCAGTCAGTTAAACTGACTGATAAATACCATCACCCAATATAAGATATTGTTTAAGTCTTGAGCTATTGAAATTAACCGATTTGTAATTAAAACCAGTTAGAAAGTTTCAGACGGGCAACCCGACTTACATTTACCCTTACCCTCAGTAAAACAAATAATTTTCTATTATATTGATATTATTACTCGATTTTGAAAGTGGGCGGAGTGGTACATTTGTATGGGAGATACGAGAAGGGGTGTGTATAGGCTTCCAGATTTATTCTCCATAACTTTATCCTGTTTTAGCTTTACTAAATACAGAATTTGGGCACGATTGCGTTGGGTGTACTGATATTATTACTACATCCCTAAAGTGGGCGGAAAGGTACATTTGTATGGGAGGTAACATAAGGGACGTCGCTAGACTTCCAATTTTTTTTTCCAAAACTTTGTTCTGTTATAACATAACAAAATACAGAATTTGGGTACGATCGTATCGAGTGTATTGATATTATTACTCTATTTCTAAAGTGGGCGGAGTGATACATTTGTATGGGATGTACCAGAAGGGGCGTGTCTAGACTTCCAGATTTTTTCTCCAAAACTTAATCTTGCTTTAACTTTATCAAATACAGAATTTGGGCACGATCGCGTTAGGTCTTTTAATAATATTAATCGATTTCTAAAGTGGGCGGTACCAGATGTGTATAGGAGGTACCAGATGGGGCGTGGATAGACTTCAAATTTTTTTCTCCAAAACTTAATCCTGTTATAGCTTTACTAAAAATAGAGTTTGGGTACGATCACGTTTGATTTATTGATATTATTTCTCCATCTCTATAGTGGGCGGAAAGGTAGATTTGTATGGGAGGTACCAGAAGGGGCGTGGCTAGGCTTTCAAAATTTTTTCCAAAACTTTATCCTGTTATAGCTTTACTAAATACAGAATATAGAATACGATCCCGTAGGGTGTATTGATATTATTACTCGATTTCTAAAGTGGGCGCAATGATGTATTTGTATGGGAAGTACCAGAAGGGGCGGGGCCATGTAGCCCATTTGCAATACCGTAAGTAGTTTTGAGAAAATAATTACTCGTGCAAAATTTCAAAACATTTGGTTGGGTCTTTCGAAAGTTATCGTGCGAACCAGCCGGACAGCCAGACAGACAGACAGACAGACAGACGGACATGGCTCAAACATCTTAAAAAGCCATGAATCGAATTTGGTTTAAAGAAACCTAGGGTATAAAGTGACTCCTTCTATGTGTTACACTTTTGGGTCGTATTAAATGATATATACCCTCATCCCTAAGGGTGATGGTATAAAAAGTGAAACTATTACTTATAGGGAAACGTTATACGAACATGAATTTTAATTCTCAATTTTTTTTTTAAATTTGTTTCAGCTAAATCGGACTAGTGGTTCTCGAGTTATGTCAAACAATAGGACCTAAAATGTGACAAATTCAACTATACGGTACTTACTAACTTCAAATAGATATTAAATTATTATGGCATGTTACTTGACAAAACGAATGATGCAGAACTTCTCCTTTTTGGGACTTATTTCACGTGCAATTCTCAGAATTGAGTCCCAAATCAATAAGCTGAAAAATGTTGCACTGTGTTCAGGTTTCGGACTAGCTCGCTCTTTTCATGAAAATTGGCTCGTGAGCCAAAAGCCACAAAATTTCAAGTGAGCTCTCGGCTCGCGAGCCAAAAGCACAAAAAAGAGCCAGCTCGCGAGCCAAGAGCCCACAAAGAGCTGGCTGGTAAACCAGAAGCCAAGAGCCCAAAAAACAGCCAGCTCGATAGCCCATTTGAAATTTTGTGGCTCTTGGCTCGAGAGCTAAGTATCAATGTTATGTACCAAAAGTACTTTTTTTATGGCAAAAAGTACTTTAATTGTCCCTAAAACACTTTTCTGTTGCACAAAGTACTTTTTTTGTACCAGAATACTTTTTGTACCAAAAAGTACTTTTATTGTACTTTAAAGTACTTTTGTTGTACTTTTTGGTACAAAGTACTTTTTTTGTACCAGAGTACTCTGTTGTACCAAAGAGTACATTCGGCACAAAGTACTTTTTTATGCCAAAAAGTACTTTTTGTTGCACAAAGTACCAGAGAACTTTTCTATACCAAAAATACTATTTGGTTCATATTACTTTCTGGTACAAAGTACTTTCTTTTGTACCAATGACAAAAATTACTCTAATACGAAAAACAGTACTTTGTACCGAAAAGTAAATTAAAAGATATTTTGATACAAAAAAGTACTTTGTTACAAAAATAGTACTTTGTTCAACGACAAGTGTTCTTGGGCCAATGAAAGTACTATTTGGCATAAAAAAGTACTTTGTGCCGAAGAGTACATTAAAAGTACTTTTTGGCACAAAAGAGTACTCTGGTACACAAAAAGTACTTTGTACCAAAAATGTACAATAAAAGTACTATCAACCAAAAAATACAATAAAAGTACTTTTGGTATAAAAAAGTACTCTGGTACAAAATATTTACTTTGTGCGAAAAAGTGTTTTTGAGCCAATAAAAGTACTTTTTGGCTCGCGAGCCAAGAGCTCTTTTGCTGTTTTGAGGCTACTGGCTCGCGAGCCGAGAGCTGAAGATTGAAAGACATTTCAGAAACAACAAAAAAAAAATTCTGATCAGCTATGAAATAGATTTGATTGACTCACATTTTTTGTGAATACCACATGGCCCTCAAGTAATAACTAATAAGGCTATTTAGAGCCTTTTTACTATCGCGATTTAATGTCATAACGCTTTCTAAAAATCATTTATAAACAGTCTGTATAGTGAGCACTGAAAATTTTGTGCCCACACGCAAAATTTAAACGCCTTAAAGAACGCAATCAAGTACCTCCACTGCCATGTCACGAGTCGAGTACGCAAACGTGTCGTTTTTAATTGTCACACAGTAATAAATGTTCCTTCATATCCCGTTTTCCGGTTGGCATCGACTATTAATTACAGGCATTAAATTTAATTATTCCGTTTCAGTTAAAGCTGACGACGATGGCGACGAAGGCTGGATGAAGGTTAGTATATTTCCAAATTAAGCACAACGAAGGTGCGCCCGCCGCCCCCCACCACACCATAACACCGCTCACCACATGGGGCCGTAGACGTCGTCGTCGTCATCGTCATTGTCATCTTGTCGTCCTGCCTAAGGAAGACACATCATGGTAATTAACAATTCACAAATTGCTCATTATTTTGTCCATCAGTGTGCATGACGCCGCCGTATTTAGTGACCACCACCACATATGGCCAATATGCGGTCGGTCAATTGGTCAGTGGTGGCGGTTTGTATGAGTAATTTGTTGTTTTCGGTGAGCGCTGGCTGGCTATTGAAATCGCATTCTGAATGCTCAACTACTACTGGAGAATTATTATCATTGCCGGCTGACTTGCTGGCTGGCTGATGCGTTTTCCGTTTTTGAAACCAAAACAGAAATACAACAGCAACAAAAATATCAAAGCATTGTGAAAATTGGCATTGGTTCATGACACGCGAACGCAATTTTTAATTATTTTAAACAACCGCAATATAATGAAATGAACAACAACAACAACAATCAATGTAAAAATATGATTTAGTGCTTTCGTTGCCAACGCCAGAAACCATATCCCACCACCCCCTATACCATACGCGCTGATAATGGAGATCCACTACGTTTAGTATATAAATACGGTCGATATGGCCGAGATCTAGGCACACGAGCAATTTTCAACGCATTTTCACTTGCGCCATCATTATCAGGGGCGAGTATGAGATTTTATTTGTTTGTTTGTTCAAAATATGTCTGGGGGCTGGTGTTACTGTTGCGGCGGCTGCTGCTGTTGACTTTGACTGGAAACAAGAAAATGTTGAGTGCCAACAAAACAAAGACGCTTTCGATTTCATTCTGAAACAATTTTTTGCAGTGGCATTAAATTGTGATAAAACAAAAAAAAAATATAAAATATTTTGTTTACATTCACTTATAAGACACTCATACGCTGCGCGAACTAGCGAGCGAACATTGGCATTTCCAGCAGAAACGAGAGGGGCACATAAGAAAATCTAGCAAATCAAAGAAAAAGTACACAAAGTATTTTGTTGTTGTTTTTCTTGTTTTAGGCAGGTTGTTAATGAAAATTTATTAGTTTTCATAAGATTTAATTCCTCCCTCTCTCTACATTATAATCTATGTAAATCTATTCTACTTTATAAACATTAGCCAGGCATATGAGTAGTGGCATTCTAGGACAGTGGTTTGGAAGTAAGATTAATATGGAATAGGTAATTGAATCAATGAGGCAGAAACTTAAGAAAAAATTTTTAATAATTTAATATCAGTTTTTAATCAAATGTAAAGAAATGGCAATTAAGATGTCTCAAAAAGTTTCTTAAAAAAAGTAGTTAAATGTGTGTCTGTGTGTTGGAAATAGGCTCCTATGGCATTCATTCGACAGCAGTGCAACTTTGGCAGGATAAAGCCAAGATGTTAGGGCAGGTTTGTAGAATATTTAGAGTAATGAACAAATGTTTTCTTTTTTTATTATGTTTTATGACCAATTATTTATTTTATTATTAGTTGTGTTTTTTTTTTTGGCTTTTTGTTAATAAACATTTCTAACAAAAGTAATGATATCACTTAACGTTGCCTGACCACATTTAGCTTTAAGATTAATAAACTTTACGATGGTATTTCCAGATTTGAATATATTCGTCTATGTTCGCATATGACAAAGCAAAATAAGACAAAACATTTTCAAAAATAGTTTATTATGTGTCTGTGTGTCGGAAATAGGCTTCTACGGCATATATTTGACTGCATTGAAACCATGTTTCTAGCGTTTTGAACAATGTAGAAGTAGTAAATATTTTTTTTTAATTAAATTAATTTGTTTGCCAACACCAATAGTATGCGGATAGCACATGTAGCATTAAGAACGAGTTACAATGCTAATGTCGGATTGGTATCTATTCGATGTTGAACTAAAACTTTTACAAAAACCAGTAAGAAAATTTCAATCGGGCAACCCGACTTACATATACCCTCACCCTCAATAATTTTTCTAGTATATTAATATTGTTACTCGATTTCTAAAGTGGGCGGAAAAGTAAATTTGTATGGGAGGTACCAAAAGGGGCGTGGTTAACTTCCAATTTTCTTACAAAACGTTATCCCGCTTTAGCTTAAATAAATACAGAATTTAGGTACGACCCCGTTGGGTGTATTACTAATATTAATCGATTTTTAAAGTGGGTGGTACAAGATGGGTGTGGGAGGTTCCAGAAGGGGCGTGGCTAGATTTCCAGATTATTTCTCGAAAACTTTATCCTGCTTTAGCTTTACTAAATACAGAATTTTGGTACAATCTCGTTGGATGTATTGATATTATTACTCCATCTCTGAAGTGGTCGGAAAGGTACATTTGTATAGGAGATACCAGAAGGGGCGTGGCTAGACTCTCAATTTTTTCCCAAAACTTTATTCTTCTTTAGCTTTATTAATTACAGAATTTAGGAACGATCCCGTTGGGTGTATTGATATTATTACTCGATTTCTATAGTGGCCGGAAAAGTACATTTGTATGGGAGGTACAAGAAGGGGCGGGGCCATGTAGCCCATTTGCAATACTGTAAGTAGTTTTGAGGAACTATTAACTCGTGCTAAATTTCAAACATTTGGTTGCGTCTTTTGAAAGTTATCCTGCGTACCAGCCGGAAAGACAGACGGACATGGTTCAAACGACTAAAAACGATGAATCGAATTTGGTTCAAAGAAACCTAGGCTGTAAAGTAGCTCCTTCTATGTGTTACACTTTTGGGTCGTATCAAATAAAATATACTACCCTACCCGTAGGGTGAGGGTATAATTAATTACAAATTGTATCTGAGTGTTGGAAATGAACTCCTATACTGTTCATTCGATTGCAGTGCAACTTTGACAGATGGTTGTTAACATGTTTTAATATCGGCCAGGTTCGTATTAAAGAAAATGTTCTACCACCACCTATGAAATATTGTATAAAAAATAAAACCAAAAATATTATTTGCATAACAAAACAAAAAAAGAAGAGAAATTCCAGTCAAGTGAATTGATATTAAACATTTTTTACAAGAAATTTCTTATACGAAATGTGGATATTTCTGATAACAGTTTTAAAAAAGAGGAGTTAACATTTCTAATGGCATATAATAACACAGTGCAACACATAAAATGGTGCCGCCTTCGTTCCCAGCTATTTTTGAAGTATATACCGAGACTAAAAAAATCCCCAAAGGATTTGGCCCCATTACATCGAAACATTTTTTTATGGATACTCCAATATTTTTACCCCAATACGATTTTTTTACGTTTTTTAGGGAGTCCATAATTCATTAACTGTTCGGAATTTTTTCTTTTCGTCTTCGGCAAAGTTGTAGATCTAAACCAGAGCAAAAAACATAGACTTACACAGTGCAACATTTCTAAGGTCATCGTCTGGTGCCGCCTTCGTACCCAGATATTTTTGAAGTATATACCGAGACTAAAAATATCCCTAAAGGATTTGGCCTCATTACATCGAAACATTTTTTTATGGATACTCCAATATTTTCACCCCAACACGATTTTTTTACCATTTTTACAGAGTCCATATTTCATTAACCGTTCGAAAATGTTTCTTTCTGTCTTCGGCAAAGTTGTAGATCTAAACCAGAGCAAAAAAAGTCTCAAATAGACCGACCCAAAAAAATTGCATCTAGTGCATGAAAATTGTAAAAATATGGGGAAAAAGGCTATTTTTTCATGATATTTTCACCATAAAATTATGATTTTAATAAGTAATATTCCATATAAATCATACGCCACGGAGTACAACAAAATAAATTTTGTGTAGAAAACATCATGAAAAAATATCCCTTTTTCCCATATTTTTGCAATTTTCATGCACTGGAAGCAATTTTTTTGGGTCGGTCTATTTGAGACTTTTTTTGCTCTGGTTTAGATCTACAACTTTGCCGAAGACAGAAAGAAACATTTTCGAACGGTTAATGAAATATGGACTCTGTAAAAATGGTAAAAAAATCGTGTTGGGGTGAAAATATTGGAGTATCCATAAAAAAATGTTTCGATGTAATGAGGCCAAATCCTTTAGGGATATTTTTAGTCTCGGTATATACTTCAAAAATATCTGGGTACGAAGGCGGCACCAGACGATGACCTTAGAAATGTTGCACTGTGTAAGTCTATGTACGGTGTTACAACAAGTGTAGGTCACACTCGAAAAACTAACACTTTGTCTGGATTATTCCATTTCTTTACACTGGTAATTGGTGCAAAGAGATTTAACTCGAATGACTAAATCATTGATCAAACAAATTTCTATTTTGAGTATCTAAAGTGCCTAAAGGCATACAAAATTTTGAAAAATATTAGACATAGTGCAAAACATAGATAATGTTGCGCAGTATTTTTTCAGTACTGGAAAACTATCTTCCTTTATAAAAAGTCAGACTTATTGGCCGCCTGTGTTGCATCTATATCTTCTTTATATATAAAATTCTACCGTACGTGTGTTGTGTCTGAACTCCTCCTAAACGGCTGGACCGTTATGCGTTTGGGTGGCGCCCCGGATGGTTTAGATTTACAATTCGGTCCAATTGGACAAAGGGGCGAGGCACCGCCCATACAACTTGAATATCAAAAGGGCTATATTTCATGAACTATTAGAGGTATGAAGATGAGGTTTGGTATATTATATATGTTGTTACTGCCAGGTAGGAAGAAGGCGGTGCCTCGCCTCTTTTTTAAAAATCTCTCTGACGGCTTTTATAATAGACTGATTTATTTAAAAAAGTGGTACTGATGACTTGTTGTTAGTCGTGGCACCGCCCATACAACTTGAAAGTAAAAAAAGGTATATCTCATGAACTATCAGAGGTATGAAGATGTAATTTGTTACATATGTTATTGTTGCAGTATGAATTACAGTAAGGGTGGAAGTAGGCTGTGCTACACCCCTTATAAAATAAGTAGTTATAACTGTCAAAATTTCACAGTATATTGCAGTACGCCCACAGATATGAGTAGCAAGGTGGGCCACTTTTTTAATGCGCAAAAATCGTAACTAAAATCTTAATTTACGATGAATTGTTAGAAAATTTCACCAATAAAATTTGTGTTTCAAATCATTTTTGATAGAAATTTTTTTGTTTTTAAATGAGCACAAACCGAAAACTTCTGCGTAAAACTGACTTCCGAACAAACTAAATGAAGTATTACAAAAGCAAATCTATGTATTGGTTAAAAATTTATGGCCTCTGAGTGTTGGCATACAGAAAGCAATGTCAAAAATATACCATTCTCTTCGTCTTGGTCTCCAAGCATCGGAATAGTAGGAAAAAATTAGAGCCAGGGCCCATAGGTCTGAAGGTTTCAATAGTTGCTCATTGTTAAAAAAAATATGTCTACCTTAAATCTTAATGCTTCTCAGTGCGAATTAAGAATTGATTTTATACAATTTGTTTCTTGGTGAAATTTTCTAAGAATTCATCGTAGATTCCGATATTGGTATACGATTACCACGTTTCTTTCGACGCAAAAAAATTGATCCGCCCTAATGAACAGGCTATTAGGAACTTAATAAGTAAAAAGTGCCGAGGCTGTGCCCACGCACTTCAATATTTTACTTTTTCACTGTATCAAATAATGGTCCGTACACCAGGCAATTTAGGACACATGGTAGCTGCGCAGACTAAAACAGTGATTTGTTTTTAATTTACTTTACAGATATGAATTTTTTAATTACTCGTCAGGAGAGCGAATCGGTAATAAATCCTATAGATAAAATGCGCGTTCTGTTCGCCAAACTTATGGAGCCCTTTGTGAAGTTTTGGGTGCATATAATCATCCATCTGAGCAGCTAATAGAAGTCATCGACGCTGTAGACGTAAGTGTGACGGGTCCCCGTTCTCTGCAAATGCTGAGGAAAGATTTTGGTCTACATTCATATAAAATCCAACTGGTAGAAGAACTAGAGCAAGTGGACGATCAATTGATTTTTTTTATTTATCATGTCATTGCACATTATTTGAAGGAGAAATGGTTCCAACACGATGGCGTAATATGCCATAAAGCGCGTGAGATCATCACTTTGTTAAGTCAAACGTTGGGGACCGAATTATTCCAAAAAATTGTAATACGAGTTCAATATATAGAGAGTATTCGGGTATATTCTTGGTCCGTATGAGAAGAAGACATGGCGAAGGAGGTTTTTATGGCTAAAGGCTAGAAGCTTAAAACGAAAAAAGTGTTTTTTACGCCCAAAGACATAGTTAGTACATAGACGGTTCCCGCTACTACAGATAAATATAAATCTTTAGAGGAATTTCAGTTTCCGATTTGTGAAAGATGTTTTTTTCTCCTTACATACAGACAAAACTTAATATACATGTCGATACTATAGATATAACTTTGATGATGAACTTTTAACTATCGCCATAGAGCCTATCATATTTAGAATTTAAAACAATAAAACTTATTTAGTTAACTTCCATGTTAAGGAGGTACTTGAAATTAGTTACACAAGTTAATAAACTCAACATATTATTGTCGAGTTTAAGTACCGTTTTAAAGTACTTTGTATACCTAAATGTGAGATATATTACAAGTTAATATGCAATAGAGAAGCATTGCCGGGCTCACTAGTATTAATATAGAACATTAACTTTTATAGTAGCCCAATAGTACAATCAGCTTCTTACCCACCCTAAAAACCACTGTGCACGAGAACTATATCTACATGTGCGTCCATCTGCCCATATTAGCAAACCTCTAGGAAGACTGATGTTTTATGATTCACAATCTCTGGCAAAGTACTACAACACCATCAGCAAAAGCGATAGCAAACAAAAAAAAACAGCTTCCAAACAACAACTACATCACCACATCCACCAGTAGCAGCAGCAACATCTCAAGTGAGTAGCAGCAGCCGCGTAATGAGTTTATGGCACAAATATACAAGAAATTCACACACACTTATTAGATCGACCTATCTCTAGACATAAGTAAAAGTTTTTTCAGTATTGTTTTTCATACTTCTACACGATATGTTTTCTTCTTATCTTTATGCAGCTACGTCTACGTCAGACAAATGGACAGACAGCCAAAGAGATAAACTCAAGTATTACGTATAGTTAGATAATAGACAAAGGGAAGATAGAGGATAAAGATATGATGAGATGAGCGATAAAAAACATCAACAACAAAAAAATTGGACCAAAACCAAAAATCAAAGAAGGGTCATTGAAAATTTGAAATATCTACAAAAGTTTTCTCAAAGAAGGCCGGACAAAGAATACGACGACCCTGAACTAATCCCAAATTGGAATAAAAAAAACTTCTAGGGTGGTTGAATGTTTTTGCTCTTATCAAATTGTAATAGTAGCAGCCGGAATTGCTTTAAAAGCATTTACGTGATTTTTTTTTAAATTTATGTATGTGCAGAAAACTTGTAACATTTTATGCTTGACTGCAAACGGTTTCGCAAATGTTTGCATTGACCGAGAACAAGAAATAGGTCATTAGATTAAATGACACTGACAATGAGGCAAAACATTTGTTGGCCGCTCTTAACGAAGGTAAGAGAAGAAGGGAATGGTAAATTTTCAGTATTTTGCCTAAACGATTTTTAATGTCTGGCTGAGTAATCATCAAAAAATTGGCCAAACTGGAGAAGACAGTATTGTGGGTACTTGATTTCGAAATTCGAAAATATTCAAAACGGCAAAATGGATAATTACAAAAATTACCATGCTTATGCGAAGCATTTATGTTTTGAGCTAAACAATATTTTTCATAACGGCAAAAAAAAATGTTTAGATTTCCGAAGAACTTTTGCACTAATGCAAAGATTTTGTTTTACTAAAATCTATAGTCAACTTTAATGCATCTACTCCGGTATTACCATGACTCAAAACAAAAAAGTCGAAGCTCTTACAAAAAGTAGTTCAATGCGTGTCTGTGTGTGTGGAATAGGCTTCTATGTCATTCATTCGAAAGCAGTGCAACTTTGGCATGTTATAGCCTGGATGTTAAGGCAGGTTTCTAGAATTTTAAGAATGATCAGGAACTACAATATTTGTAGAAAAATTATTCTTATTACGACTGAAATTTACTTATGAAGCAAATGTAACTAACATCGAGGGAATTGGCATTCGTATTCTTAAAATCTATAGTCAAATATGAAGCATCTACTCCAGTATTACCATATCTCAAAAGAAAAAAAGTTGAAGCTCTTACAAAAAGTAGTTCAATGCGTGTCTGTGTATTGGAAATGGCCTCCTATGACATTCATTCGGCAGCAGTGTAACTTTGGCAGGTTATAGCCAGGATATTAGAGCAGGTTTGTAAAATATTAAGAAGTGTCATGAAACACCAAATTTGTAGAAAAATTATTCTTATTTCGGCTGATCAAATTTGACGCATCTAATCGGGTATTACCATATTACACAACATACAAAAAAAAACCTTTCACAAAAAGTAGTTCAATGTGTGTCTGTGTGTTGGGAATATACTCCTATGGCATTTATTAGACAGTAGTGGAACTTTGGCAAGTTATAGTCAGGATATTAGAGCAGGTTTTTATAAAATTTACAATAATCACGAAATAAAAAATTTATAAAAAAATTCTTATAACAGCTAAAATTAACTTTAGAAGCAGATGTTACTCTTGAGACAAGTGACATTCGTATTCTTTGAATCGCTAGTCAAATTTAACGCATATTCTCCGGTACATATTACCATATCTCAAAACAAAAATGTCGTAGCTCTTACAAAAAGTAGTTCATTGTGTGTGTGTCTGTGTGTTGGAAATAGGCCCCTATGGTATTCATTTGACAGCAGTGCAACTTTGGCAGGTTATAGCCAGAATATTAGAGCAGGTTTGTAAAATATTTAGAAGTGTTATGAAACACCAAATTTGTAGAAAAATTATTCTTATTTCGGCTGATCAAATTTGACGCATCTAATCAGGTATTACCATATTACACAACATACAAAAAAAAACCTTTCAAAAATTTAGTTCAATGTGTGTGTCTGTGTGCTGGCAATAATCTCCTATGGCATTTATTAGACAGTAGTAGAACTTTGGCAAGTTATAGTCTGGATATTAGAGCAGGTTTTTATAAAATTTAGAATAATCACGAAATAAAAAATTTATACAAAAAATTCTTATAACAGCTAAAATTAACTTTAGAAGCAAATGTTACTCTTGAGACAAGTGACATTCGTATTCTTCGAATCGCTAGTCAAATTTAACGCATATTCTCCGGTACATATTATCATATCTCAAAACAAAAATGTCGTAGCTCTTACAAAAAGTAGTTCAATGTGTGTGTCTGTGTGTTGGAAATAGGCCCCTATGGTATTCATTTGACAGCAGTGCAACTTTGGCAGGTTATGGCCAGGATGTTAGGGCTGGTTTCTAAAATATTTAGAAAATGAACTTTTGAAGCAAATGTAACTTAAAAAAAACTTAATTTCCCTTTGCACCCCATGAATGAGGTATGGGATAGCTTCTCGCGTTGTTGTGAATTAACACGCTTTCTATTTTTAGATTCACAACTAACGGCACCTACTTGTTTATCGACGAATGTGAACGTCAGCGTCAGCGAAGTTGCTGTCAACAACATTCAAGGGGAGCCGACAATGAAAGAAAATTTTATTTATTTTTTCTTTTAAGATGACAGGAGCCAGGTTTGAATCTGCGATCGCTCGCATGGTAGTCGCGTGTTCTAACCACTATGCCACGGCCGATCCCAGCAAATGTAACATTGTTACAAAAGGCATTATTAGTATTTTTAAAATCGATTGTCAAATTTATCGCATCAACTCCGGTACATATTACCATGCTTTAAAACAAAAAAGTTGAAGCTCTTACAAAAAAAGTTCAATGTGTGTGTCTGCGTGTTGGCAATAATCTCCTATGGCATTTAATTGACAGCAGCGGTACTTTGGCAGCTAAAAGCCAAGATGTTAGAGCAGGTTTAAACATTATAATTTACCAAAAGTACATATTCTATTAAATGTTTTTCATTTTACCAACACCAATGATATCAGTGATATCACTTAACTTTGTCTAAGCACATTTAGCTTTGAGATTAATAAACTTCATGATAATATTTTAATATTTTAAAATATTTGTCACATTGTTCGCATATCTAATAAGATAATAAGACAAAACATTTACAAATATTACTTCATTATGTGCCTGTGACTACCAAGAATGTAAAGTTTTAAGATGTTCAGGTAGACACTGAAAGAACTTGATTTCTGCTCAAAATGTCCATTAGAAGACAACGTCGGTTGTGACTTTAGATATTCGAACTTTTACAAAATTATGATTTTCAGGTTAAATTTTATAAAATTTTCCGTAAAAAGTCCACAATTATTGTTTTTATTGTATTTGATGGTGCTAAGCACATATTGCTCGCAAAAAAAATAATTTTTCTTAAAAAAAACACTTTTTAGAAAAACGATGGGTGTGACACCATTTTACGACGGGTGTGACCTAGTAAAATAAACTCCAAAAGTATAAAGAAATTAAAGTTTTTATAGTGTTCAATTATATAACTAACAAAAAGGTAAACATATAAGAAAATATTAAGACATATATTTATTCGTTATCTGTACTATCTATCGCATACATCATCATTAGAGTGGGTTAATTTTATTCTTGACCAAGCGGTTATCAAACTACGTAAACTACGATGAATGCTAAGAAAATTTGCCCAACAAACCATGGGTCTTAAATCAAAATCGAGGCCCGCTTATTAACGGGAAACTTTTCGTATTGGGGAAAAAATTCACAACAAGGCACGAAACTTCCCCGGAATTGCCCCTAGACGTTTTAAATAAGTGACCGACTACCAGCCATTCCCACCTAAGTTTTTTCCCAAACATATCTACCCCCATCTTCACCCCTAAGGGGGCTTCCATACAAAAATCAATTTTTTATAAAATTTGCTCCTACCTGTCTAATTGCACTTAAGCAGTCCCTAGAGGAGTCAAATGTATGGTCGACCCCACTTTTTTTTGCAACCCCAACAGTATCTCAAAATATATCTACCCCCTATTTTTAACCCTTAAGGTGGTTTTCATAAAACTTTTTTATTTTTATAATGTTCTTATTTTTAATAAGCTCCAGCCGCTCCCACTGTGCCTCCTAAAGGGTTAAAGTGTATGACCACTAGTATTTTCCTTCTAACATTTTTCTCCAACACACCCACCCTCAATCTTAACATCCTAAGGAGGCTCTCATACAAAATGCACTTATGTATGTACTGGTCCCTACCATTCCTTATCATGTCAAACATATTTAAGAAAACCCAAACATTGTGTTTCTTATGGCTGTCTTTAATTTTTACACAGGGACAGGTGTGACCAAATGTTTTCTGTTACTAAATACTAAAATATTTTAATAAATGTTTACAAAATTTCACTATATTATTAATTGCACTTACATTGTCATTGTTGGAAAGTATTAATGTTTTATCATGTAAAGTAAACATTTTATTCAACTTTTGTCATATTTCCGAGGACGGGTGTGACACAAAATTCCTATATTTCTATTTACTCATAACACCTTTATTAAGCCGAAACCTTATGAGAAAAGAAACGGAAATTTTGTTTTTCCGCAGATAACAGTTTTTACTTATCAAGTAAAATGGAATATTAGAAAATGTTTATGTAAGTCCTAGCGTACAAAGATGGAGACGAGAGGGTTGGTTATAAGCCCATTTCAAACTATGGCCAAATTGATAAAAATTAAAAAAATATCATATATATTTCCCAATTGCTCATTAACCCTTTAATGACGAGAGCGAAATAATGGGAATTTTTAAAAAATTTTGTCAGTACTACATGTAAATTAGTTAAAAAACGAATTTTACATAAAAAAAGTAAGACGAAAAATTTCAGAAAAATATCCATTTTTACTGGTGTTATGCCGACTGTGTCCATATGGTAACAGCTTTAAAACAGGTAAATAAAAAGAACCAAGTACAAAATAATTAGTGCAATACGTTTTTATGATATTTCATATTTTTCTGAAATAATAAAAACTAAAAGTCTTTAATATATCAGTCTTTAAGCAATCAAAAAATATTCTTAATATGGAGTGAATTTTTATATCCCTCCATATTGCTGTTTTGCGCACATGTGAAAATCACCTATTTTGAATGATTCCCCACGCTCGCTACTGACGTCTGATCGCATAGCGGTAAATCAAGAATGAAAGATCAAAGCATGCTTTGATGAAATCAAAAAAGAAAATTCTTGACATTTATTCCTATGTTTTTTTTATCGCGTGCAATATCTAACGCTGTCGACGTTACCATATGGTAACAGTCGTCACTAATGGGTTAATTGTCTTTTAATTGATCGATTTTTATTTAAAATATGGAATTATATTTTTGCTGTATAGGTCCGTGGAATTGGCCATCTTATTTGTTTTACTCTTATGTATTTTTAATAAATTTGAGTTCATTGGGATTAACATATCGCTGTGAATAGTATCAAATTACACATTTCACATGTGTCAATTTACAAACACATTATTGCTGGATTACTTCATAACACACCGCCTTTCGAAGCAATTACGACCTTCTTGGAATGTTTTAATTATATTACAGCCCCCCACATGCCAGCTATTGCCTCCTCCTGCTCCACCTTGGCCTATTGTTTAATTGACTGTTCTTGGATTTCTTGCTTATAAATAACATTCAATGTTCGACAAGACCAACGTGATGATTTCTTTCACGATTTCTCACATTATCTAATAAATCTTTTTATGTTCTCTAGACCATCAGTCACAACAAACGAAATAATTTTCCTCTTTCTTTTTGTTCCCTCCATATTATGATACAAGCGAGATTATACGTTTTCAGCAAATGTCAAAATTTAACTAATTGACGGATATTTCTTTTTGCTTAATTATACAAAAATACATAAGAAGAGCCCCTTCCTTACAGGTGTAAATATGTTTCGTTTAGGAAAAAGATTACATATGGTCGATATTGGCATTTTACTTGGATTGAAGAGGTTTGAAGAAACTGTTCAAAGCTTATGTGTATTTATTTCAAAGGTTCAATATTGGCAGAGAAAAAAAGGTCGAATAAGTGATGCCATGGGTAGTGGGAAATTAGTTTGATATCCTTAAATAATCTTAAGTTGTTAGACATAGGCTTGTTAAACATTATTCATATAGATACAAAAAAAATATTATTAAAAGACAAATACTGAAATTTCAATAAGGTTAACTAACTGACTGATAAATAATCTCACCATATGTCCTTCTTTCAAATGCACCTCGTCAACTGATATTTAAACAAATATACGAAATTTGTGTCACACCCGTCCTCGTAAATATCTCAAAAGTTTAATAAAATTGTTACTTTACATGATAAAACATTAATTCTTTAAGTGCAATATAATATAATATAGTGAAATTTTGAGACAATTTATTCAAATATTTGAGTATTTAGTTACAGAAAACCTATGGTCACACCCGTCTCTGGGTAAAATATGAAGACTGCCATAAGCCATAACTAACATAATATTTGAGTTTTTTTAAATACGATTGACATGCAATTTTTTTTTTTTGTTACTGGCCGTGGTAAAGGCTTTGGGTGTTGAGATACAGGGTACGTATGTTAAAGAAAAATGTTGGGAGGGAAATACTAGTGAGGGTCGGTTACACATTTTACCCTTCTCGGAGGCACCATGAGAGCGGCTGGTGCTAATTTAAAAAAATACTATAAAAATAAAAAAAATTGTATGGATGCCACTTTAAAGGTTGAAAATAAAGGGTAGATATGTTTTGAGAAACTGTTGGGTTTGCAAAAATATTGGGGGTAGGTCATACATTTGACTCCTCTATGGGCTGCTTTAGGGCAGTTAGAGCGGTGGGAGCAAAATATACAAAAATTTGTATTACTATACCCACTTAGGTGGTGAAGATGGAGGGTAGGTATGTTTGGAAAAAATGTTAGGTGAGAAAAATGATTTGGGGGTCGGTATCTTATTTGAACCCTCAAGGGGCGATTCCGCGGCAGTTGCTGTGCTTGTTATGGATTTTTTTTGCCCAATACGAAAAGTTTCTCGTTAATAATGGGGGGCTCGATTTTGATTTTCGACCCATGGTTTCTTGGGCAAATTTTCTACGAATTCAACGCAGATTAAAAAAATTGACCCACTCTATAGATAGATAGTACAGATAACGAATTAATATATGTCTTATTATTTTTTTCTATGTTTACATTTATGTTTGTTATATAACACAGTACAAAATTTTTCAGCTCATTAATTTGGGACTCAATTTTGAGTACTGCACGTGAAAGTAGCCCCAAAGAGAAGAAGTTCTGCATCATTCGTTTAGTCAAGTTACATGCCATAATAATTTAAAATTGATTTGAAGTTAGTACGTATCGTATAGGGGAATTTGTCACGTTATATTGTTATATGGTGGCGTATGATTATCATAAGTAATATTCCACGTAAATCATACGCCACGGAGTAAATTCTGACTGCAAGGGGGTAACGTAGGCGTGGCACCGCCCCTGTATCTTTTAAACCGTTATAGGTACGAAGTCGAAATTTAAAACGTAAAAATAACGAAAAAATACTTTGTTAGTGGAAAGTAGGCGTTGCCACGCCCCTTTTTAAAAAATCGTTATATGGGCCAAATAAATGGACCGATTGCAATTATATTTTCTTTGTCAGATTTTGTTCATAGGGCCTCTATCATAGGCTATATGAAAACATAGTTAGACAATGGGGCGTGGCACTGCCCACACGAACCGAAAATTCAATCGGTTACATCTCACGAGCCATTAGAGGTATGAATACGAGATTTGGCATATAAGTTACTGGTACAACGAGGATTGCGTCTCGCTGGAAAATAGGCGGTGTCAAGCCCCTTTTGGAAAAACCCGATATCTCGGCGAAATAAATGGACCGATTGCAATAAAATTGTTACTGTGTAGTACAATACGTAGGGCCTCTATCGTAGGCTACATGAAAACATAATAAGACAAAGGGGATTGGCACCGCCCACACAAGCCAAAATTGCAATCGGTCATATTTCATGAGCCATGTCCCCCTTATCGAGTAAACGTCAGCTAGGAATGGATTTTTGGAAATTCTTACTTCTTTACCAATAAATGATACAACTTATACCATCACCCAGACCAATCGACTGAATATTTAAGTTGTGCGATGTGAAGTAATTTTTCGAAATTCTTTCTTTATAATATAACTGGTACTTTCGCCCATGTATATAGACTTGCTCTCTATAGAATTAGAGAGCCGTCAGATGGGGTTTTCAGATGGGATTTTTAAAAATTCGAACATTTAGGGTCAAAAAGGCAGAAAAGGGATATAACTCAGACCAAAAGGCTTAAGCTATAATCGTATATGGGCATGCTTCCTATAGAATTAGAGGGGGTACCAGTCCATGTTAACTGTGCGATACGAATATATCTTTTGAAATTCATATTTTTAGGGATAAAAAGCGACTAAATCGGTACAATAATTTAGACCAATGGGATAAAGCTGCAATCACATAAATGGAGTGTTCGTTCGTCATATGAAGCGTTTGCATTTTACCTATATTAATTAAATTCGTAAGAATATTCATTGCAAGTACGGGTGAAGCAACGCGAGCCAGGAAAGCTAGTAACAATATAAACAATAAACTAAATCACTACAATTGTGAACTTTCTATGGAAAATTTTACAGAATTTAACCCAAAAGTAATAATTAGCAAAAAAAAATCAAATTCCTATGGTCACACCCGTCGTTGTCTTCTAATGAACATTCTGTACAGAAATCAAGTTCTTTTAGAGTCTACCTGTTAATAAACATTTTAAAACTTAACATTCTTGGTAATCACAGCTTTTTTTTGCAATAATAAATTTTCTATTTATGAATTATAACCAAAAATGTGAGTAACATGGTCACACCCGTCCCAATGGAATTACCCATCATCCGAAATTCAAAATTAAAACATCATTTGAAATAAAAACGAAATTAACTGCAATAGTAAATTCATCACATCCTCATCACTAACAAATTCTTCAACCAAATTTTAACAAATCTATAAAAACGTAAACTTTTCCCAATTAATTGTATTTTAAAGTGTTCATAGCTTATAAAACGTTCTACAATCTAATGATTTCTTGTTTCTAACACAAATGTGAGAAAATTATTTTCAACAAAACAATAAAAATAATTTTGTGCTTTTATTTAATGCCAGGATTATATGATAACTACCTAACATCAAACAAACACTGCCACTAATAAAGCAATAAAATTGTTTGTATACAAAACGATTCACAAAAATGTTCGTAAATTATTGGGTGACTACGTCAGTACGCGACTGTGGGCTTTGGAAGTGTTTGTAGATTTTTTTCTTCTTCAACTAAATAAGAAAAAATCTAATTTGTTGTCGAATACTAATCCAATATTTGTGTTTATAAAAGATAACTCGGGGAAAATTTAAATAATTTATTTTGTTTTAATGTCGTGGACTTATCAATGGAATTTGAATTCGTCAGACATGTGCATATCAAAAAATATATATGTTAGGTTTGATTACACAGTATAACACATGATTTTGGGATTAATTTCTGAAAACTGCACGTGAAAGTAGCCACAAAAAGAAGAAGTTCTGCATCATTCCTTTTGTCAGTTAACATGCTATAATAATTTAATATCGATTTGAAGTTAGTAAGTATCGTATAGGGGAATTTGTCACGTTTTAGGCTTGATTATCATAAGTAATATTCCACGTAAATCATACACCACAGAGTACAACAGTTTTATTGTAACTGCTACAAAATAAACCTAGTTCAAACTCATTTCATGAATGCAAAAGTGAAACTGTTGCTTATGTAGGGAAACGTTATATGAACAGATTAAAGGAATTGTAATTCTTAATATTTTTTAAAATTGTTTCAGCCAAATCGGACTAGTGGTCCTAGAGCTATGTCAAACAAATGAGCCTAAAACGTGACAAATTTTCCTATACGATATTACCTTTTTGTTGTTACGTCCACGTGCAGTTCTCAGAATTGAGTCCCAAATCAATGAGCTGAAAAATGTTGTACTGTGTTAGTTTTTTTGAGTGTATAAATTTGTCCACCTTATTTAAAAATAAAACACTTTTAAAGATGATCATAACTCAAAAAACTCAATTCCTCTTATCCGTATTTGGGCAAAACCTTCCTCTTCTACCTATCTTCCTTCAAAACCATCACAGTGTAATTTATGCGGTAATTTATTTTCCTTCTCCCCTTCTAGGTAATTATCACACCGCACTCATGGACGCTGTCAAACATCTAAGTATTACCATTACTCACACACTTAACAACCATCCACGATAATTCAAAAGTTTTAACAAGGAGTTGACTTGACCACCAACACTGCTCTCTTCACCACCAACCGCTTTGTTGCAAAGTTGTTCAAGTGCTATGAGGGAATTGAAATTTTTACGCACATTCAAACGGAAACTTGAACAAACACAAATAACCACTCAAGCCAACCCGCACTGTACCGCAATGTAACCAACGTCAAATTAACACTTTAAATACTTTTTTATTTACATTACACCATTCGACAGCAGAAGGACACAAAAAATCGCGCCAACTTTTTTTTCAAGTCGTTTGCAAAATTAAATGAAATTATAATGCGCTACAAACAAAGCTACGACCACTCGTCGTTGTCGTTGCCGTCGTTGTCGTTATCTCATCCGCACTCTCGGATTGTATGGACGGAATCCATTAAGGAATGATGATGGTGATGATGGTGCAATGCAGAAACTTTAACTAGAAATGTTGGTCGTTGTTGTTGTTGTTGTTGCAGTTGCCGCTGTTATTACATATGTATATTTTGATGGTGCAGTCGTACGGATGGATGGATGTATGGTTGGTTGCTTGGTGTTGTACAATCAACGTCTCACTGTGTCGATCATGTAAAAAGCCAACAACAACAACAGCAACAACCACAAACACTTGGAACCAAAAATGAAGAATGCAGCCAACAAAATCGGTCGCTCGGTCGTTTGGTTGTTCCTTCGTTCGTTCTACAGTTTGTGTTGCAGCAGCAGTCAGTCACCGCAGCCAAATAAACCATCAAACGACGACGACGAGACATACATAAATCCAACAGCAATAACAACAATAATGATAATAATAACAAAAAAACCAAAAATGTGAAGACACTGCAAAACAACAAAAACAAACATTTTGCCGTCGCATTGCTTATAATTATACGAATTTTAAACATTGCCAATACAATGGTTAGCAATGGCGTTGCCAGATTGCATAACGTGGGTTGGTATGAAAAATACAGCAAATGCAAAATGCCCAAAAACAAAAATGAAAAATGCCCTCAAAATTTGGCGAAAATATGAAAAATTATCAAAAAATTCAGGCACGAAAATTTCCCCAAGGATTTTGAAAAAAAAAACACAAGGCAACAAAATCGAAAAAAAATGTATATGCTTCAAAAACAACTATACAATTTTGATGTATTGCGGTGCTAGTAGTACAAATATGGTCCATATTTAAAATTCTATGGAGATTTCTCCACATAATTAATGATAACTCAAAGGTGGTTAGTCCGATTAAAACATACTTAGCAAAATTTTCATAACCTTTAATCCGTTTATATATTGCGTTGCAATTTGAAAAATAATAATACTGGTAAAATGTCATAAAGATCAGCTTAAGTTTACTCGAGTTATCCTACCCACTAGCCATCTAGCCAGCCAGCGATCCAGCCAGCCAGACAAACGAACATAGCTCAATCGTCTTAAAAAGTCATGAAACGAATTTGGTCTTACAATACTTGGGGTGTAACACATTTCCGTTAATGCGTGGCACTTTTTCTCGTGTTCTACATTTTCATTATACAATTTTTTTTTAATTCAATTTAATTTTTTTTAAATTTTTTTTTTTTAAATAGTTTTTATTTTTTGCCTACCAATTAGTTTTATAACTCTGAAACTATTGATCGCTTTTTGGACGATTTAATTAGAAATAAGGAAACGAAAAATGGTCCGGCTGAAGTGCAGAACATCAAGGGCGGGCCCATAAAACAAAAAAAAATTATACTGTTCTCTTCGTCTTGATCCCCAAAGTGGGTATTTTTTATACCCTCACCAATATGATAGAGGGGGACCGACCGTATTGATCAGAACACGCGACTGCCATGCGGGAAATCCGTGGTTCAATTCTCGGCTCCAGTCATCTACATTTTCCTTTCATTGTCGGCCCCCTCGACTATCAAAATCGAAATCTACAATGAATTCAGAGAAAATTTGCCCAAGAAACCCTGGGCCGAAAATCAAAATCGAGTTGTCTGTTTTTAACGAGAAACTTAACGTGTTTACGTATTACGATGCGATAGTGTTGTATTGAAATCCACCCAATTATTATGTGTGGTTGGAAAACAAAATCTTGAGCCGAAAAATGAAGGAAGGTTGGATGGGGCCAAATGACGGCTCATCGTAGTCAAAGTTGGAGGGAAGGGAAAAAATCCACAATAATAGCCGCAACTGCCCCTTATCGCCCCTAGACGGTTAAAATATGTGACCGACCCCCAGTAATTTCTCCCCCTAATATTTTTCTCAAACATACCTACCCACCATCTTCACCCTCTAAGGAGACTCCCATACAAAACTCAAACTTTTATAAAAATTTACTCCCACTCCAACTGCCGCAAAGGTGCTCCTAGGGAAGTAAAATGTATGGCCGACCCCCAATATTTTGGCAACCTCAGATCATACTCTCTACCTAACTTAACTCTATCTTAAACGCTTAAGGTGATTCTCATACAATTTTTAATGAAATCTGCTCCTACCGCTTCCATGGTGCCTCCTAGATGGGTAAAATGTATGACCGACCCTACTAGTATTTCCCACCTAACATTTTTCCCGAACAAACATAACTTTACTTCACCCCCATAGAGGGCTCGCATACAAAATGCACGTAAAACGACTAAATCAAAAAAATTCTCCACAAAAAAATATTTCAGTTAAAATTTTTAAATTTTATTAAAGATAATTTTCGTTTTTATTTTTGTATGGGCGCCAATAATTGTGAATTTTTTTGTGATAATTGTGATAGGTTGTGAACATAGGGTCAGGTATGTTTGGAAAAAATATAAGGAGGGCAATACTAGTATGGGTCGGTCACTGATTTTAAAATTAAAAAAATTGTATGGGGACCACCTTAAGGGTTGATGATGTTCAAAAAAACTGGGGTTGCAAAAATATTGGGTCATACATTTGACTTGTTTAACACTTCGTTCAATAATGTGTGTGACTGACACATAGATAGCGGCACTAGTACTAAATCACCTTTGTGGCAATTAGAATGGAGAGGGCAAATTTTATATAAATTTTATTTTTTTTATGCGAGTAGGGGTGAAGATAGGAGGGGGAGGTACTTTTGGGAAAAATGTTAGAAGGGAAACGTGACTGGAGGTCGTTCACACATTTTAACGCCCTAGGGGCGATTCCAAGGCAGTTACGAGGCTTGTTGCGGATTTTTCCCCCATCCCATCACTTTTGACCACGCTGATCAGTCATTTAGCCCCACCACATCTACCCCATTTTTGGCTTATGAATTTTTTTCCCAACCACACAAAATTAGGGGGTAAGCCGTATCGGAATCTTGTTACAGAGGATCTCCATACAACAATATCGCACCTCTAATCTGAAATACGAAAAGTTTCTCGTTAAAATCCGGAAGCTCGATTTTGATTCTTAATAAATCGTAGATAACGATGATCGAGAAAAAATTTACCCACTCTAATATATATATTTGTGTACTGAATCGATTGTGTACATTATCAAATTTCGCGCATTCTCAATGCTTATTGAACGTTGACTTATTCATATATTAAAAAAATAATAATATCCCTTTACACCCCATGAATGAGGTATGGGATAGTTTCTCGCGTTGTTGTGAATTAACACGCTTTCTATTTTAGATTCACAACAAACGGCACCTACTTGTTTATCGACGAATGTGAACGTCACTATTTGAGAAGCTTTAACTAGACATGCCGTTTAACTCGACACTTATACTGCGTAGTTGGTGTCTACAACATCCAGGGGGCCGGCAATGAAAGAAAAATGTAGATGACGGGAATCGAACCCGGGATCTCCCGCGTGGCAGTTGGGTGTTCTAGCCACTATGCCGAGTTCGGTCCCATATCTATAGCCAAATTCAATAAATTTAAATTTCCACAATAATTTATTTCCTCAACTTTTTCCACCCCATTGAGTTTTAAATAGAAACGAGTTTAAATACGATTACTCTTCTGGTAAAGATGATTCATATAAAAATATTTATCTTTAATAAAAAATTCTATGTTCTACTTGCAGTGATTAAATCCACCGACATTGCTACAAAATAATCTGGCAACGTATTCACACTGGTGCTAGTGACTTGCACACCACACTCTGTTTATAATACGAAAGCCATATACGTCTCTCCCTCTCTCGCCCTCTTACTGTGTAGTACTAATGTATGTGTAGTATCATATACAATAATGCGAATAATAACAATGTCTGTCTGTCTGCCCGCTGTGATGTTAATAATTGCAACAAACAAATGAAGACGACGCCGCCGCCGCCAACGTCAACAACGGCGACAACGATGATGTTGATGACAAAACATCACTAAGCGGCAGCAATACGATTGATTTAATACTTGAGGGTTTCACACAAAGCAAATCCATATACGACAACGAAAACAAAATCGACAACAACACAAAAATTGCGAAATAAATAGCAACAGCAGCATCATAATTATCGTAATAATTCTTATTTGACAGAGGAAGGAAAAAAATAAAAATATTGTATTTGTACATAATATTTTGTAAATTAAGGGACAAGAAGATATGCATGCAAAGCGTTGGCAACAGTATAGAAAAAAAAGAATGATTTCATAAATTTTAAAATTTATGTAAAAGAAAACTTCTTAAAGGTAAATGTTATAACAGTTTAATAAGAAAATATATACATATATTTTAATAACATCAATGGTCTCACTTAAAAACAACTGCAGTGGTTTTAGGTCGTTGTCGAGTTTATCCGTAATAAATTGTGTGTCTGGCATATATCATTGAACTAACGACGTTACCAAACTCTATGTAATTTAAACATAAGATCGTTTTATACAAAACAGAAGAATTGAGGACAAATTCAAAAACCAATGTCAAAATTTCATATAATTTGAAAGTTGTTAACAAATTCAATTTCCAAATGGCAAATTTATGTATTTACTAAAAAAAAAATAGCCAAGCAATACGTATACGTTTTATTGATGTACCTAAAAGTTGTCATAACGTATACGTATAATATACCGGTTGTGCAAAGTTCGGATAATTAAAATCTTTTGCATTAAACATAGTTTGGATTTTGGGCAATTCAACATAAAACGGCCCTATACAGCAAAAAAATATAAATCCATATTTTAAATAAAAATCGATCAATTAATATGTACAAGAGAACGACAATTATAGACAAATGGAAAAATAATATTTTTTTAATTTTTATCAATTTGGCAACTATTTGAAATGAGCATAAAGAGCGCTCTTTATGCTCTCATCTCCTTCTTCATACGCTAAGACTTACATTAACATTTTCTATAATTCCATAATAAACACAATGTTAGTTTTCTTAAATATGAATGACATGAAATAATTTTGCTACTGCCCAGTACATATATAGGTGTTTTTTGTATGAGAGCCTCCTTATAGTGTTACGATAGGGGGTAGATATGTTAGGGAAAAATGTTAGAAGGGAAATACTAGTGCGGGTCGGTCATACATTTTATCTCTCTAGGAGGCACCATAGGAGCGGCTGGAGCTAATTTAAAAAAAATATTATAAAAACCAGTACAGAAATTTCAGTCAGGTAAACTGACTGATAAATACCATCACCCAATATAAGGTATTGTTGAAGTCTTGAATAATTGAAATTTATAGATTTTTAAAATAAAATTACTTATGTATTATTTTCTGTCTGCATGTAGATGAAAAACATACCAAATTTGACCTATTTGTACAGAAGGTACAATTAGGGGCAGCACAACGTGTCTTATTTTTTTTCGTAAGTCAACGTTCAATGATCGCTTACCTTGGCAAAATTTGTCTGGATTTAGTGTACATACAAAAATGATACGTATGTTAAGGGGAAATATTCCATATATTTATATGTGACGTACCAGAAGGGGTGTGCCAAATAGTCAGGGTTGCTGAGGTTTTGCCTCCTATTACAAGATAAATTAACTGACTAAATTTGATTATGCCGGTTTGGAAGTTATGGGAGAAATATAAATTTTCCAAACAAACTCATTTTGTATGGGAGGTACCAGAACGGTGATCCGATATAGACCATATTCATTTCTGATTAAAATCTTCATAACCGTACTTACAAAACCGTACTTACATAACCGTACTTACAAAAAAGATATGTATGTGCGACTATGGGGATGGGTTCGGTCATTTGTATGGGAGGTATCAACAGAGGTGTGTCAAATAGTTAGGTTTTCTGAGGTTTTGCCTTCTATCAGAAGATAAATTTACCGATCAATTTGCATTACCTCCCAAGTGTCCGTTTGGAAGTTATGGGAGAAATATTAATTTTCCAAAAATAGGTAATTTTGTATGGGAGGTACCAGAAGGCTTGAACCGATATAGTGCATGTTCATTCCTGAGTCTAATTTTCACAAGCGAACATCATACGCAAAATTTGAGTGAATTCACTTTACTTACAAAAAAGATATGTATGTGAGACTATGGGGGTGGGTTTGGTCATTTGTATGGGAGGTACCAGAAGGGGTGTGCCAAATAGTTAGGCTCTCTGAGGTTTCGCCTCCTATCACAACATAAATTTATCGACAAATATTCATTACCCCCCAAGTGTCCGTTGGGAAGTTATGGAAAAAATATGAATTTTCCAAAAATAGGTAATTTTGTATGGGAGGTACCAGAAATCGTGAACCGATATAGTCCATATTCATTCCTAATTCAACTTTTCATAGGCGAACATCAAACGCAAAATTTGAGTGAATTCAGTTTACTAACAAAAAAGATATGTATGTAAAAGTATGAAGGCCAATTCGGTCATTTGTATGGAAGGTACCAGAATGGGTGGGGCAAAGGTTTCGGTTTTCTTAGGGTTTGTCTACTTTTGCAAGATAAATAAACTGACCAAATTCAAACATCCTCGAGTTGTCCGTTTGGAAGTTATGGAAGAAATATTAATTTTCCAAAAATAGGTAATTTTGTATGGGAGGTACCAGAAGGGGTGGGGTTATTCAGCCCATTTACAATCCCATAAGTTCGTTTTGAAAAATATTAATACTGGTAAATTTTCATACCGATCCGTTTAGGATTACTCGAGTTATCCTGCTGACCAGCCATTCAGCCAGCCAGACGGACAGACGGACATAGCTCAATCGTCTTAAAAAGTCCCGAAACGAATTTGGTCTTAAGATACTTGGGGTCTAACTCGTCTCCTTTAATGCCTTACACTTTTTTTCGTATCAAATGATATATACCCTCATCCCTATGGGTGATGGTATAATAAAAAAATGTATAGAAACCAACTTAAGCGTTGAAAATAGAAAAAATGTTTGATTTCTGTATGTAAGCCCCCATAGGGGGTAAAGATGGGAAGTAGGTATGTTTGGGAAAAATGACTAGGGACGGTCACTTATTTGAACCCTCTAGAGCGATTCCGGGCAATTGCGGGGCTTAATGTGGTCTTTTTTCCTAAAACAAAAAAATTCTCGTTAATAACCGAGGGCTAAAATGTAATTGTAGACTCATGGTTTCATCGTAGATTACGATTTCGATAACCGGTTGGTCGAGAAAATAATTGACCCATTCTAATGATGATGTATAGGATAGTACAGATAAAGAATAAATATATGTCTTATTATATTCTTATATATTTACCTTTATGTTTGTTATATAAGTGAACTCTATAAAAACTTAAATTTCTTTGAACTTTTGAAGTCACACCCGTCGTGAAATGGTGTCAGACACGACTTTTTTCTAAAAAAGTTTTTTTTTATTAAGAAAAATTTGATTTTTGCAAACTCTACGGAAAATTTTACAGAAATTAACCTGAAAGTAATAATTTTGTAAAAGCTCAACTTTATATGGACACACCCGCAGCTGTCTTCTAAAGATCATATTAAGCAAAAATTAGGTTCTTTCAGTGTCTATCTGTTACTAAACGTTTTAACACTTAACATTCTTGGTAATCACAGCTTTTTTTTAAATAATAAATTTTCTATTTATGAATTATAACCAAAAATTTGACTAATATGGTCACACCCGTCCCAATGGAATTGCCCACCTGTAACCTAAAAATTCGAGCTGATGGAGAAAAATTGAGGCTAGATTTAAAATCAGCGACCACAAATTAATAAAAAATTGGTATAAAGTTGCAGTCAACACAAAAAAAATGTTCAATTTTGATCCCTTGTGTTACTCGAGTTTTCGTATTTACCAACCTGACAGCACGACAGATCTAACTGAGTTGTGTTAAATAGTTCAGTAACCAATCGTCAATACATTTATTAAGAAAAATTTGGTTAAATTTGAATAACAAACATCTTTCTATAAGAAGAATCAGCGTATCTGTAATGGCAAGCAAACTTCGCAGAAGCGTAGTCTACTTTTTTATTATTAGCAACTTGATATACTTTTGTTTTAAGAATTTTAATACGAAATATATTTCTTATATTTAACTTTAGAAATGTCTAGCATTTATCTATATTAACCATTTTCTAGTACTTTCTCCATCGAAAAGTGTCTACTATGTTACTTCTCTAACCAAATACAGTGACGTACATTTTTTATGAAAATTGTTTTACAGATTTATCTGAGAAAAGTGTTGTACACAAGATTGGGTCAATTTTTTTTCTCGACCAAGTGGTTACAATGATCGTAATCTACGATAAATTCTAAGAAAATTTGCCCATGAAACCATGGGTCTGAAATCAAAATCGAGCCCCCGAATTTTAACGCGAAACTTTTCGTATTGGGGAAAAAATCCACAACAAGGTATGTAAGGTATCTTTCGTCAGATAAAGTGTCTCATACTTTATGATAAGAATCAGTGCTACACAAAAATGTTCATACACATATTCTGAAACAATTTTAAAAAATCAACAAGGAATATACCGTGGCATAGTGGCTAGAACACTCGACTACCATCCGGGAGATCGCAGGTTCAAACCTGGCTCCGAATCGAGTCAATCGGCGTGTCTAGTAAGAGCTTCTCAAACAGTGACGTTCGCATTCGTCGATAAACAAGTAGGTGCCGTTAGTTGTGAATCTAAAAATAGAAAGCGTGTTAATTCACAACAACGCGAGAAGCTATCACATACCTCAGTCATGGGGTGCAAATGAAATTAAGTATTTTTTTTATTAACTTTAATTCAAGGAAATTTATTAATAGTAATAAATAGGGCAAGTAATCTTATGAAAATGCATATTTTTTCTGGACATCATAAAATAGAAACGGTTAAGTTATCTTTACGAATCATGAAATTTTCTTTACAATGTCATTCAATCTGTTTGCATAATTTACGAAAAATACGTGTTTTTGCTTATTTATGCGCATATTTTAACAAATTTAACAATAAATGCATATTTTTGTTGCATAATGTTGCTTTTAACAACCACTTAAAAAGTAAAATGATTTTAACTTTTTGTGGGTTATCTTTCAGTAAAAGTAGCTTCATAATATGTTACACAATATTCATCTGCATTATAAATTTTTTTTTTTACAAAAATATAGGAATCAAATATTATTGTGGGAAGTTTACATGACTAGACGATATGCGCGACAAAAAAATTAAAATGTATATTTTTTCTGGACATTATAAAATAGAAACGGTTAAGTTATCTTTACGAATCATGAAATTTCCTTTACAATGGCATTCAATCCTTTTGCATAATTTACGAAAAATACGTGTTTTTGCATATTTATGCGCATATTTTAACAAATTTAACAATAAATGCATATTTTTGTTGCATAATGTAGCTTTTAACAACCACTTAAAAAGTAAAATGCCTTTAACATTTTGTGGGTTATCTTTCAGTAAAAGTAGCTTCATAATATGTTACACAATATTCATCTGCATTATAAAAATTATTTACAAAAATATAGCTATCAAATTTTATTGTGGGAAGTTTACATGACTAGACGATATGCGCGATATGCCCTACGGTTCCGATTCGACATCAATTTAAAATTAATATTAATTTTATATGTACATATACGTGTATAAAAATTTATTTTGTGTCCATTTTTGCCAATATTCAGACAAATTTTATTTTTAATAAAATTTAAAATAATTTTTTAATTGCATATTTTGTGCGTTTTGTGCATATTTTTAAATTTTCAGTGCATGTTATATGCGAATATGTTTGACTTTTTAGTATATAAAATACCTTGCCCTAGTAACAAATATATTGTCTTTACACATCTTTCTTTATGCTATATATTACTCTCCAAAAACTGCACTTTCATACACATTCATTCATCTCTCACTTTTTTTCATTTCACCTTGGCAACTCTAAGCCTACAAACAAATGTTATGTTTGCTTCAAACTCCAGCAAATTATGTGATTTTTCGTCTTTTTTTTGGCGGGGGAGGGGAAGGGTGTTTGAGGGGGTGGGTTTACTGAACGCAAGGCATACTCATATGCACGTACATAAGTTTGTTACTGTTTGAGGAGCAGCAGGCATACATAGGGGTGTATGTGTAACACGCTATGTAAAGTTTCAAACGATTTGATAGATTTCTCTGACTGCCACAATACGAAATTGTTTTATAACTCTTTACGTGATTTCTTTGACACTTTTTTTTATTATAGAATATTTTTTTTTTCATTTTTATAACATTACTTACACACAACAGAAGGCCGGAAACGTATAGCCGGCACTGGAAACCGCAATGAAATTTTGTATTTAGTTAGGTGTTTTTTTCTGTTTGAGGGGTTTATTTAAACTAAAATATTCATTTTTATATATTTGGTTTTGTCGTTTCTTTTTTAGTTGGGCATTTGTAACAACACTGTTGTAAACACTTTGGGTTTGGTTTGCTTGTATTATTTTTTGTTATGTTTTATAAAATTATTTTTTCGAACGTTTTGTGTTATTATCACAATGGTGCGTTATATTTTTTTCACCGCTTTCTTGGACAAAAATTTTGTGTGTGTGTGTGTTTTTTTTAAATTCTTCAATTTGTATATATTTATATGTATATAGTAGGTAGTATATTGAAATTATGGCTGTTCAGAAAGGAAAACGACACGACGGCAACAACATAAGATTTGGGGGGAGAGAACACAACAACACAAGAAGAATATAACCACGACCACAAGAAACTAAATTGATTTTTGCCACACAACGTTTATTTTTTTATCCCGTTATCATCGCTGCCCAGAAGAAGTCTAATATGAAACTGTTCTAAAGGAAACTCGATAAACATTAATTTCCTGCCAGCTCGTGTATTTAGCCAACCGAGCAGCGAGCGAGCGGGCGTGCGAACGCACGAACGAACGAACGAACGAACCAACCTGCCCCAATCCAATTCAAGCATTTCACCAGAAATAGCATCAAACTTGTTTGATGGCAACATGTACGCATGGCACATGACGGTTTTACACATTCATTCACGTTTTGCCATTAACCCATTTATTTAAAGATGCCCAGGTATGGAAAATATTGTGTGTGGGGGCGAAGGTACAATAATTGGTACGGTACAAAGGAAAAAATAAAATTTAAGACAAATAAATATAAATATAATTTTTGAAAAAAAAAAATATAAAATTTATGGACTTTATGAAGTAAATTATTGGTCTGAAATGTAGCATATGGGGTATGTATAGTAGGGTAAAAACTTTTTTTGGACAACATTCTCCCCAGGGCTTTTCTAATGGCTAATATTATATTAATGATAAAAAAAACTATTTCAGTTCAATTTGCTAAAAAAAACCTTACGCACCGACAGCGATTTCTAAAATGCCTTTTATATGTTTTTTTAATTCTTTTTAATAATTTTTTTTTTTAAATATGGTTTATCCATATGTAAGTATGTTAACAAATAATAACAATAAATGATTAAAAGTAGGTATTGTAAGATATAAACTTTAGACTCAAAATACGCGATGTTTTACAAAGCGGATATATATCTTGTACAATTTTTATTTGAATACTTTTTTTTAAACTTTGTTTGATTCAAAACTTTAACGCGTTTGGTGCGTAACCTTTTTTAACGATAGCGAAAAACTAAAAACGCAGTTCTTAATATTTTTCCATGCCCTACACGATTTTGTCTGGGGAGATTTGATATTTGCAAAAAATGCAAAAAGTTATTACCCTAATGTATAGTTCCCCAAACACTGGGATGCAATTTGGGCCCGGGGTCCATGAAACCATTCTGAAATTCCACGTAAAAAGGCCCTATACAGAAAATTTATAATTCCATATTTTAAATAAAAATCGGTCAATTAATATGTACAAGAGAACGACACTTATGGACAAATGGAAAAATTTATGTTATTTTTAAATTTGATCAATTTGGCAACAGTTTAAAATGAGCATATATCAAACATTCTTATCTCCATCTTTATACGATAGGACTCACATCAAAATTTTCTAATATTCCATTTATCTTGATAAGTTAAAACTGTTATCTCCGGAAAGACAAAACTTCTGTTTGCTTATAATAAAAGATTTACATGATAAAACAATGTTAGTGGAATTAATAATATATGACAATTTTGTGAACAATTATTTAAATAATTGAGTATCTAGTTACAAAAAACAATTGGTCAGAACACCGCCCCTGGGTAAAAAATTAGGACGGCCATAAGCCATAAAAACACAATTTGTTTGCTACTAACCACGGTAAAGTCCTGTACATACATACATAAGTGCATTTAGTATGAGAGCCTCCTTAGGGTGTTAAGATATGGGGTAGGTATGTTAGAGAAAAATGTTAGAAGGGAAATAACTGGTGGGGACGGTCATACATTTTACTCTTCTAGGAGGCACCATGTATGGAAACCACCTTAAGGGTTGAAAATATATATGTTTTGAGAAACTGTTGAGGTTGCACAAATATTGGAGGTCGGTCATACATTTGACTCCTCTATTTAATTTTTGTATGTTTTATTAGGTGGGAAAAATGACTGGGGGTCGGTCACTTATTTGAACCCTCTAGGGACGATTCCGGGGCAGTTGCGTAGCTTATTGTGGATTCGATTTTGATTTCAGATCCATGATTTCTTGGGCAAATTGTCTAAGTATTCATCGTAGATTACGATTTTGAAAACCGCTTGGTCGAGATAAAAATTGACCCACTCTAATGATGATGTATACTAGGGTGGGTCGATAAAAAAAGTTTTGCCGGTCACCCCCTAGAATGAAAGATAATTTAAAAACGAGTTCAAAAAAAATTTTTATTTTTTTTGCCACGCCCCTTGACCCCGCGCATTGGGTTTTTTGTTTCCTGTGTCTCCATTTATAGTCCGATCGTAATGTGTGACATATCAATGTTCTTGGACTGACAACAGCTTCATTTTCTTCTCTGATCACTTTTGACTCCGACGTCAAATTCTAGAAGTTTCTACCGGAATCTCGGTTTTTACTCCCCTAAGTCAAATTTTTTTCGTAACGATAAAAAAGTTTTTTCAATTCCATGATATTTTCTCTTTTACAGTATATATTTTTATCCATAAACAAAAAAGTTACTAGAGGCCCTGGCAATGCTTCGTATTGCATAATTGACGAAAATTAAAAATAATAACTTCATGCTGCATATTACACGGAATAGTCTCACAGTTATAAATGCCACATTAAACTTTAAAACATACTTTGCTCATACTTGCTTACTTTTTTTTATGCACCCTCCGCTCACTTACCGAAATTGAAAAATCTGTTTACAAATATCTATTCTGCCGAGTACTATCTGTATGCAAATATTACGTAAAACACATTTTTACCACGCCCACTCTGAAAAATTGAACTGTAATGCCGAGTAATATCTGTATAATCGTACCAAATTGTACCAATTTAGGCCTCAAACCCAGTTGGACCACGCCCACGCCGCCCACTGATCGAACATTTATAATTGTTGTGCGGGGTAATATCTACCTATCAAGTTTTTTCACGCCCATCCGCCCACTGATTGAAAATACAAAATTCGTCTGAAAATTTCAAACAGTCCTGCCGAGTACTATCTGTGTACCAAATTGTATATCTCTAGAGTTAAAATACAGTTTTGCCACGCCCACTGATCGGAAAATAAAATTTTGTCTGCATACAGGTTGGTCACGCCCTTACCGTCCACTAATTGAAACTAAAAATTTCGTCCGCAAATTTGAACCTAAAGTGCCGAGTACTATCTGTGTACCAAATCTTATCTCTTTAGCTCAAAAAATGTTCAGCCACGACCACTTCGTTCATTTAGTCCAAGTTAACAAAATATATGACCTATTATATTTTCTATTTAGAATATTATAAAGCGAAATATGTAAAGAAATTAAAGTTTTACGGCCTTATTCATAAAAACTTATAAGAGGTTTATAAACCATTTTTAGGCAAATTTCGAGAAAACAATATTCATAAACGATTCACATCTTCAATAAGTTAAAGTAGGGTTGTCTCCACTTTAAGCGTGCTATAACTTGACGTTTGTACAATTTATTGTATATTTATGAATTTGAGATTTTTATTTTGAGTTTTTCGGCATTTTTCCTATTGGAAAGAGTTGTTGCATGTATTCATTGTGTAGGAAATTTTCTTCTTCACCATTGCGCACATAGAAAAGTATCTAAATAGACACTTTTCATTCATGAATACCATTTTGAAAAATATTTCTCCAAAATTCTTCAAAAATAATTTGTAAATAATGAAATAATATTAGTGATGTATAAACAATCAAAACAAGGAACCAATGTAATCGGTATCCGATTATTATCTCAACATGAGAAAAAGAACGTACACTTTTTTAATACAATTTTTACTTTAACATCTTTGTTATCGTCATGAGAATCGTAGTCAATGAAAAAAATTTAGCTACAATAATGTTCATAGTTATTATAAGTGCAAATACATGTTTGGTATCCGATTATAAAGGTTTTGTATCCGATTAAAAAGCTTTTTTTATACATCATTAACGACCAACAACAGTCGGCGTTGCCACCGGAACACATTATGCTAAAGGACTGATAACAAACGTTTATGAATACAATTTCTTATTAAAGGTTTTTTAGAGCAAAAGTATACTTTAGCTAGAGAACGCTTCATATCTACTTTAGAATTTTTTTCTGAATATGGCCGTTAGTTTATATATATTAAAAAAGTGGGCGTGGCGAATTTTTTTTTTATAAAAACCATCCGCCGTTTTTCACGAATATGATTAAAAAAAATTGTCAAATCTGTTCATGCGTTCTCAAGTGGTGGCTTTTATTGTTTTTACATAATTGAACTCTATAAAATCGTTAACTTCTTCATACTTTTGGAGTTTATTTTACAAGGTCACACCCGTCTTTTTCTCTATAATGTTTTTTATTAACAAAAAGTAGTTTTTTGCGAACAGTAAGTACTTGACACAATTAAAGACAATATAAACAATTACCTACATCACAATAGTTGTGGTCTTTATACGGAATATTGTACAGAATTTAACTTGAAAGTCATAAGCTCAAATTCCTAAGGTCGTTGTCTTCAAATGGACTTTCTGAGCAGAAAACAAGTTCTTTCAGTTTCTACATGATACTTAAAGTTGGTAATCACAGCTGTTTTTAATAATAAAATTTCTATTTATGAATAATAACCAAAAATGAGAGTAACATGGTCACACCCGTCCCAAAGGATTTGGAAAATTTTTTTCAATTATTTTTGCCTCCTGAATAAATTCTGAATATCATTATTTTCTCCTTAATTGATTATCATCCTTTACCTTCTTCCTATACGCATTACAAATAATTTTTTTTTCAAAAAACCCTAACACCAATTCCAAAATTTTCATCGTTACCCTTTCGACTTTTTTCGATTATCAAAATTTTTTTTTTAAATGGAATGAAATATTTTGCTTATTTAATTCTTATTTAAAATTTTAGGGATCACACGTTCTTTAAATTTCATTATTATATAATTATAACTGCATTTAATTTGACACTACACTCCGTCTGATTTCTAAATGTCTTGGTTCTAAAGCCATCCACTTGTCCAGGAACGTGATACAATTGTTGTACCTCCTTAAAGTATAATACTTTCTTTTACACAGTACAACATTTTTCAGCTCATTGATTTGGGACTCAATTCTGGAAACTGCACGTGAAATTAGCCCCAAACAGAAGAAGTTCTCTGCATCATTCGTTTTGTCAAGTTACATGCATATATCGATTCGAAGTTAGTAATTATCATATCCTATACGATACTTACTAACTTCAAATCGATATAAAATTTTAAGGGCATTTAGCTTGACAAAACGAATGATGCTGAACTACTTCTTTTTGGAGCTACTTTCACGTGCAGTTCTCAGAATTGAGTCCCATAATCATATGTTGGACTGTGTTATCTTCGAACTTTTTTCCGCCCTATCATCCCTGACTACATATGTGCGACCACAGATGATGCGGCTTACTTGCCAGTCACAGCCACCCCAGAATCGACAGCAACACATGTGCAATCATGGTGGTCACAAGGGCTTATGCGAAAATTGTTGTTGTTCATCTCCACAAAGATAGGGGGGGACAGAACTGAGTAAAATTGATGCTGAATTTTTCACTCTCTCTCTCTCTCTCTCTTCTCATATGGTTAAAAATGTATGTTGGCGTATTATCGTATTTTTTCTCTCGTTGTTTTCCATTCATTCATTGCCAAATTGCGGGGGTGGATGGACGTAGAAGAGGTCAACAAATTTGTATTTGCATTATCGAACAATTTATTAGCGTACACACAAGGATAGAAACAAAACAAAAACAAATAAACGCCACTTACGTAGAAAATGGATGTTGATAAATTTGTGCAACGACAACGAGATATGACAAACAAAAGAAACAGAAAGGAACCAAATGCAGTCTTATAGCAAATTTATGAAGGAAGATTTGAATTTTGCTATTAACCCTAAAGAAACATAAAGGAATATAAATGTCAGCATGAAAAAAGGCAAATAAAATAATAAAGTTAAAATAAATAATAAATAACACTGTTATACAAAAAAAAAAATATTTTTCATTTTTCTGTTCTGAATTGTGATTCCTATGGTTATTAATATCATGATTTCAAATATGTGCAGATTTTTTTCATCAGTCACAGTTTTTTAGTTATTTAGATTTAAATTTTTTCAGCATTCTTCAGATTCGTTACGCTTTCCTAAAGTTAGAATGTCTTTGTGGAACCTTTCACCATATTCATCAGACACGTCGCTGCAGCATTTATAAAAGAAATTCAAATAAGAGGGCAAAAATGCACTTTCAAGGACATGTTGCATCCCAATTTTACGTAAAATATTAAAAAGAGAATAAGGTGATTATAAAATAGAATAGGGTGATAACGAAAAGGCTTGTTGCTGATGTTGCCACTGGTTTCTACTAAATTTTTTAAACAATCGCCTCCATACAAATTTTTAATGGAAAACAAAACTTATTTTCAAAAAAACAAAAAACCTATGCCTGATAGCAAAATTCTGATTACGTATTTGAATTTCCCATGTCAAAAACTCTTAGAAACACATAAAGAAACACAAGAAAAAAAACCTTGTCGAACAGTGTAATCTTACTTTAATCAAAGAAATATTAGTTTGTAGAAGTGTGGTTATGATAGAAATTGTGATCTAATTTCAGGGGGGTTACTATGTAACTCGATTCGAAAGTTCGAACAGCTCGAAAGTTGTATTCGATCCGAATTTGAGCTCTTACCATGTAACACTTTCGGATCGAGTGAAAAGTGCTGCCACTAATTGGAACTATTTTTGGCAGTACTTTCGAATGTATTATTCAAAGTTGGCAGCATTTCCTACGCAAGAATGTCAAAAATAACAAAACAATAAAAATTAAAAGTTAACAAGAAATATTTGTTTCTTATAAAAATGGATTCGGTTGCCCTTTGGTTAGAAAGTGAAGACGGCACAGCGCGATTGAATGGTGCTCGTGGTGTGATGGGTGTGCGAGCAGTTGATGAACAACGAGGTGGGAAAGGGACAGTGTGTCATGTACAGTGTTAACATCTTGCTCGGCGTTGTTACTGGTTCCCGTAGCAGTGTGGTCGCCAGTTGAGTAGGTACTGTTTGCTCCAAATGTTCTCACCCCACTCATACCGTCAACCGCCTCCTTCATTTGAAGTAAATTAATTACACTTTCTTCAAGTGCGGTGAATGAACACATTTTTGCCGGCCCACCGTCTGTGCCCGAAAAATTAATGCGGTTCTTCCGCAATTTGGCCTTAAGGTGGGTCTTGTGGTCTGCCCAAACCTAAGGAGAAAAAATTAATTTCCATTTATGGACAAACTTTGTATTACTTACCTTTTTCCAACCGACCACTTGCCGCATTGGTGGACCGGCTGCATTTAGGTCTTCTACCAATCTTGCCCATAAATCATTGGTGGCTTGTTTGGCGTCCGCAGCTTTTATGTACCCCTTAGCCAACTGTGGATGCTCCGTCATAAAGTTGAGCATGATCTCAAATTGGCTTTGCTTGGTATTTAAATTTTTCGTAGTATTTTCCCTATTGAAAAAGACTTGAATTAACATTTATCAACCAATATATATATATTTAAGAAATACTTACATTTTTCAGCGTCTGCTATCGTTGTTTCGATTTTTTAAAGATCTTTTTATGTATCATCCGTTAACTAAACATCAAACGAGTACAAATGTCAACTTTCGACCGATTCTGACATCTAAATTCGAAATACATAGTGATGCATATCCGAAAGTAGAGTATGAGTATCCGACAATCGGATATGGCAACTCGAAAGTAGGAAATGTATTTGCGAATTCGAGTTAGTTGGTAGGAAAAATCCGAATTCGTAATATTTAACTTTCGAATCGAGTTACATAGTAACCCCCCAGACACACTTCTAAAAGAGAGGATTTCTTAGCTGTATGTTTTCTCAAACAGACTTTATAGATGGTAACGTGAGAATAATGTGCCTTTTAGAATAATAGAGATTTGAGTAAGTAAGATCAATAAATTATAAGTAGATGGCGCTAGCGAGCGAGAGAGCAAGAAATAATTATCCCTATTAATATGTATTAATAGGGCTCAGCCGTCATATCGGTGAAACCGATTCTAATTAAATTTCATAGTATACTGTATGGAAATTATAGTAGGCTATATATATTTTTCACCCTATGGGCGGAATGGGCGTGTCAAATATAGTGAGCTAAAGAGATAAAATTTGGTACACAGATAGTACTTGGCAACACGAATGTAAAATTGCAGACGAAGTTTGCAATCGAATATGAATATGCAGACCAAATTTTAGTTTGAGATCAGTGGGAGGAGTAAACGTGGTACAACTGAATTTTAGCCCCAGAGAACAAAATGCAGACGAAATTTTTATTTTGGATCTGTGGGCAGAGTGAGCGTGGCCAAACTTTATATTTGTCCTAGAGAGATACAATTTGATGTGAACAGATAAGTAAATATTGAAACAAGAGTTCACATACAAAAAATACTTTTGTTGTAACAAAAAGTGCTTTTACTATACCAAAAAGTACAATTTGTTATGCCAAAAGGTACATTTATTGTATCAAAAAGTACAATTAATTGAAACAAAAATTACATGTATTGTACTTAAATAATTGGGTTGATGTACTAGAAATTACTTTTCTTGTACAAAAAGTACAAATTATTTTGCCAAAATGTACCATTTATTGTAAAAAATCATGTATTGTATCAAAAAGTACTTTAAAATGATACCAAGAAGTACAATTGACTAAATTTTAGAACATGGGGCAGGCGTCAAAAAATGTTGAAAAAAAAATCAAGAAAGCGAGATATCGAAAAATTAGTATCGTTTTTTATCGCATTTTATAGTAAGGGGCAAAATAAAACCAAGTATTTTTTCGATAACTGTCTAAGTTATCGAGTTATCGAAAGTTTCGGGACCAGGAGCAGATATTAAAAAATAAAAAAACCGAAATTAGAGGAAAAATCAAAAATGCGAGATATCGATAGATTAGCTGTCGCAGTTTTTTTGACAACTGATTAGTTATCGATGTACCGAACTATAAAATCGAAATTTTGGGGCCAGGAGCAGATATTTAAAAATTAAAAAAACTGTAATTAAAAAAAATTAAGAAATCGAATAAAAAAAGAAAAAACAGATTCGTTTCAGATTTGTTTTCTTTAAATAAATTTTATTTCAGTCTTTTAAATAAAAAATAATAAAAATAAAAAAATCGCGCGAATTTTATTTTTCTTTCGAAATCTTTCGTTTTTTATACAATGTAGCGCCGCCTGCTAAAATATTATTTAAAAAATTCCGAGATTTAAAAAAAAATAATTTTTAATAAATTAAAAAAAACCTGAAATTGAAGTAATAATGAAGAAATCGAATTAAACAAAGAGAAAACAAGAAATTCGTAACAGATGTGTTTTCTTTAAATAAACTATATTTCGGTCTTTTAAATAAATAAAATAATAAAAAAAACTAAAATCGCCCGATTATTAAAAAAAAAAAAATTTTTTAAAAAATAATTTAATTTTTTTTTAGAAATCTCTCGTTTTTTATATGAAGAAGCGCCACAGGCAAAAATTTTATTTAAATTTTAAATTTTAATTTTATTTTTCTTTAGAAATATCTCCGTTTTATATTTTCTATTCCTATTCTTAGAAATATATATACACTGCATTTTTTAGTTATTCTCTGACGTCGGATCTCAACGCTTCCATATTATATAGTAAAAATGGCCCTAAATAGACTTTTAGAGGTCGCACCAAAACAATTCCCAAGTACCCAGGTTTACCAGATTTTTGGACCCAATTTTCCAGTAATTCGTCAGAATAAAGTATGTCTGTAAATTTTGATAGAACAAAGTCATTTTGATATGAAACACTGACAAAGATGTCACTAGTGTAAGTGAGCTTTAATACTGGTAGAACTCCAAGATGACTTGTTTTTATGTAGTACATCTTCATAAGTTGAATACCGTCTTCGGCTAGAAGCTATGTAGATCTAAATATATGATTAAAACCAAACTTTAATTGGGCCTCAATAACTCTAAGCTACCTTATAACGCATCTCTTCTGCAATATTTGTTTGCAAATCTTTTTTCGTCGTTTCACCAGCCTAACAATATCGAAACAGTTCAAAATTATCCAAACAATAGCTGCAGTATTGTTATTTGTTAACAAACCGAAAAAATCACAACATATACAAATTTTCATTTCATCATTATAATATTAATCACAATACTTTGCTTTTCCGATGTTTTGACAAAAGAGAAATTCGTGTATTTTTTTCTGTTTTCATTTTGGCTTTTAGCACAACAAATTTTCATTGACGTAGTCGCCGCCACACAAGAAAAATATCAATGAAATTGTACAAATACAAAAATTAAAATAAATTCCATGTTTCCACTCGTTTGTCCCAAAAAAAATTGTTGCGTCTGCCAAAAAGTCTATGTAGGTAGGTATTTTGTCTAAAAGTTGTTAAAAATAAATGAGAATGAAAATATAAAAACAAAAAAAAATTAGCTATACAAACAACGGAAGTAAAATGCGAATATGTGGAGTTATGTGCGAATATGAGGGCGGGCGTTGTTAATTAGCTATAAAATGAATAAATTAATTCAACGTCATGCACATAAATTCATTTGGAATGATTTGAAAAATATATGGTACCGATAAAGGTGATTCAGCATCAACGTATGTGGAAATAGGTGGAACAAATATGATCATTTAGAAATTAGATTCGGCTATAAAAAGAATTTATTAGAAATTTATTTAAAAAAAAAAACTAAAGAAAATTAAAGAGGCGTTAATCCATGTAAATGATACATATGAAAACATTTACTAGTAAATATAATTTATATGGAAAATTCAATTTTTTTTTTAATTTTTGTAGTAAATTTTTCAATTTTACAGTTTTGTTCTAAATATTTAAACCAAACTAGATACAATTTTATAACAATAACAAATTCGTAATTCATTTACTTTTCAGTTTTAGTAAAGTTATGCTACAAAATAATATTTTCAGTTGAATCGAAGACGCTTGCTACATTGCATTCGGTTTAGCATTTTCTAAAAATTTGATGTGTTTTAAATAAAATTAGTCACCTGTTAAGAAAATCTATTGAACAATTGGTTACCATTATATGGGCAATTCCGTGGTGTCGAAAGTGGCCGTTGTACGCATTCAAAGTAAAAATGGTTACAATAAAACATATTTTAGATTCATCTTTTATATAATCGTATTGATCCTTAATAGTACTATCACTCGTGGATTATTATTTTCCAGTCGAAATATTGATTACAAATTAAGGACAACAAAGGAGCGGTTCAGAAGTAGTTTTCGATAACATCTTTAAAAGCATGAAATTCAGCGAAATCAAACACAATACATACAATGAATAGATGAAAACTTTAATATATTAAAAAATAACAAAGTTTTCGAATCCTCTTTATTTGTTAGAATTAATATGGGTAGTTTTTTTAATTTAATTTTTAAGTGGTTCAAACGTGACATTTTTTCTATGACTACCTCTATATACATATACTGGCAATTCCATAGTTTTTTTATTCGCAAATCTATTGAATTTTTATAAGTTTATATATGCCACAAATTGTTGATCACGAATGTTACATTAGAACGTCAGTAAAATAAAATCAAAATTTTGCAGCTAAATTATAAATTTTTAATGTTATTGGAGTTATTTACTGTTGTAACAAATATTTTATGATAAGAGTGCACTTGCATCATCAGTAAATATGTTGTTAACAATTCGAAGAAGAGACCAGATCAATAAGGAAATTTTACAATCCATTTAATCGTAAAAGTAACTGAGATAAACATTAGACATTTTATTTAATAAAATATAAGTAATTGTGGAAATGCTCACACGTAGTTTCTTCAGAAACGCTATTAAAAATAAAAATTAATTGAGAAAATGTAAGGTAATCGAAAGGTAAAAGGTGGTATACAGTTAATAATTCATACGAAATATTGTCAAAAATAAATGTGGAAAAATGTTGACTAAGTGGCACTAGTCAGCAACATTTACATTTTAAGATGAAATAATGATTATGTCAATTACTTTGACTGAAATTGTTACTGAGCAAAAGAAAATACAGTGTAACCTGTCTAGTCAGAACTCTCGCTAGTCCGACTATCCAGTAGTCCGGACAGTTTATTAAGTTTACCTCTATAGTACGGACATCAATTTGTTTTTTTGTTTGTTTCGTAGCTTTTGTACGTTATTTTCCGGTTAGACCAACAAAAACAGCACAGATGGAACGATAAAGATGCTGTACCACTTATTCAGTTTAGAGAGATATATATACGACCTATCAGAATATGAATTGAATATATTCAACGTTTCCTCTTCTTAATCCGTCTGCCAATTTTTGCAATTTTGAAGATAATGCTTAAGCACATGGCGTGAAAATGAATATGCATACGATTATTCTGACGAGGGTATAGCTCAGTCAATTATGGCAAACGAAAATAATAAAGGTAACATATACTCTGACAGTTGTCTTGAGAAAATCCACGAAGTTGAAGACAATGTTTCGAATAAAGATGCAACTGAACTGTTTGCAACAAATAGTTTATGCAGAGAAATGAACCTGAGAAGGAAATATTATTATTTTTAAAAGAACTTAAAACCAGAGCTCAAAAACTTCACAAAGAAAAATGTATTCAATACAAATTATTTTCAAGCACAATAACTTTTTAATTTCTGTTATGTTAAATCTTTTTTGTAAATGAATTAAATGTAAATCAATTTTCAATATTTTATATTTTTTAGCAACTATATCTCTCCTCATTGGGGCCGGCCGTGGCATAGTGGTTAGAACACGCGACTACCATGCAGGAGATCACAGGTTCAATTCCAGGCTCTAGTCATCTTAAAAAAAAAAATTTCTATTATTTTCGGCTCCCCTCGAATGTTGTTGACAGCAACATTGCAGTATAAGTGTCGAGTCAATCGGCATTTCTAGGTAAAAGCTTCTCAAACAGTGACGTTCGCATTCGTCAATAAACAAGTAGGTTGTGAATCTAAAAATAGAAAGCGTGTTAATTCACAACAACGCGAGAAGCTATCCCATACCTCATTCATGGGGTGTAAAGGGAAATTAAGTTTAAATTTTTTTAAATCTGTCCTTATTAGAGAGGTTAGTCTGTATATGAAAAGAATTTTAACAATTGAGAACACAATATCAAAGCACAAATCTGTGGTTTTTACAATCGCTTATTTCTATCGCATAGGGTCCTAGTGTAGATGCCAGTGTAATACCATGTCCTAATGTTCGCATCAATTATTCGTACTCACTTCGGTCAACGTCGGTCTCAAGCCATATCGTTTCTCCTAATATCACCTACTCATAGACAGGTATTGTCCGATGACGGTTTATTGCAAAACTTGAATAAATTAAACCTTAAATTAAATTAATTAATAAATTAACAATTTTTACTCGTGGAAACGAAAAAAATCCTTAAGCGCCCTATAGACGAGTACTGCAGCAGTACATGCCGATGAACCCCTTGTATACGTGTGTGATTTAACGTTTCGATACACATGTATCAATCATAATTTTATTTTCAATTTTGAAATGCTAACACATTTGAGTATTTCTCTACTTAAAAGTTCCTACCATTATATTCATTTAATATTATGTTTCATAATACCGAAAAAGACTGGTATAACTCTATAAATTCGACAGCTAATCGTTGGCTTTTCAATTTTTTTTTACACAAAATAATTATTAAATGTCTTTGTTTACACTTTAAGGCTGTGGGCGAAATGCGAACTTTTCTTCACATAGAAAAACTTGTTTTGTGTGGTAAAAAAAGTTTCTTATTTGGCTGTGCTAAATGATTTTAACAAAATTTGACAAATAGCATCAAAAACAATTGAATATATTCCATTTACTCCAGTTACTTTGAAGGAGTTTAACGTTTAACATATTTTACTACCGGTTCACATTAATTTATACATAATTTGAATTTGTGAAAAGTCAATTCACAAAATTGAATACAACTTGTAGTTTATTCAAAATTGAATACACTGTGTTAAAGTCAAAATTTTGATTTAAAACAAAATTTTCGGTCATTTCACCCACAGACTCATATTACAATTTTTAAAAATCTGACATATTAGACAAATAAATAAACAAAGTTTATCTGATTGATAGGTGTTCATTTTGAAATCAAAACTGTTTTGATTTGCATACTGCATTGTCCGTGTGACATATCCATTCTTATGCTGAGTTAAATTTACCACTACACACATATTGCCGTTCCTGCGGCAGTACTCGTCTATGGGGCGCTTTAAAACGTTCCAAAAAAAACTCCAAGAAATCAAGTTTCCACATATCGTAGCTCGTATGACTATGTAACGGAACAGAAAAAAAAACAGAAAAAAACTATTTTTTTTGAAGAACTGAAATATTTTCGCTGCTGTCCCAAATTTATTTGTATTTCCTTTTCTAATTAAAATAAAGAAAAATCACTCGCCGGGATCGCTGTTCAGTGGATATGACAAGGAGTTAAAAACAAGAATTATCATGTTATACATTCTCCATTGTCATATCGAAAAATGTTTCTTAAATTCATCATATTCCAAGTATATTTGTTCTATTAATACGATCATTTGAACATTCACATAGCAATGGCCTTAAAAGTTTAATAAAAAAAATTACCTTAAAATTAATCGTCGTCTAAACGTTTGCGAGCATTTCCTTTAGCCGCAAATTTGCGTTTCTTGAATGCAGTTGAGGTACCTTTAGCTACTTCGGGATCTAAAGTAGATATTGTCTTTTCTTTGAAACGTTTTACGGGCGGTTCATAGGGTATATCAGAGACGACAGGAGCTATGTAGTGTGTTTCCAGTTTGGGTAATTCCAAATCTACTGGTGCTGGAGGAGGTCTATAAGCAAAAAAAGGTAATCATTGTTATTATTTTTTAATTTTTGAATAAAAAGTTGACCTACTTGTTTTCCACTACTTGCCATTGCCCCATAACGGGAGCTTTGGATTCTTCTTCGGTTATGAAACTTTGCTTGTGTTCCTGTTCGGCTTTTTGTTCTTGTTTCGTGGGTGGCTTTTGGTATGATTTCATGCGTTCCCTATTGTAACGGGCAACTTCTTCGTTAACATTTTCACGAAATTTCTTCGCCTCATCAGCTTGTTGCATATCTTGCTGTTTTAAGGCCAAGTCGTTAATGCGTTGATATTCGGCCCAGGAGAGAAATCCCTCTTTGGGTGCATTCCAAACACTTTCATTGGTTTTGACATTCCAATAGTAGGAGTAACCATCATCGTTTTTGCCCTCCACCCATAAGGAAGCATTCGGTACAGCTGAGTGATCAGCCTTTTGTGTGGAAATACGAGGTCCATCTTCCTCATCATCGGAAGGACCGGCCAAGCGCAGTGGATCTTGTTGTCTGTAGCGAGCTGCTGCCAATGCGGAGTCATTTTCAGTGCTATTACTGGTGCGTCCTACGCCCACCGACATAACCGTACTAATGGACTTGGCCGTCATATCGGCGCGACTGTGTATATCCATAGCATAGGAACGCATTGCGGCATCTTCCATTTTACGTATCTCCAAATCCATTTTTCTTTTCTCCTGTTCGGCCTTCTCGCTGTTACGGCTAATGTCCGTAATACGTTTGGCCACATTAAGTTTGTGACGCTTGCCATTCTCATGAAAGGATATACTCTGGCAAGGAAGCAGAGGAGAGGAGGTTATTGAAACAACTAGAGACAAAAGCAAAACCAATCATGTCTTACCGCTTTGTTGTCGCTGATCCAACATTTACAGAAATCACAGAATTTGCGCTCGTTGGACACCCAGTAATCAGCCCTGTGGAAAGGGAAATAAAAAAAACAATTGAGTTTTAACAAAAAGAAGAAAATAAACGTTTATATTTACATTTTGGTCAAAAATTAATGCAAATCGTAGATTTTGTGTGGTTGACTTCAACAAAAATTGTAAACAAACTAAGCAAAGTTGCCACTTGTCTTTAATCAACAGATGTTAAGCAAAAGTTGCCACTGTACGAATACAGTTGTCGATACAACAGTGACTTATGATACAATGTTATCGGCATAAAATTGTAATAGATTAGACGAACTAAACTGCCAATGAACTAAATATTAGTTGTTCGGTTACTTTTGAATATTTTTACAAAAACAAATTACTAGACGTGACATTATTAGAAAGTATGATTATAATTGGAACATGTCCCACATTTATCTTACGAACATTATTAAGAATTGGTATTAATTTTAGTCAGTTATACTTTCTTTGCTTTTGCATGCAAAAGCATTGCAATATTTCGACAGTTATTGAAAACTTTTTAAAAATCGCGAGATTTGTGTATTTTTTTTAGAAAGGAACGCAATATTTATATCCTTTACTAACATCAAACAGTTAGAAAAATGTTTTATTTTGGTGTTGTTGTTAATTTTCTTTAACTGTTTGATTTTAGTATAACATACGTTATGAAATTGCGTTATTCGAAACATTTGTTTACGGATTTTTGCAAACAAATATGCGTTTTACTCGTTAAATCATGCACTTTCTAAATAAAATAATAGACATTAGGGTATCCTAATACATTTTTCTATAAAGTCATTAAGAAAAGTTAAGCACAATTCCATTACCCTCCAAATATACAGCAAATACATTCCATACACCTTAGCCCATTTGCACAACGATCTACTGGTACGTTAAGGATTTGCAGATTTTAAAATAAGTTCTCTTATGGTATTCCTTTTTAATATGTATTTGACAATCCCCAAGAGTCGTACAGGTTGTTATTCTTTTACACACACACACACATGCACAATCATACTTACATCTCATACAACACTGGCAGCATCACCAGGATATGAAAGACTTTTAGTTTATAGTGTAGTTATGGAAGTTGATTGGGTTCTTTAAGCCGTTGGCAGGCAGTTTCAATCTCACATGTGTGTAAGTGTGTAAACACCAAACGTGTGCCGAGTGCGAGTGTGTGTGAATTTTTTTTATTATTTCAATTGAAATCCATTTCGGAGATGGGTATGCAAGCGTTTGTGTGTGTGAGTGTGTCTTTATGTCTAATATAAAAAATATCCTCGAGCAAGGATTGTCTTCAATTTGTACGTATTATTCCAAGTGTAAAAATATCAATTTTTATAAAGGATATTTTTCCGTTTTTTTTCATCGCTTAAGAAAAACAATGAATTTTCTTACTCCGCCTGCATCGCTTGTACGCTCTTGTCCATAATATATCATAATGGAGATAATCTTATGAATATTTGTTTGTTTTCTTACTTAGCTTTACAATTTTGTTTTTAAGGATGTATACGATTGGGTGAGTGTGTGATCCATTTCCTTGAATGCAATAGTCGTGTGATAAAATGAAAGAAAGCGGCAATTGCTGTATGCTGATGTGGGATATACATGTATGTTTACTGTGTGAGTAAAAATTTGCCTATATAGTTTTTACACTATTTAGGTAATTATTAATAATTTAAATATGCTGAAGATTAAAAAAACTTTTACATTAAATACATTTTTTTTTTTTTTTATTTATATTTCAATATTACATACACATTTAATGTTTATAGCCCCAGCGCCTTATAGGCTTTATAGGAGCAAACTGGCAACTATTATTAATATTATCATAATATCTGATTCTCACAAAATTTATAAAAAACAAAAATATAACAATTAATAAAATATATTGATTTTATTACATACGAAGTCCAGCAAAACCAATACGTTGCTTTGTTACATCTAATCGACATCTAGAAATTGTAATATTGTCCGCTTGCCTCGTATTTCTACCTGTCCTTAGTCGATTTCGAACAAACTCAACAGATCCCTCTGATATTCCTAGAGCAGACTTGTGCATGTATACTAACAGTTGTCGCTTATAAAGACCTTGTATTGGCAAAACTGTCTTTGCCTTATGTTTGTACAAATTGATCGAACGATATGTTAATGGTAAATTATAAACTATCTTCAGTGCTTTATTTTGTGCGGATTGTAAAGCTTTCAATGAACTGCATTTCTTATAAGCATATATAATCGGAAGATACGTTAAATGTGAGTGTATAAGAGATTCATAAACCATAATTTTGATATCCCTGCTTAGCTTATTTTTGAATTTATATAATATCCCAGTGGCCGAGGAAATTTTAGCTTTTACCTCGTTAATATGAGCATCCCATGACAGGTTATGACTAAGAGTCATTCCCAAATATTTTACACTTTGAGATTCAGATATAAGCGAGCCGTCTACATGTATTGACATATTTCCATCACTCCCGCACACATAAGGTTTAAATCTTATAAATTTTGTCTTGCTAGTGTTTAAGACTAGTTTATTTAAACGTGCAAATTCAAAGTCATATTCGATTTGAGTTCGGAGAACCGCCTCATGTTTGTAATCATAAAGAAGGCAAACGTCATCGGCAAACAAGAACAATTTCCCAAAGAATTTTATATTTTTTAAATCGTTAATATATATTTTGAATAAAAGTGGACCGAAAACACTTCCCTGAGGAACCCCATATTTAACTGGCAACAAATTGCTTTTCGATTCTCCAATTTGAACATATTGGAATCTATTTTTTACATAATCTTCAAAAAGTTCTAAAGTAGCATGCAAATGCTCATCAATTAGATGATTGGACCACGGATAACTCGGATTTGGTAGTGGAAAGTAATATATTAGTAATATATTAGGAATCCATAAAGACAATATGTCCACAAATATTTGCTGGCCTGATAAAAAAGTCAATATATTAAGACAAAATTCAACAGTACGGGATAGGTTTGAAGAAGTTTATATTCAATATTTTGCTAGAATACCCTAATTTAATTATTTTATTCAGAATGTTAAACGCGTATTTGTTTGTAAAAATCGGCTAACAAATGGTTAAGATATGGGTATTTCAAAAAAAAGTTGAAAATTTTTTTTTCTGACTTGCATTAGTAATAATGTTTACTTAAATTTTATTAAATTAAAATGTCCAAAGCTTATCTTATTTTTCATTTATGATTAAATCTGCCCACCTATTTGACAGTAAATAACTGCAATAATAGTATAAAATTATCAATTAGCTGCAAAATTTTGATTTTATTTTATTGACTTTCTAATGTAACATTCGTGATTAAAATTTTTTTTATATATAGGCAATTCCACGGTGTCGAACGTGACCGTTGTACACATTTAAAGCGAAAAAAAGGTCAGAATAAAACATATTTTAGATTCAAACATGAAAACATGAAATGCAGCGAAATCAAACACAATATTTTATAGGTGACAATTTTAAAATGTTAAAAAATAACAAAGTTTTCGGATCCTCTTTATTTGTTAGAAATATCATGGTTAGTTTTGTTAAATTTAATTTTTATGTGGTTCGAATATGGCATGTGTTGAACGTGACATTTTGTCTATGACTATCTCTATATACATATATATTTGTTTTTTTTTTTGCGAAATTAGAGAATTTTATAAAGTTTATATCCCACAAATGTTGATTACTAATGTAACAATAGTACGTCAATAAAATGAAATCAAAGATTTGCAGCTAAATGATAAATTTTTACAGTAATTGGAGTTATTTACTTACTTTACATTAAAACGCACGATTGTCACATATGTGACTTAGGAATTGCCCATATTCAAGTTTTGTATTTTTGCTCTTCTGAAAAAACAGGATTTTTGAGATAAGCGATTATCTGTGAAAACAACAGAATTATCGTATTAAATTTTTTCTCATTGCTTTTTATGCAAAGGATAAGTTAAGATTTATAGTTACGGAGATAATACAAAATACATTTTATTGCTTATGAAAGCTTAATTTTTCATAGGAGTACTTTCATTTTACCAAAAAGCAGTTTAATTGTAAAATAAAATACTTGAATTTTACCAAAAACTACTTTGTGTAGCAAAAAAAAAATGTAATTGTACAAAAAAAATATTTTAAATTGTACTAAAAATGACTTTTGTTGCACCAAAAAGTACTTTAATTCTATTAATTCTAGTACTTTAATCGTACCAATAAGTACTTTAATTGTACCAAAAAAGTACTTTAATTAACCAAAAAAGTATTTTAATTGTACCTAAAAGTATTTTAATTGCGCCAAAAAGTTCTTAAATTGTATCAAAAAAAGTACTTAAATTGTACCCAATAACAACTTAATTTGTACCAAAAAATACTTAAGTTGTACCAAAAAGTACATTAATTGTACAGAAAGAATTGAAATTGTACCAAATAGTACATTAATTGTACGACAAACTATATAATATGTACGAAATAGTCATTACGCCAAAAAGTACTTTAATTGTACCAAAAAGTAATTTTATGTACCAAAAAGTATATTAATTGTAACAAAAACTATTTAAATTGTACCAAACAGTTATTCTTTAGAAGCAAAAAGTACTGGTAAAGTAAATGTACAATGAATGTACAGAAATACTTTAGTTGTAACAATAAGTACTTTAACTAAACGAAAATGTACTTTTATTCCACCACAAATTACTTTAGTTGTACCAAAAAGTACTTTAATTGCACAATAAAATATTTTAATTGTAACAAAAAGTATTTTAATTGCACTAAAAAGTACTTTTATTTAAAAAAAAGTACTAAAAAGTACTTTAATTGTACCAAAACGTACTTAGATTGTAGTCAGTAAGTACTTACATTGTACCAAAAAGTACTTTAGTTGTACTAACAAGTACATTAAATGTACAGAAAGGTTTTTAATTGCAGCAAATATTATTTTAATTGTACGACAAACTATATAAATTGTAGCAAAAAGAAGTTTTATTATACCAAAAAGTACTTTTATAGTACCAAAACTTTCTTTTTTTTTACCAAAAAGTACTTAATTTGAACCAAAAAGTATGTTAATTGTACCAAAAACTATATATATTGTACCAAAAAATAATTATTTATAACCAAAAGTACTTGGTATAATAATGTAAGCACAGAAGTACTTAAGTTGTACCAATAAGTACTTTTATTCCAACACAAAGCACTTTAGTTGTACCAAAAAGTATTTAAAAACTATTTAAATTGTACCAAAAAGTAATGTTTTTACATACAAAAAGTACTTGGAACAATAATGAAAGCACAGAAGTACTTAAGTTGTACCAATAAGTACTTTAACTATACTAAAAGGTACTTTTATTTCAACACGAAGTCATTAAGTTGTACCAAAAACTACTTAAATTGTACCAAAAGGTACTTAAGTTGTACCAAAAACTATTTAAATTATACCAAAAAGTAATTCTATTTAACCAAAAAGTAAAAAAAAACTTAATTTCCCTTTGCACCCCATGAATGTCGGTATGGGAAAGCTTCTCGCGTTGTTGTGAATTAACACGTTTTCTATTTTTAGATTCACAACTAACGGCACCTACTTGTTTATCGACAAATGCGAACGTCACTGTTTTGAGAAGCTCTTACTAGACACGACGATTGAATCAACGCTTAATACTGCGAAGTTGCTGTCAACAACATTCGAGGGGAGCCGACAATGAAAGAAAATTTTGTTTATTTTTTTTTTCTTTTAAGATGACTGGAGCCAGGTTTGAACCTGCGATCTCCCGCATGGTAGTCGCGGTAGTTCTAACCACTATGCCACGGCCGGATAATTTAACAACCAATTCAAAAAAAATATTTTCTATTGTCACGCCCCTTGACATTGGGTTTTTTGTTTCTAGGCAATAAAAAAATAGGTCAAATCGGTCGGAAATGCTTGTACAACTCACAAAAAAAAAAAAAAAATAATTTCAGGTATATATTTTTAAATCTTCATCTCCTTACGACCATACCTCCCACATTATGAACAATAAACCACACCAATTATACACATTCAGTCACAACTACCAAACAATTAAAACCACATTTTTTGACAATAAAAATTCCCCAAATTTTTACCATACTCCTCCTCCTCCCCTCTCAATGTATTTCAATAGAATCACACTCACTCACACACAAAGGAGCAAAAAGGGTGTGAAATTGTTAGACAACTTACTTACTTGGTGGTACTTAATGAAAAGGCAATCGAAATGGCAAACGACAGCGTTAGCGACTGACACCCGTTTAGCACCCACTTAAAAAATCTTATTAAACTGTCAGTTGCACACTTGCACACTCGCACACACACACAGTCATATTGACGTCGTCAGAGAAAGGACTAAAAATCAACTCATAATAGTCAAATCAAGATAGAAAAACATTGTTTAAAACTCAAACCCTGATGTATGAACAGCGATAATTAATAATCTCATTATGTTGGTTAGTAGCAGAGAGAAATGATTCAAATGTTGATAAGAATATCATCTGGCCATAATTAGAATTAGGATTTAAGAGTAAAAATGTGTGCAAGGAATGTTAAGGTTAAGTGATAAGTGCTGTAATGTTTAGCTTGATATTATAATTAATTTATATTAAAGAAACAATAGAAATGTAAAGGTACTAGGATAGCCCGCGGCATGATATTTAGATCTCGCGTATATAAGAGGTCTCCTTGACGATGTCGGTAGCACATTAGTAGTAGTCTAGTTAACGTCAAAGTTTCTAAAAAATCTAGTGTTCGAAATCGTCCATAAAATTGGTGTCCCATTGTGTTAACTCACTTTAATACGAGAAGATACCAATACCGTATCTCATTAATGGAAATATGGTATTTTTATTTTTTAGTTACTATATTTCTAATATAAGTATCTACATATTTTTAGTTACCCTCAACTAACATATAGTATGTTAATGTATTTCTATTGTCATTCATTTCAATTTAGTACTCATGTGCTATGTATGCTCTTTAGCATAATGAGAACCACCCGCTCTTCATGTACAATAACCACAATAGCCACCGGACAACACTCCTGCTGTGAACCCTTGCTTTTGCCTTCTTAGCCTTTCAATGTCGAAAGAGATCTAATTTAAATCTGCAAGTAAGGCATGTACTAAAAATATTAATCTCATTTTAATCCTTTACTTAAATTATGAAAAATATCAATACAATATTTTACTAGTGCAGTTTCAGTGAAGATTTGGGGCCGATATAATATGCGGTAGTGTGAATGCAAATTATACTTTGTAAAATAGTTTCCAAAGGCTTAAGATAGATCTCTTTACTTGCCTTGCGTTTTTGTATTCTTCCGTTTTTGCAGAGGTCTCAGCTTGACCCTTTTGTTTTGAGATCAATTTGTAGACTAATTGAAAGCCAGCCAGCTTAAAATAAAGTAGAGTAAGGTAGGAATATACTTTATATTAGTACAAAATCTAAAGGCTACTCTATTTTGGTAATGTGGTTCCAAACATGTGCAAAGAATACTCAGGAGGGATTGCTCTATTTTTGCTCTGCATGTTAAAATAACTCTTTTGTCTGATTCAAGAGATATATCAGATGTTTTTCATAATTTATGAATGTGTGAACTCTAGTCGAGTGGTGTATACGACTTCTCAACCTTGAGACAAACAGCTGATTCATACAATTAATTAAAATATTGAAATTAGTTTAATTTAGTGTACATTAATATATTTTCCACTGATGTTTTCTTAAACCGCAAAAACCGTTGATTTCTATAATTGAAATGCCAAAAAGGCAAAGGTAGGGATGGATTATTTAACTGTGTGCGAAAAAGATTATAAGTTCTTATTTTGTTTTGTAGCGGATTAGCAATGAGCGGGGAGGATCTCATTACTTTTCAATGGTTTTCAATTTAACTACAAAATTTGCGTGGGAAACAAAAGAAACATACTGCAAAAGGCTACAAGAAAGGGCTAACGATTTCAAATACTTTTCTTCACACACTTTCAAGTCTTTTAATACTTATGCTCTTTTTTGTTAAGTACCCAGATTTCTAATGATTCTAAACAGATTTCAATTAGGCTACAAATTGATCTCAAAACAAAGCATTCGTGCTGAGTTTTCTACGCTATCCTGTGCTTGGAAACTGAGACAATAAGGACAACTAACTATATTAAGCCTTTCGTCTTAGAACGGTGGGCAATTTACATTGTTCGTAGGTTAACGTACGAAATGTAATAAGTACAGAATAATACTTTACGTTTTAGTTGCCGTTTTTGTATATATGTGGCTTACTTTTAAAACTAGAAAATGGCTGCAAATTTGGAATACTTAGATGTAAAGAAAGGATGTTTAAAATATAAAACTATAACGGCCGTATTCATAAAAAGTTATAAGAGGTTTATAAACCATTTTTAAGCAAATTTCAAGAAAACAGTATTCATAAACGATTCACATCTTCAATAAGTTAAAGTAGGGTTGTCCCTACTTTAAGCATGCTATAACTTGACGTTTGTACAATTTATTGTATATTTATGAATTTGAGATCTTTGTTTTAAGTTTTTCGTCATTTTTAATATAAGAAAGAGCCGTTGCATGTATTCATTGTGTAGGAAATTGTCTTCATAATCATTTCGCACATAGAAGAGTATCTAAATAGACAATTTGAATTCCATTTTGAAAATTATATCTTCAAAAATATTTTCTAAATAATAAAACAATTTTCGTGATGTAAAAACAATCAAAACAAGGAAACAATGTAATCGGTATCCGATTATGATTTCAACATGAGGGAAGGAAAATGCAATATTTAAATGCCATTTTTACTTTAACGTCTTTCTAACCATCATGAGAATCGTAGTTATTGTAAACTTGATCTATAATTATGTTCATAGTTATTATAAGTGCAAATATATGTTTGGTAACCGATTATAAAGCTTTTGTATCCGATTATAAAGCTTATTTTTTTACATCATTAATAACCAAAAAAGTCGGCGTTGCCACCGGAACACGTAAAGCTAAAGTACTGATAAAAAACGTTTATGAATACAATTTCTTATTAAAGGTTTTTTAGAGCTAATGAATACTTTAGCTAGAGAATGCTTCATATCTACTTTAGAAATTTTTTATGAGTAAGGCCGTAAAACTGTAAAAATATAAAAATATAAAAATATAAGTCCTTTTGAAACCCTCTGGATGTTAAGTAAAACCATTTGCAATTATTTGTGTATTTTGTATAATATAAAAAATTTAAAAATAAAATATGTAAAAGTATAAAAATATAAAAATATAAAAATATAAAAATATAAAAATATAAAAATATAAAAATATAAAAATATAAAAATATAAAAGTATAAAAATATAAAAATATAAAAATATAAAAATATAAAAATATAAAAATATAAAAATATAAAAATATAAAAATATAAAAATATAAAAATATAAAAATATAAAAATATAAAAATATAAAAATATAAAAATATAAAAATATAAAAATATAAAAATATAAAAATATAAAAATATAAAAATATAAAAATATAAAAATATAAAAATATAAAAATATAAAAATATAAAAATATAAAAATATAAAAATATAAAAATATAAAAATATAAAAATATAAAAATATAAAAATATAAAAATATAAAAATATAAAAATATAAAAATATAAAAATATAAAAATATAAAGGTATAAAAATATAAATATATAAATATATAAAAATTGAAAAATATAAAAATATAAAAATATGAAAATATAAAAGTATAGAAATATAAAAATATAAAAATATAAAAATATAAAAATATAAAAATATAAAAATATAAAAATATAAAAATATAAAAATATAAAAATATAAAAATATAAAAATATAAAAATATAAAAATATAAAAATATAAAAATATAAAAATATAAAAATATAAAAATATAAAAATATAAAAATTGAAAAATATAAAAATATAAAAATATAAAAATATTAAAATATAAAAATATAAAAATATAAAAATATAAAAATTTAAAAATATAAAAATAAAAAAAAATATAAAAATTTAAAAATATGAAAATATGAAAATATTAAAATTTAAAAATATAAAAATATAAAAATTTAAAAATATAAAAATATAAAAATATAAAAGTATAAAAATATAAAAATATAAAAATATAAAAATATAAAAACATAAAAATATAAAAATTAAAATATATAAAAATATAAAAACATAAAAATATAAAAATTTAAAATTTTAAAAATATAAAAATATGAAAATATAAAAATATGAAAATATAAAAGTATAAAAATATAAAAACCATAAAAATAAAAAAATCCCTCTTTGCGTGGCCTCGGCCTAATTCAAAAAACTCAACCCAACTTCAACTTTTACTATTTTATTTGGTCAAAGTTGTCATAGTAGGTCATAGTCACGTGCTGGCACCATCCGACCAACCTGACAATTTGCTACATCGATTTCGGCATCAAATCGCTTATTTTAATTGCTACCACATTTAAAATTCCAAAAAATAAAAAACCCCATATTAGCTGCGCCAGGTCTAGTATACATACATCGCTTGATACGACACATAGAACACATAGAATGAGTCATCTTAGACCCTAGGTTTCTTTGAACTAAATTGGATTCACGTTTTTTTAAGTCGTTTGAGCCATATCCGTCTGTCTGTCCGGCTGGTACGCATGATAACTTTCGAACGACACAACCAAATGTTTTGAAATTTTGCACCAGTTAATATTTCCCCAAAACTACTTACGGTATTGCAAATGGGCTACATGGCCCCGGCCCCTTCTGGTACCTCCCATACAAATACGTCATTTTGCCTACTTTAGATATCGAGTAATAATATCAATACACCCAACGGGATGGTACCCAAATTCTGTATTTAGTAAAGCTACAACAGGGTTAAGTTTTGGGAAAAAATTGAAAGTCTATCCATGCCCCTTCTGGTACCTCCCATACAAATGTACCTTTCCGCCCGCTGTAGAGATGGAGTAATAATATCAATAAATCCAACGCGTTTGTACCCAAATATTTTATTTAGTAAAGCTATAGTAGGATACAGTTTTGGAGAAAAAACTGGAAGTCTTGCCACGCCTCATATGGTACCTCTCATAAGTTTTAAGTTTTAGTTTTCATCAGACCATAAAGGTATATAACAGAATCATTACACCATTTCTAATTGAAATTCAAAGTAAATCAATTAAAATTCAAAAGTTATATTTAAAATTCAAACACGTCGAAAAATTGCAACACGTCAATTGACGTTTCCAAAATTTTATTTAAATTAAAAAAAAAATTTAAATTAAAAAAAAACTATCAATTTATAATTCAAATGTCGTCAATTGAAATTCTAAACTCGTCAATTGGAGTTCTAAATATAAATCAATTAAAATTCAAAAAGTATCATTTGAAATGAAATAAATAATATTTGTAAATTCACTTCGAAATTAAATTACTCTACACCCATACCTCTCCACAGGCATATGGAAATAGTGTAATTGCATCAAACCATATCAAGCATGAAATAAAAACTTACATTCGCTTTTGATTGAAATGCGACAAGATCAGCTGTTGAAATTTTGCTTACCTCATTCATCAATACTGATTTATTATACCAGACAGCGAATGCAAATTGTAGATTACAAAAACGCCCACTATTCGTATACGGGAAAGAAAGGCTTAATATTGTTTCCTTAATCTCGTTCGTTCGCCAGACCTAAAAACTTGAAAACACAACAAGGGTCTTTTGTTTTGAGATCAATTTGTAGCCTAATTAAAATCTGTTCAGAATCAGTAAAAGTCTGAGTACTTAAGAAAAATAGCAACAAAACTATCGAAAAGAGCCTCAAAGTTGTGCCGTAGTTTACAGCAGCCTTCTTTCTATAGTTTCCTTCACAAAATTTGCATTTTAAATTAAATCCTTTTAAAACTAACAAGATCCTCCCGCACCTCGCTAAGCCACCACAAAAAGGAATGAACGCATTTAATCCCCGTCTTACAACTCGAACGAACCCCTTGCAGTTGTTGCCTTTTTAACATTTAAATTTTCGAATCACTGATATTTTTGGATTTTGAAATATGCCGCGTATATGGCATTGTGTGTACTTAAATTATGAATTAGCAGCTTCTGACAAGACTTTAGAAGATTCTGTGAAATTAATTAAAATGTAGAAGTGTGTGGAAGACAAATAAATCATATGCTGCAGACTACAAGACCTAAGATGGTAAGAAAGAGTATTCCTTTGATATATACCTTTCCTCCTTATCTCCAAGCCTTTTTATCTAGTTCTGCTCTTTGTGTTTAAGTACACAGATTTCTAATGATTCTAAACAGATTTCAATTAGTCTACAAATTGATCTCACCACAATAGATTCGTGCTGAGTTTTCAAGTCTATAGACTTGAAAAGACGGCAACGACAAAAAGGGAAACTATGTTAAGCCCTTCTAGTCGTCCTAGTATTGTGGGCGATATCGTGGTGCACAAATTGCTTTCTCACTATGGTACATTAGATCCGCCTTCGTTTTTATGACGGGGATTAAGATTTAAGTAAAGGATTAAAATTAGTAGTTCATGTTTAAGCCGCGGCTTTAGTTTAGGGCACATTCACAACTTGACAAAAAGGCAACAATTTGCAAAAAAAAAAATATGTAATATCGCATATGAGGAAAAGGGAAAACAAATGAAATAGAAAGATTTCATACATTATCTATAAAATTGCTTTTTGTTAACGAATTTTTGTTTTGAGAGTATATGATATGACCACAACATTACTACCACTATAGCGCAACAAAACTTTGCTCCTATTACACCATATGGCTTAGTAATAAAGATTCATTCATTAAATTGATAAGAAAATGGGTGCAGAAGTTGGAAGAGAGCAGGTTAAAAATAGACGGCTTCGCCAGTACGGAATATAATTGGTACATAAACAGGAAATGCTGTTACAGTGAATACAGAGCGGCAGAGAACGTAGCTGACCCAAATTGACAGCGGCGGCGGCGAAATAGGAGTTTTACCGGCGGCGGCTCAATTTCGGCTCTTTATTTTGTAAGCTAAAACTACTGACCAAAAAAACTGTGACCAAACAAAAAAAATAGTTCAAATTTTTAGAAAAATTTAAGTGACCAAAAAACAACAAAAAAAGGATACAATCACAACGAGCCGATACAGGTCGAATACATCGGCGGCTCAAATAAGCCGACACTAGTCGTACCAATCGGCGGCGGCGCATCGGCTAACTCTCGGTCGGCTTCTTTCTCTGCAGAGCGGTATATTGCCGTTCTACAGAATTTTTGTTAGTTGCAGCGCTACATACATAATTTAAATGGTTTTAGCCAACGATCCTGGTTTGAGCAAGATGGACAACATGTCACACCTCTATTGCTATTATTTTTGGGCAAAAAGTAATACCAAACGTGATATCAATTGACTTTTTTCTTTGGGGATATCTTAAAAGTAAAGTTTTCAATATCAGCACAGGAAGTAAAGAACTCCAAAGGAATTAAAAGACCATATTCGAAAGAAAATGCAGCACATTTCACAAAAATACCTGTCAAACCGGTATTAAAATCTTCGCTTCACGTTACAACAGTGTCAAAATAGTCAAGGACCACAAAAGGATGATGTTATTACTAAAAAATTAAATCCCTCTTCGCATACTTCCATAATAAATAAACAGATTATATCTCATAGAAACAGTTTTGTTTTTATCAACGTATGAAAAGTAAATTAACTTTTGGTCTACATTGTACTTCCGATTTTTTGTGCTGGTTAGTTTTAGTCTTTATTGATGAGTTGTGGATTTATATTGATGTCTGATAGGTTTAAAATAGTTGTTGATTTGTTTTAAAGTGAAAAGTGATGAACTTCAACTGTTATCTTCTACATTTCGAATTCCAAATTGAGAACTTAATTAAAATAGCATATCCGAATTTAACTATTTGTATACTCTCAACCTACGGGTAGGAGGGTATATATCATTTGATACGACCTAAAAGTGTAACGCATAGAAGGAGTTACTTAAGACCCTATGTTTCTTTAGCTAAAATTTAAGTCGTTTCAGCCATGTTCGCCCGTCTGTATGTCTGTCTGTCCGGCTGGTACGCACGATAACTTTCGAAAGACGTAACCAATTGTTTTAAAACTGGGCATAGGATAATATTTCCCCAAAACTACTTACGGAAATGAGCTACATGGCCCCACCCCTTCTGGTACTTCCCATACAAATACATCATTCCGCGCACTATAGAAATCGAGTAATAATTTCAATACAACCAACGGGATCGTACCCAAATTCTTTATTGCGTAAAGCTAGAAAAGGATAAAGTTTTGGAAAAAAAAATTAAAGTTTAGCCACACCCGTTCCGGTACCTCCCAAACAAATGCACTTTTCCGCCCACTTTAGAGGTGGAGTAATAATATCAATAAATCCAACCCGATCGTACCCAAATTCTTTATTAAGGGAAGCTATAGCAGGATACAGTTTTGGAGAAAAAAACTGGAAGACTAGCCACGCCCCATCTGGTACCTCCCTTAACTATCTGATACCGCCCACTTGAGAAATCGATTAATATTATTAATAGACCTAACGCGATCGTGCCAAAATTCTGTATTTAGTAAAACTTAAGCTCTTTCTGGTACCTCCCATACAAATGTACCACTTCGCCTACTTTAGAGATGAAATAATAATATCAATACACTTAACACGATCGTGCCCAAATTCTGTATTTTGTTAAGCTATAACAGGATAAATTTTTGGAGAAAAAATTGGAAGTCTAGCTACTTCCCCTTCCCTTATGGTACCTCCCATACAAATGTTCCATTCCGTCCACTTTAGAGATGGAGTAATAATATCAATACACCCAACGCGATCGTGCCCAAATTCTGTATTTAGTAAAGCTATAATAGGATACAGTTTTGGAAAAAAATCTGTAAGTCTAAACACGCCCCTTCTGGTACCTCACATACAAATGAACCACTCCGCCCACTTTGGAGACTTTAGAAATAGAGTAATAATATCAATAATAGAAAATGTTATGTTTTGCTGAGGGTGAGTGTATATTTAAGTCGGGTTGCCCGACTGAAACTTTCTTACTTTCTTTTATATGCTTTTTTAAAAAGTTCTTTTGATCTTTATTGCTTTGGAAGTTGGCAGGCTCCATTGTGTGCATAATGTATGAGAAATGTTCCATAATAAACCAGTTTTTTGCTCTCCTGAAAAGTAATTTTAGAGCACATGCCTGTTTTGGTTGACGTAGCGATGATATATTGCCCCTAAAAATATTTCCATTCTACATACCCTCGACATATGGTCTGGGTTGTTCTTCTTCACATAACTATGGCAATTAAGATTGTTATCATTTTGCAATGAAATTTGTTAAAATCGTTGTTGATACCTATCTTCATACATTAATCCCGCATTGTTTTTACAAATCTTTTTCACACAATTGCAAACGAAATTGGCAAATTGCTACAATTGATATTTTTGGCCAAGAGAAAACTAAAAAGATCAAACGTACATAAATGCAAAACGATCAAATACACATTAAGAAAACTAAAAACAAAACAAAATCTCTGCTATGGTTTCCGTTAAAAAAATATCTATGAATGGAATACAATTTCCCTTGTTGGGAACTAGTACATAAGATTATCCCGTCTAAGCCTTGTTGTGCTCTAAAGTGGCAACTAACAAATGCTCAATACAAAAAAACTACTTTGAGCATAAAAAGCAGAGAGGGAGAAAACAGGATATACAAGGAGTAAGAGAAAGAAAGGCAGCGCCAACAATTGGTGTAACGGTCAATTGCAAATGTTAAATGACCAATTGATCCGAGTGTGTAGACCTTAACATGTACAAACATGGGAGATAACATGGTCTTAAGCAACTACCAATAGTTTTTAATATTGTTCTCAACCCACAGTGGTGTGTGTGTGCCCACACGGCGTGAGGGGCAAAGCTTTGTTTTGAAAAAAGGTTTTCATCTCAATGTACCTACTAATAATTCTTATTGTTGCCTTCATAGACAATAGGAATCGATCTGGCCTACCTATTCCTCGCTTACAACTCGCCCTAACAGTATACGATCAATTCCATTTTGGTAGAGGGTAATTATGTGAGAGATTATCACTTTATGTATAAAACTATCAACAAAATGGTTGATCGTCACATATCACATGCCCATGCATTTCCACCACCACCAGCTTGGGCATAGTGTAGATTAATTTGATGTATTTTTTTGTACCTATATTGATTGATTTTTCTCTATGCTCGGGTAAGCTGTTATTTATACTTACGTTTAAGAATTATTTCAGCAGTTCCTTTTGCTCCAAACTGTTGTGATGATTACACAGGACACCTTAACACTGAGAGAGTTGAGAGTGTGAGCTGTAGTGAAAATATTTCCAAATATTTATGAAGGATGTGCCGTCGACGGCTTCTTGCGCTGCTGTCTTCAACCCTTTTGTGTGCGATCGTGCGGCGATTTGCCCTCAAGATCCACTTAAGTGTTGTGTACTAAATTGTGGCAGCGCAAAAGGCGGGTAAAGCTGAAATATCAGTGTAAAGAGTTAAAATAAACAAATATTTAATTTGGTGTTTGAAATGTTGCTCGAAATGTTCGGTGAAAGGATTTCCAGACAATGTTTGTAGGCTTATGGGTAAATAAATAATGAAATTAATTTTTTTCTGTTTGTTTATTATTGTAGTCGTTTGGTAGTGATTTGTTTTATTTGGAAATATGTATCTGTAGGCATGTGTAATATACTAAGGTGGTGTCGAACCTAGTGTTGTAAATATCTTGTACGTAGACATGGTACCAAATGTTGATATCATTAAAGATACCTAGTTCTCTATAAGCGGTCTTGATCGATGTCTGTTGTGTCCTTGAACGTATCTCACAAAAGGACTCATTCAATGTAATCGATGCACTTTAATTCGTTTGAAAACTTTGATTTTAGAACGGAGATCGGCTAAACATTGCCCACATGGGCTTTCTCTTACATTAAACGAATACATACAAATTCTTTTAATCTTATATTTTATACAGATAATTATTTACATCTCTTCTAATGTTAATGGAAAAATGGATATGGAAACGAGCTTTGTGTTGTTAATGTGCCGCACGTAGACATGATACCAAATCTTGATATCATGAGGTATCTAGTTCTCTATAAGCGGTCTTGGTCGCTGTCTGTTGTGTCCTTTAACGTATTCCTAGTTGAAGATCCCCACAAAATGACTTATCTAATGTAATCGTTGCACTTTGATTCGTTTGAACACCTTGATTTTAGAACGGAGATCGGCAAAACATAGCCCACGGGCTTCTCTTCTACATATGCATATGCTTACACATTGAACGAATACAAACGAGCAGATGATCTTATACAGATCATGGTTCTCCTACTCATGATTTCCGTCGCAGGGTAAATGTTAATAGGTCAACATATCTGTGGTCACAAGTTATACCAGTCTATTTTACATTTTTTCAAGAGAGCTGTTTAAAGATTCAAATCCTCACTGAAAATTTGAAGGACGTTTGTTTAACTTTCTTACAGTTTCTAAGGTAAAGTATTCTCACACTTACTTTTTATACCAACGCCCTTAAGGATGAGGGTATATCATTTGATACGAAAAAAAAGTGTAACGCATTAAAGGAGATAAGGTCTAACTCTAACTATCTTAAAACCAAATTCGTTTCAGGACTTTTTAAGACGACTGAGCTATCTCCGTCTGTCTGGCTGGCTGGCGGGATGGCTGGTGAGCAGGATAACCCGAGTTAATCTTAACGGATCGGTATGCAAATTTACGAGTATTAATATTTTTCAAATGGAACTAATGGGATTATAAATGGGCCGAAAAGCCCCACCCCTACAGGTTCCTCTATACCTACCTATTTTTGGATAATTAATATTTCTTTCATAACTTCCAAATGGACGACCGGAGGATATTTGAATTTGGTCAGTTTATTACTCCTGCAAAGGTAATAAAAACCTTAAGAAAACCGAAATCTTTGCCACACCCCTTCTGGTACCTCTCATACAATTGACCAAATTGACCCTCATAGTTTTACATACATAACTTTTTTGTAAATACACTAAATTCAGTCAAATTTTGCGTAAGATGTTACGCTTAGAAAATTGGACTCAGGAATGAATATGGACTATATCGGTTCACGCCTTCTGGTACCTTCAATACAAAATTACCTATTTTTGGAAAATAACTAATTCTCCCATAACTTTCAAACGGGCACCTGGGGGATAATGAAAATTGGTCAGTTAATTTATTTTGTAGTAGGAGGAAAAACCTCAAAAAACCTAACTATTTGACACACCCCTTCCTTTACCTCCTATACAAATGAGCGAATTCACCCTCATAACTTACATACATATCTTCTTGTAAGTACACTGAATTCCGTAAAATTTTGCGTAAGTTGTGAGGTTATGAAAATTTGAATCAGTAATGGATATGGACTTTATCAGTTAACCCCTTCTGGTACCTCCCATACAAAATGAACTTACTTACTTACTTAAGTGGCCCCTTACAACTTACAAACGTAGTTCATAAATTTGAGGCCTGAAGTACTAAAGAATTTCACACGCTTCGATCTTCTGTGTGTGTTCTCCAGTTAGTCCTACCAGATGGTGGCATGTCGCCTACCACTTGGTCCTTCCAACGGAGTTTGGGTCTCCCTTTCTCGCTGAAGCATTTACATCCATTCTGGCAACATGTCCCAGCCATCGTAGTCGTTGGATTCTGACTCTTTCAGCTACGTCGATGTCGTGGTAAAGCTCATACAGCTCATGGTTCATCCGATGGCGAAATTCGCCTTTGACACAGATAGGTCCATATATTTTTCGGAGTACTTTTCTCTCGAATACTCCCAGGTTTTGTATGTCCGTTGTTGTAAGTACCCATGATTCGGCAGCATACAAAAGAACGGGCAAGATTAGCACCTGGTAAAGCTGTTTCTTAATATTCCGAAATAAGGTGGTGTTAAAGTGCTGCCGATGTCCCTAGAAACATCTATTGGCGAGCACTAATCTCCGCTTGATTTCTTGGCTGACAGGTAGGTAAACTCATCTACTACCTTAAAACAATAATTTTCAATGTTGACAGTGCGTCCTCATTAAGAGGACTCTTTGTTCGTCGAAATCATTATTTTTGTTTTGTCCTCGTTGACCGCTAAACCCATTTTTGCCGACTCTTTTTCTAGTGATGAGAAAACTGCAGTAACATCCCGCAGGTTTAGGCTAGTGGCATGTGGCTCTTGTGGAATATTGTGCCAGACATGTTGACACCAGCCATTCTCATCACCTTCTCCATAACTATATAAAATAGTGTACAGGACAGGCTATCACCCTGCCTGAGACATCCTTCTGTGTTGAATGGTCCAGAGTGCTCCTTACCAATTTTAACCGAGGATTTGGTGGTGTTTTCCAAGGTACATCTGCAAAGTCAAATTAGCTTTGCAGGAATACCAAACTCAGACATGGCCTCATAAAGCCTGTTCCTTATCGGAGAGTCGAAGTCAGCTTTGTAGTCGACAAAGAGGTGGTAGGTGTCGATCTGCTTTTCATGAGTTTTTCCAGGATTTGTCGTAAGGTAAATATTTGATCCGCGAAGTCTAAAGCCACACTGATATGCTCCAATTAGTTTTTCTACAACTGGCTTTAGACGTTCACACAATATGCTTGAAAGGACCTTGTACGCAATTGGTAATAGCCGTATTCCACGGTAGTTCTTACATTCACTACGATCTCCTTTCTTGTAAATGGGACATAACAGACTAAGACTCCAATACCCGAGCATGATCTCCTCTAGCCAGATGTTCTCCATGAGCTGATGCATGCTAATAATCAGCTCCTCCCCGCCAAGCCTTCAAAAATTCAGCAGGGAGTCCATCGGCTCCAGCAGCTTTGTTGTTTTTAAGGCAGGAGATTGCCATACGTATCTCGCTCTGGCTCGGAGGTAAACAGTTAATACCATCGTCATGGATTGGAGTGGGGTCTTATGGAGTGGTATCCAGTAAATTTCTTAAATGATTTCACCATATTTTCAGAACGTTATCCGGGTCCGTCACTAGCTGACCATCACTGTCTTTGGAGGAGGGCAAGCATGTTCTACGCATTCTCACCTTAACTTTCTTGTCGAATTTTCGGGCTTCCCCTCTACTTCGGAGCAACTCAGTGCACTCATCCTGCCTCTTCTTCAGCTCCGTCTTTTTTCTTCTAAAAAGACGAGTTGCCTCTCGTCCCTTCTCCCTGTGCCGTTCACGAACAGCTCGCTTTGCCATTGGCTGCAGTTTCGCTCTGTATGCAGCATCCGTCTCTCTCGTGGCATTGCGACATTCATCATCGTACCAGGCATCTTCTTGAGACTGCTTTGAGTACCCAAGTACGCTTCTCGCAGTCCGTACTATGGAGTCGGCTATATATTGCCACTGCGAGGTTATATTATCAGGGGTTGGAGCATTCCGCAGCAGTTGAGTTAGATGGTCGGAGTAGGCGTCCGCTACCTCTGTGGTCCGCGGTATACCGATGTCCAGCTTTCGTTGTGCCTGGTTACGTACGTTTTTCGCCATGCTTAGCCTTGTGCGTACCTTAACTGCGGTAAGGAAGTGATCGGAGTCAATATTCACACCCCTGATCACTTGTACGTCCAGAACACTCGATGCGTGCTTTCCATCTACTACCACGTGATCTATCTGATTCCTCGTCAATTGATCTGGAGATAACTATGTTGCCTTATGAATATGTTTATGGTCAAATCTAGTGCTGCTAACTACCATATTTCTTGCCGCAGAGAAATCAATCAGTCTGATGTCATTGTTCGACGTTTCGGAGTGCAGATTGAATTTTCCGATAGTAGGCTCAAATGCGGTCTCCTTGCCTATTGTAGCATTAAAATCGCCTAGTAAAATTTTAAAGTCATGGCTGGGGCTACGGTCATATACATTTTCTAGACTCTCGTAGAACTCGTCTTTGTCCTCATCGCTTTTCTCTCCTGTCGGAGCATGGGCACATATAAGTGTTATGTGGAAAAACTTTGTTTTTACTCTTATGGTAGCTATACGTACACACACCGGGTTGAACTTTGAGACTAGGTGTCGCAGTCGTGCTTGTCCGCATGGCCGCTATAGTAGACGTCGCACGTCTTCATGGGCGGGCACCCTTGTCAGCCTTGTATTCTTCGAGGACTTCCGCCAGTTGGACGGAAGCACCTGGTCTGTACAGTGTTCTAACATTCCTGGTGCATATCCTCAAATCATGGTCCTTAATTCGTTTGCGGTGGTTGTCAATTTATTCTTTTCTTACTTCTTTTCATTGCAATTGTTCAAACGTCTCCTCCTGCCAGGATTTTATTGCAGCCGCCCATTCTGGGTCCGACGATGACCAGGGTACCGCGGTTTGAGCGCGGTTTTTGATAAACACTCAATGTGGTGCTAACAGGAGTTAGGCTGTTATGGTTTGTAACCACTAATATATCGATACAAATTACTCTAGTCCCGAACACTATTACAACTGTTTCTTTTGGCATTTTGTCTAAAAACTTGTGCACTTTGCATACGTCTTTCATTCTCATGTCTCTCAAACTACAAAACATTTTTCTAATTCTTAAATATTTGATTTAAATCGAATGTGAACAAGTGAATTGTTAATTCATACAGTCATCCTATACTACATACATGTTACATACGTCGTTCGTACCTTAGAATACCCTCAAGACTTTGTCAATGGTGGATATTGTTGTTGTTAACAAAGCAACTAAAGAATTAATAATGTTATTTATAAGTAAATCTAATAAGTCTATTGTTTAAAAATTATTTAATCTAAAGTGCATGTATGTACTACAGACTAACCAATGAAGCACCAGAAATTGTATGGCAGCCGATGAAATGTTCATGTGAATGGAGCCACACAGGCATCAGCTTCATGCATACTCCACTCAAACTCTCCACTCATATGCTATGCATGCAGAATTGGGGAAAATGTTCATGTGAACTGTGACAAATCTAATAAACACACGCACACACACTCACACTCATACACATGTCGACAATGTTTGTATGTCGTCCACGTGTGCTCATGGAAGAGGACATCGAAGTCGTACACAGAAGGATGTCGATGATGAATTCCCAACAATTGTAAATTCACACACACGCACACACAATGTAGGAACTCTCATAAGGTCTTTTGTCATGGGGAATAACCTTTTGTAACCCTTGATATTTGATGTGTACAATACTAAAAAGCTTATGGTTAAAAACAAAAAGCTATCAAAAAAAGCAGCAGCAGCAGCAGCAGAAAAATCAAATAGTATCCCACAACTACTTACTTACATCACTTGCATGAGATTGGTGGTAGTGGCAGCATCAGGCGGCGTGTTAGTATTCGTTCAGTATGTGGATCTGGGTTTATGTTCATAGAAATTAGTCAATAATTAATCATGTGTGCAAAGGACTAAAGTCGCTAATAGAATTTTCTGTTTTGCTAATATACACATGATTGCATATCGACATTTTATACACACACTCACACACATGTACGTTAGTATATATAAAGTCATGTATGCGTGTGTGTGTGTGTATAAAATGTATGTGTTGAAATAATCTATTGGCATCAGGGATGAGGTGGCAAATTGTCAAGCTGGATAGTAGTTTTAGAGGCATATAAAAAATATGTTATGATTTGGAATACCTTCTGAAAATTTAAAATAGACTAAAACTTGTTCCCTTTACTTGCCATGAATGGGTCATAGAAGAGCTTCTCACATTTGAGTATTTAACACTCTTCTATAGTTAGACTGACACATTGTAACAAAATCAAAATCATCATATGAGATGGTTTTTTCTAAACACGGCTACTGCAAGTTTGCTGCAGGCAAAAACCTGAGGGCCGCCGATCAAATAAATGTTTATCACTGAGACGAGTATTGAACCCTAGTATCCGGCTTTAAAGTCACGTGTTCTAGCTGCCATGCCATGGTAGGTTCCTTTTGAATGTTCCTTTAACGCTATTCCTGTAAAATGAACTCCTGTATTCGCATATCACCCCCATAATGCCCCATTACGTACCGTTTTCTCCGGATGCCACCTCTTTTATTTGATTTACTTGAATGATAAAAACAATTTAAGTAACTGAAACCGAAGGGGTAGCGTGTTTCGAGAAAACGGCTGATTCTTATGGATAATAACGTTTTGAATCCGAATATCAAACCAATTTTTCCCCATCACATATCGTTTTTCTGGACTTTCCACACTTTGTTGTTGGGATTTTTCGATAAGACTGCTCTGCTAAAAAAAAGTTAGAGCCCTGACACAATTCCTGCTGATTCTTATATAAAATAGTCTCCTGAATCCGAATGTTACATCCATTATTCCCCCCCCCCCCCCCCCTCCCTTCCAGTCGCAGACTTCTGACATGCTTCTGAATTGGGTAAGCTGATTTCAAATCCGGAGTCAGACTTGAAAGAAATAAGACGGCGGGTACAGAATGGCGGTAATTATTTAAAAAAAAATGCTGGAATCAACCTGAACAAAATGTTCCCCAATTTGTATTAGCCATTTTGTTTTTTCAAAATTTTACCCCCGATTCGAAATCAGCAACCTCAAAAACCCCTTAGGAAAAATATCGTTTAAATCCAAGGACACAATTCCTGCTGATTCTTATATAAAATGGTCTCCTGAATCCGAATGGTACATCCATTATTCCCCTCCCCTCCCTTCCAGTCGCAGACTTCTGATATGCTTCTGAATTGGGGACGCTGATTTCAAATCCGGAGTCAGACTTGAAAGAAATAAGACGGCGGGTACAGAATGGCGGTAGTTATTAAAAAAAAAATGCTGGAATCAACCTGAACAAAATGTTCCAAAATTTGTATTCGCCATTTTGTTTTTTTAAAATTTTACCCCCAATTCGAAATCAGCAACCTCAAAAACCCCCTTAGGAAAAATATCATTTAAATCCAAGGATTTTTTTTTGAAAAAATGTCAGCCATTTTGTTTATTTAAAATTTGACCCCGGATTCGAAATCAGCGACCCCAAAAACCCCTTTATGCACAATATCAGTTAAATGCAAACATTTTCTCAAAAATGTATCCACTATTTTGTTTTCTCAAAATTTTACTCCGGATTCGAAATTAGCGACCCAAAAACCCCTTAGTAGCATGTTTTATGTCCAATGGGAGGCCAAATTTTTCACAGATTCGACCAATCCGAAGAATCTTTGTTTCTAATGTGCTCGCGTAAGCAGAAGGAACGTTGTGCTCCGCTGGAATTCCCATTGGCTGCTCTAGCATTCCGATTTAAAAGGTTAAGAGCTTCTAATCCTCCCTGTATTTACATTGATCTTATTACTGCTTTTAAAAGAAAATTTAAAAAAAAAAAATTTTTGTATGATTTCTGACCTGACATACGTCCAGTCTCCAAAGGTATTCCTAAATAAGTTTTGTATTGTAATAATTTAATAACGATTTGTTCATTACTTTGTAAGGTGCCATACATTACTGACAAAGAAACTCATACAAAAGTTCTAAGATTTTTTTTTAAAAAAATATGTATGATATGACACGTTTATTTGATATAGGATGTACCACGCCTGCAAGTTCAATATCTCTCACTTTTATATGAAGCCAGATATTGAATTTTTGTTGTTGGTATCAAATGGGCAATGTCACACCCCTTGACCTATTCTCTTTTCTATCATATACGTTCATTGAACTTGAATGAATCCAGATATTGCATTTTAAAAGATAGCTTTCCATGGTCATTTCCACTCCCACATATCTGATTACGCATATTGGTGGTAAATGTATATGCCATGTTTATGGGATCGTAGGAGCTGGACCACACCCCTCTGGTCCGATTCCACACATTTTATCTTAGAACGTGTATACTAATCTCAAACGAATGCATAACCAATTACAAGAAAAATTCTGGCATAATTCCCCAAAAAAATAGGGTCTATTGATCGGGGCCACGCCCACCTAAAATATCAAACTGTCATTTTGCCTTTTGCTCCTTTCAAGAAGATCTGTTGAATGGTGTAGGTTAGGTTCTTCTTATCTTCTCTTAATTTCCCTTTGCACCCCATGAATGAGGTATGGGATAGCTTCTCGCGTTGTTGTGAATTAACACGCCTTCTATTTTTAGATTCACAACTAACGGCACCTACTTGTTTATCGACGAATGCGAACGTCACTGTTTGAGAAGCTCTTACTAGACACGACGGTTGAATCGACGCTTAATACTGCGAAGTTGCTGTCAACAACATTCGAGGGGAGCCGACAATGAAAGAAAATTTTATTTCTTTTTTTTTCTTTTTTTAAGATGACTGGAGCCAGGTTTGAACCTGCGATCTCCCGCATGGTAGTCGCGTGTTCTAACCACTATGCCACGGCCGGTTCCTTAGGTTATGTTAGGTTAAGTTATGTTAATTCGGCAGTCGCATTCAGTATAGCTCACTACTTGGATCCTTGTATAGGTCCCGTTGTGATACCATTTTAAATTCTCGCACCAATTAACATATTCCTAATGCATTCGGTCAATGTCACTCTCAAGCCATCAAGCCATTTTATTGATCCACAGAACGCCTACTGATAGACATGTATTGTCCATTAGCGTCCGATTACCGAACTTCTCATATCTCAGGTCTCATATCTCTCAAAACAGGGCAGTGACATAGAAGATGCTCTGTGATTTCCGCTTCTTCCTGATGATTGCTGCTCTTGTAACCTTTTAGCATGTTTGCCAGCCTGCCAGTTCCCGCTTAGTACAGCTATGATATTCTTAGATGGACTCAGGATAGGTTCAGTGCAAATTGCATCCTCTGTATATCCATTATAGGGTAAATTTGTGTGGTCACTGTGCAAGTGCGTACTTTCACTCATCTTTCTTTAAGGTTCCATAAGGTTCAGTTTCTCTGCAATAACTCAGAGATATATGAAACCAAGTAGATATATTATAATCCACAATGTCACGCGTGTGTAATGTAAAAAATATCGTCCGTTAATTATAACTGCGGTTGAAATGGCACCTACTAACATCGTGACTTACTTCGTAATCAGGCATGTTATCAAGCTCGCTTTAAACTCCGTTTATAACGAAATTGCAATCGAAATGGGACTTACTGACATCTTACCTTACTTTGTAAGCAAAAGCGCACCGATTAAACGGCATATGACACTCCCGTGTAAATGTAAGGCGGAACATAAGCGAGAGAATCATCACTGATTGCTACTAAATAAAGCTGATATAAGGGGGTTATCAGTTTATGATCATAAACAAAGCCGTAGTTGGAGTAGTTCCAAGTGCCCCTATTTGATTTCCAGTCTTATGTTGGGTTAATAACAAGGTCATGTTACCAGTTTACATTTGTGGGGTGAATTCCCCAGTTGATGCCGATTGTCATTATGCAGCAGCAGTATAGAGACGTTGCCTCTTTCAGCAAGTGTTAGTGTGACTCCATTAAATCTGGGTTTGGCAAATTGAGGGAGAGTTTCAGAGCAGATTCCGAAAGCACAGAGAGTAATTCAGGATCCTTGCCGGTAACTATTAGTGCTACGTCAACCTCAATGCGACAAAAGTACTATTTTCTTATAATTTTCATACAATTTCATAAGTAAAAAAATTCCAAAAAACGTACCAAACGTACTTGAACTTGCAAAGTCCTAACAACCATTACAAGCGCATACATAACATACATCTAAGAAATGTTTGCTTTGACTTTCCACACAAGAACAAGGAGTCGTCGATATATAAGGAAGGACAATGATGGCCAGGACATCGTATTGTTTTCTCCACTAGCCTCAGGATAAATTAAACGTTTTTTTACTTCTATGTGTGTGTGTGTGTGTGTCGATGTGATTCGGAAAATGTGAACAACCCAGCGGCAGAATTTGTGAGGCCTTCCTCATATAATGCATGCAGTAGTCATTATTTGGGAATAACATTTCAAATAAGGAATACAGAACGCATGATTTTTCATCAGATTTAAGCATTTTATGGACTGACCTGCCAAAGACATGTAAAAAGAAGGCAGAGGGATTTCATACACATCCCCTCTCGCTTACAAATAACTGGGGTATTGCATGCCTTCTAAATGGAAAGAATTGTTAGTACGTTTTTTTTCAACTTTTATGAAGGCCTGCCAGAGGCCTCAGAAAAGAAGGCAGAGGGATTTCATACACATACCCTCTCGCTTCCAAATATAAGGGGTATTGGATGTCTTCCAAATGGAAAAAATTGTTAATTTCCGTGGAAGGGGTTTTTTTAAACAGTGTATCATTAGTTTCAACCACACAATTCGAATGCATCTTCATAGGCTAGACAGTAGCATGGCTGACTAATAATCACGAGGTAGTGGGTTCAAACTCCAGCAATGTTTACTGTCGTTGGAAAAAAATTTAAGTATAAAGAAAAATATATATAAGTGAGAAATATCTAAAAATAACCGGTGCGCTCTCAAAAAAACTAAATAATTTGAGGGTGCACTGTATAGTTTTTGTTTAATTTGCAAGTCATTATTTTTTCATGTGTATGCTGGCCTTCCATAATGCCTTCTTATAGAAAGCTTCCATAGGGCCCCTTTATAGAAAGTTTCCATGAGGCGTTCTTATAGAAAGCATCCATAAGGCCTTCTTATGGAAACCGGCGACGGAAGGCCTTATTTTCCAATGTCACGCAATGTAAAAAAAGAAAGGAAGAAAGAAGGCCAAGGAAGACATACCGGATCCAAAAGAAGGCCTTCAAACTCATGAACGAAGGCCTTCCTTTTCATGATTTCCGCCGCTGGGAAATTGAAAACGGAAAATAGAGGGAGCAAAAACAGCAAGCAAATCAAGTCACAAATCACACGAATCTTTGGAAGCAGAGCCAATGAGAAAATATCAATTTCTGTGTTTTTCCTAGGTCAATATCATTTTGATTTCTTTTTAAACTTCTTACTTGTATGAGTGTTGGCCAGCCACATTCTATTGCCAGTTGTTGTGTATATATATATTTCTTCATTTCCTTATGTTCGACGACTTTAAAGGCTGGGACATTTACTTAGGTTGGCCGTTTTTTTTTTTTTTTTTGTTCTGGCTACGTCGCGAACAGTGGGTTGCAGTGGCTGGGGACTGAAAAAAATAATAATAATAAATAAGATTGCGTAAATTGTAAGAAATTCAAATTAGACTTTATTGGTTGGAAGCTAATAGAATATTAAACTTTTTTATATGAATATGAGCAGGGCAACCGGAAATATGCTACAGCATGTTTTTTTTACAACGAGATGTTAACAAATGGGTAATGTATTTATATGTTCTACAAGTGTTTTGAGACCTATTTGTTAGAGCATATTTTGGCATATTTTACCCATAAAGTCATATTTCGGCAAATTTTGGTTTTAGGAGAATGATTTTTTCAAAAATATTGCCTTTTTAAGCATATTTTATGTTTTTCACATTATTTTTTTGTTCGTAAATACAAGTGTCTTTGCAAATTTGGTTTTTTAAAATGTAACAGCCAAATCTACTACATGTTTTACATAACTCTGAAATGTTAAACTTTTATTAACCCTGGTTTTGGCGCTTTCTTTTTCAATAAGTAAACAAAACATAAAAAAGAGGTGCTATTCAACCACCACCGATTTCGACCCTGGACATAATGGCAAAAGCAACAAAACTAAAGGCGGTTGTAAAAAAGTTTCCTGTCTTACGAACTAATGGTGGATTCTAAAATCTGCAGCAGATCGCAGGTTTAAAGTGAAGCATCATGTGGAAAGCGGCATACATATTCAACTTAGTCATAGAAGCGAAAATAAGCAGACCAAACAATTTTTTTTTTGTGGCCAGAATGTTCCGGTAGCCTCCCAAAAGAACATGATTTCCAAGAAAAACTGTGCCGAACTTTTGTATCTGCTGACATTTCACTTAACAAAATGAGAAATCATAATATTATATAAGCAATCAGAATAATGTTTTGCTTTTTGTGACGGATGCAGCTCCATACATGGTAAAGGCTGCAAAAGCTATAGTGGCATTTTATCCGAAAGTGACGCATGTAACATGTATTGCTCATGGTGTCCATCGATTGTGTGAATGTATTAGGAATTTATATGAAAACGTAAATTAAACTACATATTGCTAATGTGAAGAAGGTATTTTTAAAAGCTCCATGTAGAGAGGAACTTTTTAAAGAAATTTTTTCAGACCTTCCATTACCTCCAGAAGCTAGAACAACACGATGGGAACATGGTTTGAAGCAGTTGAGTACTATGCCAACAATTATGAAGACATTTTAGAGGTCCTAAGGACATTAAACGATGAGGATGCACAATCCATTAAAACTGCATAGGATGTCTTGACAGACCCCCAAACTAGATCTGACTTGATTTATATTGCTTCAAATTACGGTTTTATTGCAAAACATTTTAAAAATTTGCAAACATCAGGTCTTACGTTTATTGAACAAGTTCTGGTGAATGAAGACACTTTTAAATTGATAGATAATTTATCGGATTCCGAAATAAATTTAACAGTAAAAAAAATTAAATCAAATTATGTCAAAAAAACGTTGGCTTGGACATAGTGGCATAGTGGTTAGAACACGCGACTACCATGCGGGAGATCGCAGGTTCAAACCTGGCTCCAGTCATCTTAAAAAATTGTTTCTTTCATTGTCGGCTCCCCTCGAATGTTGTTGACAGCAACTTCGCAGTATTAAGTGTCGAGTCAATCGACACTTGTATTTACGAACAGAAAAATAATGTGAAAGACATAAAATATGCTTAAAAAAGGAATATTTTTGAAAAAATCATGCTCCTAAAACCAAAATTTGCCGAAATATGACTTTATGGGTAAAATATGCCAAAATATGCTTTAACAAATAGGTCTCAAAACACTTGTAGGACCATGAAACATATAAATACATTACCCATTTGTTAACATCTCGTTGTAACAAAAACATGCTGTAGCATATTTCCGTTTGCCCTGCTCATGTTCATATATAAAAGTTTAATATTCTATTAACTTCCAACTAATAAATTCTAATTTGAATTTCTTAAAATGAATCTTATTTATTATTATTTTTTTTTCTGTATTCCCTTTGCACCCCATGAATAAGGTATGGGATAGCTTCTCGCGTTGTTGTGAATTAACACGATTTCAATTTTTAGATTCACAACTAACGGCACCTACTTGTTTATCGACAAATGCGAACGTCACTGTTTGAGAAGCTCCTACTAGACACTTATACATAGAAAAAGATAGAAATATTTATCTTTTAAGACGACTGGAGCCAGCAGTTGAACCTGTGATCTTCCGCATGGTAGTCGCGTGTTCTACCCACTATGCCACGGCCGGTCAATCTGCACCAACATTAACATCAAAATACGAAGAAAAGGGAATACTGTCCCTTAAATTCGCTCCAATTACATCTGTGGATGTCGAAGGTTCATTCTCAATGTACAAAAACATTTTACGTTGTAGTAGACAAAATTTTTTGTTCGATAATTTATCTCAATATTTTTTTTTAGTTTATTGCAACAACAATCTCAAATAAGATGCTCAACATACAAAAACACCGTAATACTTAGGAAACATGGTTTAAGATTTTTGTTACTTTATGTTAAATAAATTCATGTGATATTTTTTTAATTGTTCCTTAAATAATAATACTTAAATATTTATTTATATTTTATTTTACTTACTCAACATTTGTGTATGTAAATTTACCAAAAATACTTACAAAGTCTGATTTTAAAATTATTATTATTATTATTATTATTAGCCTTTAAAACAACTTGACACCTATATATATTTATATCTTAGTGCCTAAGTCAGAGGCCGAAATGATCAAAGATTTCCATTCGCTTCGATCTTGTGCGCACCGTCTCCAGTCAGTCCTACCAAGCAGCGTCAGTGATTCCTCCACCTGGTCCTTCCAACGTAGTCACGGTCTCCCTCTTTTGCGCCGTCCTTCGATGTCTTGATAGAATATGTTTCGCGCTGGAGTTTCCTCATCCATTCTCACGACATGGCCTAGCCAGCGTAATCGTTGCACTTTGATTCGCTTGACGACATCAATGTCGTGGTATAACTCGTACAGCTCATGGTTCATCCGAATCCTAAACTCGCCGTTTACGCAAATGGGTCCATATATTATGCGGAGTATTTTTCTCTCAAACACCGCCAGATGAGCTGAATCAAGCACCCAAGATTCGGAGGCGTACAACAGGACTGGTAAAATTAGTACCTGGTACAGCTGGACTTTGGTAGTTCGAGATAGGGTGGTGTTTATAAAGTGCTCGCGTAGTCCAAAGAAGAGTTGGCAAGCACTATTCTCTGTTTTATTTCGAGGCTGACACTAGTTTTCAACGTTCACGCTGCGTCCCCAACGGGTGGACACTTTGTTCGATGATACCATTAACTTCGTCTTGTCCTCATTCACTGCCAAACCCATTTTCGCTGACTCCCTTTCAACTGATGAGAAAACAGCTGTTACCTCTCGCATCGTTCGACCGATAATGTCGATATCATCCGCATATGCGAGCAGCATGTGGCTCTTATTAAATATGGTGCCAGACATGTTAACCGCTGCTTTCCTTGTCACCTTCTCCATCACTATGTTGAACAGCATACATGACAAACCGTCACCCTGTCTAAGACCTCTCGTCGTATCGAATGGTGCAGATAGATCCTTGCCAATCCGAACAGAGGATTTGGTATTCGTAAGGGTACACCGGCAGAGACGAATTATCTTCGCAGGAATACCGAACTCAGACATGGCTTTGTATAGTCGATGCCTGATGGGACTATCGAAGGCAGCTTTGTAATCGACAAAGAGGTGGTAAGTGTCGATTTACTTCTCATGGGTTTTCTCAAGAATCTGCCGTAGTGTAAATATCTGATCCGTCGTGGATTTGCCTGGTCTAAAGCCGCACTGATAAGGTCCAATCAGGTTTTCCACAATTGGCTTTAGACGTTCACACAGTATGCTAGACAGGACCTTATATGCAATCGGTAAGAGGCTAATTCCACGATAGTTTTTACACTCACTACGGTCACCTTTTTTGTAGATTAGACATAGCACACTGAGATTCCAATCCTCTGGCATGCTCTCCTGAAGCCAAATGTTCTCTATGAGCTGTTGCATGCTTAAAACAAGCTCATCTCCACCCGCCTTAAACAACTCAGCTGGAAGACCATCAGCCCCAGCGGCCTTGTTGTTCTTAAGGCGGGATATGGCAGTTGTTATCTCAGCTTGGCTCGGAGGTGGACACTCGATGTTATACTCTCGGATTGGTGCACAGTCTTCTTCCGTCAAGTTTTCACGCATCAATAGGCTGCAGAAGTGATCTTTATATATTCTCAGTACGCTCTCGGAGTCAGTAACGAGATGACCATCCTTGTCTTTACAGCAGGGAAGACCTGTTCCATGTACCTTTTCTTTTATCTTCTGATAGAATTTTCGGGCTTCACCTCTGTTCCTGTAATCTTCAATACACACACTATTCCGCTCTTTAAGCTGTCGTTTTTTTCGCCTGAAGAGTCGAGTCGCCTCCCGCCTCTTCTCCCTATACTTTTCATGAACAGCTCGCGTTGCCATTGGCTGCAGTTTGGCCCTGTATGCAGCATCTTGTTTCCGGGTGGCATCGCGGCATTCGTCATCGTACCAGGCATTATCGTTAAAGGGCTTCACATACCCCAGTACAGACCGTGCAGTCCTTTCCATCGAGTGGGCAATATGTTGCCATTGCGCGCTAGTATTTTCGGGAGCAGCAAGAAGTAGTTGAGTGAGTTGGTCAGAATAGGCGTTGGCTATCTCCGCGGTCTGCAGTTTAGCGATGTCCAGCTTTCGCTGTGCCTGGTTAAGCAGGGTTTTCGCTCTGCTTAGCCTAGTACGCACCTTCACTGCAGTGAGGTGGTGATCCGAGTTGATGTTCTCACCTCTGATCACTCGTACGTCTAAGACACTTGACGCGTGCCTTCCATCGATTACCACGTGATCAATTTGGTTTCTCGTTACTTGATCGTTAGATATCCACGTTGCTTTGTGAATGTTTTTGTGGTCAAATCGTGTGCTGCTAATTACCATGTTCCTTGCTGCAGAGAAATCAATCAGTCTGATTCCGTTTTGCGAAGTGTCAGTATGCAGACAAAATTTTCCGACTGTTGGGCTAAAGACATTCTCCCGGCCTACTTTGGCATTAAAAACTCCCAGCACGATTTTAACATCATGGCCCGGGCTACGGTCATACGTTTCTTCAAGTTGGGCGTAGAATTCGTCTTTGACCTCGTCACTTTTCTCCTCCGTCGGAGCATGAGCACATATCAGCGTGATGTAGAAAAATTTTGCCTTAAGTCTTATGGTGGCGATTCGTTCACTGACAGGAGTAAACCTAGAGACCAGGTGTCGTAGTCTCTTGCCGACCACAAATCCACAACCAAACTCATGCTTTGCCGCGTGGCAGCTGTTGTACACGTCACACATCCTCATCCGCGAGCATTCATATCCAGTCCACCTAATTTCCTGTATTGCAGTAATGTCAGCCTTACACTCTTCGAGGACATCCGCCAGTTGAATAGAGGCACCTGGTCGGTAAAGAGTTCTAACATTACAAGTGCATATTCTCAAATCATGGTCCTTAAAACGTTTGCGGTGGTCGTCAACATTTTTTCTCTTATTTCTCATTTTATTCACTGCCACTATACTGTTGGCGGGTGGCAAGCCCCAGCCCACCAGGTTCTGCATTTTATTCCTACTGCCAGGAAACATTTCAGCCGCTCATTCTGAGGCAGACGCTGACCAGGAAGCCGCCCAATATGGAACAGACGCTATGGATTTTCGCAATTTAGTTTTCGGAATATGTGGGTTGCTAACCCTCGTCTCCTAGATTGGTAATACGGCTGCTATCTGCACGTCCAATCCCACGATGCAACCATGCTTCAGCGGTTCAAGCCTACTTTCCTGAGACGTCTCTTTGACCATTCAGGATACATGGTTGTAATGCCTTCTAACTTTAGCTAACTTCTAAGCGGTTGCTTTGAAGTCATTGCTCGGGGAATACTTGGTCTAAGACCGGAAGTAGTTAGCTGCTTGGACAGTGCCACAAAGGAATCGATTCTGGTCACTCCCAAGTGAATAACAATCAGTAACTTTCCACCTCTGAGCATAGTCCCATTTCCCTGATTTTAAAATAATATTGTTTTCTTTTAATTTTTAAGCTGTTTTTTACTTTAAATAAAAATATTTCTAATTCATATAAAAAAAAATGTGTGACTTTAATTTTTTAGAGCATGTTTTTGTTGATTTTAAGGTCATATTTTGCCATTTTTCAGTTCATATTTTATGCTCGTAAAACACGATTTTTAGGGCATATTACCGGTTGCCCTGAATATGAGTATATATTAATAAAACACTATTGCCCTTTACACCCCATGCATGAGGTATGGGATAGCATCTTGTGAATTAACAAGCTTTTTAAAAATATATACTATTATTAAACTCACACAACGGAACCTAAATTTTAAGAAGCTCTTTTAGAAGCTTTTTATAGACTTTTACTTCAAAGTTGCTGTCGACAACATAGAAGGGGGCGCCGACGAAAGAAATGTAGATGAAAGAAATGTAATAGTATGTTCTAACCATCATGCTACGGTCGGCTAAAGACTATAACTTATTACCATTTTATTAAACAAATATATGTTATTAATAATATGGGCGGCAGGACAAAGTTCGCCAGGACAGCTAGTTACTTGAAGATTTGTTATTTTTCTCTCAATTTAATTTCTTAGATTTGTGACCGCTATCTGAGCAACAACCATGAGCATAAACCCGTCTAATGATGGCTCTCTGAATTCAAACTACCACGATCTATACCAGCAAAAGACAGCAAGGCCATCGAAACAATTTTACTTTACAATTACATTTGTTACTTTCACATTAATAAATTTGAATGTAATGTAGTGTAAATATTGTATTGATGTACAATGTGTGATATCTAATTTGTATGCCTATAATGAAATCCCTTTTTTATTTGCAAAACCACTGTTCATCGATATTCGCTATTGAGTCCCTTTGTTAAAGGATTTCTGTTTTCTCTGTTATGTATTTCCTTGCTGATATTTTTGTATTCGTTCGTTTTTTTTTGTTACCTTCTTTATTCGCTATTTGAGTTACTTTTTTAATGCCACCGCCAACAGTAAAACGTGTATAGCGTCGGTGCAATTTTCCTTTTTATTTTGCAAACTTTTTTAGTTCCCAATCCTAGAAGTTTTTGTTTTAGTTCCGAGATTGAATTTTAAATAGAAATTAAATTAACTTTGTTTGGATATTGTTTGTAAATGGATTTTTGTGCTGTAAGTGAAAAAGTTTTTCATACCATTTCCTGTTCGCCTCCAAAGGGTCACACACACACACACACAAACACACAACATCCCGGGGGAGTTTGCAAAAAGACGCAACAGCAGTGAGAATTGCAACTTCATTTCACTTTACTCCCCTGCCCTCTTGCAATCATCAGATGTGACAAAGACAAGGATAATAAGACAACGGACATTTATTACGTTTGATATTATTTTTATATTAAATACTAATGTGACAATTTAGTGTAGTTTTGTGCCGCCGTCGCCATTAAAAACGTGTTTCCTTTGTTTTTTGGCATGCTAACTAAGGACTTTATTGCCAAAGGACAACAAGGCCATCCCTGTGTTGTTTTGGATTGAGGTCCTTTATTTCATTTTTTGTTTTTCATACTTTATTGAAATGACATTTTTGTTGTTGTCGTTGTTGTTGGTTGTTTTGTTACAAACCAATCCGGTTTGAGTTGAAATTATTATTAAGTTGTTCGACAACGTTGAAAATGCTTGGCTGACATTGATATTTTTATCCCTCCCCGTTAAACTTCTAAATCGTCGACGACACAACAACAACAGCGACAAGGCGATTGAATGATGAACGGTACATGCAGGATCAACGGATCATGATAATCTGCACAACAGAACATAAAATACGGCTGCCTGTATTACTGTACCTCATTGTGGACAGACAGAGAACACGGGTATTTACACGCTCAATCTAAATTTGAATGAAAGGACATTCAGTGAGCAAGCGTAACATAGGTATAAGCGTTAGTGCATTGAGAGTGTGTGCGTGCGTGTGTGTATGTCAGTATGTACATATATATGCATGCGGTTGTTTATAAACTTCCATGGTGATTTATGTTTCATTGAGGCGTAAATTTGGTGGTAAACATGATGTTGATCAGCATCTGACATTAATCCGTAGGCGTTCTCTACAATTTTATTACTACATATTTACCTTGAACAGTGTTCGCGTGTGTGTGTGTGTGTGTACAAATACCACGATTATATGTATATGTTCAGCAGCCGTAGATTTGTTGTTCGAGGTTCATCTGCAGTAGTTGGTATGAGTGTCATATTGGTACGAGCTATTTTTTATGTGAAGATATGTGATATCTATTTGAAAGACACTAGTGGAAATTTTGATAGCAGTATTGGAAAAAAGTGGTTATAATGCGAATATAGAATCGGCAAATACATATTTATACTATAGACCTATCGCCGCACGGAACAGTAGAGCGGCTAAAAAAACTACCCAGTAGGAAGTGTCTGCAAGGCATCCTCAAGGATTAGGCTTGCCAGATGGTCGGGAATAGGCGGGATTTTCCCGACTTCTCTCGAAAATCCCGAGTCCCGAGTATTGAAGTAATTCGGGGGAAAATCCCGACTTTTTAATATTTTCTACCTATACTTAGAATAATCAAGGAAACAACATGTTAAAGAAGGTACAAAAAAATACTTTTCTCTTATGAAATAGTTGTGTGCACTGAACATTTTTTCCTTTTACCCATTACCCATTTCCTTGGGTATTAATCACTTTAGCATCCCTAGCAATTGTCTATCATCTGATTTTACCACAGCTGTTCATAAAATTACGACTTTCAAGAAATGTAAATTTTTGGACAAATTGCAGCATTTAATCTAAAAGACTCACTATTGACTTGGGAGAAATTCCCAAAGTTCTACAAATATCAGATGCAGTGGACAATGACATGTTGTACAGCGACTACTGCAGTTTATCGACCTGTTTATGGAGAATTGCCCAAAGATATACTAAATGACAAAATATGGTCACATTTTTTATCAAATGTGGCAATGAATATCACTTGAATTTGTTTAAATTGATCTCATTTATATTTTCTTTAGCGGTAAGTAACGATTATTGAAATTAGTATTTTAAACAATTTAAACACGAAAGATAGAAACCGAATGTCTTTTGATCTTATAAAGGCTGACCTAATCATAAAATTGAATATTGATAAAAGCTGTCAGAAATTACAGTCATTTTTAACAAATAATACAATTTTTTTTGTAGAAAATGTCAAAACCAATATAATATGATCTTTACATTTGTCCCGACAAATCCCGCTTTTTAGTCTCGATTTTCCCGACTTTTCGAATTCGGTGCCTGGCAACCCTATCAAGGATAGGTGCATGACCATAGTAAATCGTTGATGATATTTAAAGGACCGTCCATACAAATCGTCGACGAAATTTTTATGTGCGACAATGTCGGTCAAATGTTCGTTGATGCCTATACAAGCTACCTGTCGCCCACACAATCATGCATGATGCCTATATAAGCGACACGTCCCCTAAACAATCATGCACGACCTGATGGATGAAAATGTCGGTCAAATTGTCGTTGATGCCTACACTGTGGTGCAAAAATGAGCCAATGTTTTAAACAAAGTATGTTATGTGTATTTGTCTTTGTTAGTCGATCTTACAGTACATTATATTAATTTACGTTAAGTGTATCGAAATGATACAACAAATTCGGCTCAAGATCAGAAAAGTGTTATTAAAAATTTTTTTTTTATTTTTTATTAAATTATTTTTAAACTTTTTGTTAAATTAAAAACATGCATCTGTAAAATGTGTAAATCAATAACAAAAATATAATATAAATATAACGTGGCTCCAGTCATCCTAAAAAATTGTTTGTTTCATTGTCGGCTCCCCTCGAATGTTTTTGATAGCAACATCGCAGTATAAGTGTCGAGTCAATCGGCATGTCTAGTAAGAGCTTCTCAAACAGTGACGTTCGCATTCGTCGATAAACAAGTAGGTGCCGTTAGTTATGAATCTAAAAATAGAAAGCGTGTTAATTCACAACAACGCGAGAAGCTATCCCATACCTCATTCATGGGGTGCAAAGGGCAATTAAGTTTTTTTTTTTTAAGTACATAAAATAATCACACATTCTGCCAGAATACCCTAATGTTTATTATATTATTTATATGCTTTCACGACTAAAACGCATATTTGTTTGTAAAGATCGGTTTACAAGTGGTTAAATTGTTTGTCTGGAACGAACAATTGGTTAAACGAAATGTTATTATATTAAGCGTGCGTGTTCCCACCCATAGAGCCCTATTTTTGAAAGCGCAATACATTGAGGCCTTTAACACTATTCTTCTTGAAATTATGTATGGATTCGTTTTGCATTCCAGTATCATACGATCTCATTAACAAACATGCAAAATCCGACGTTCTATTAACCTGTGCGACTTGAAATTAGGTGTGAATGCGTAGTCAGGCCAAAAATGGGCAGGATTTGATAAGTAGGCGTGGCCCCAGTTAGGTTTGGTTAATTCGGCAGCAACGTTTAACACAGCTCACATGGGCACTAGTATGAGTCCCGTTGTTATATTATTTTCACATTTTCGCACCAAATATTCCTATTCTGTTCGGTCAACGTCGCTATCAAGCCATTTCGTTGCTCTGATGAAGGCATTGATGTTCCGCAAATCGCCTACTAAGACAGAGACAGGTATTGTCTAGAAGTGTCCGTTGATCAAACTTTTCATATCTTAGGCCATCAAAAGCAGGGCAGTGACATGCTCCGTGGTCTCCTCTTCTTGCCTATCATTGCGGTTATTACACCTATGATGTTCCTCAGGCGAACTCTGGACATTTGTTGCCGTGCAAGTGAGTTCTCTCACCCATCCCTCCTTAGCATTAAGTTTCAGTTTCTCCGCAATTAGCTATTTCCTCCTTGTGATAAGATTCCAATGAGACCATAAGTATCGCCCGACGTATCGGTCCTTGGGTTACCATATATGTCCCTATATCCTGAAACCCATGAAAGGGTAACCATCGAATGTCTCGCTATCTCCTCAAGAGACGACCGGCATTCTCAAACATTTCTTATAGTGGAGTACACGTTCTCCAAGGATCTGATAGCCGCTTTACTATCAGTAAGAATATGAATATTGCCGCCCAATATATCACGATTCTGAAATTTCTCTACGACTATTCTAATGGCCGCTATCTCGGCCTGAACTATGCTACAGTAATCTGGTAGTCTGATTGATAGTTTCAAATTCAACTCCTCCGCAATGATTCCACAGCCTGCTCTTTCCTTTGATTTCGAACCGTCCCACAGTGGGGTAAAGTCACGATCTGGGCGGCCAAAATTATTTGAAGCAAGATTATGAAGCAGAATGGTAAAATATTACTCGGTGAGACGTAAAAAATAATAATATGTTAACATTCGGAGGGTAGAGGTTGTGACCGTTTTTATACAAAAAATGGTTTTTATAAAAATTTTAAGATTCCAAGTATTTTCCATATATCGGCACAAGGTTGCATTTTAGAGGCCTACCTCCCTATAACTTTTTATTCGTCTGGATACCCTCTAACTATAAATGCATAGAGATATAGGACATCCAGTATGTTAACTAAAGTGGTTCAATAAAACCGCAGAAATTATGGTATATTCTTCCGCAGTAGGTAAATGGCTATAAAACACAAAACCGCAAAAACCCGCAAAATTTTTTTTTCCATATGAACAATACGATGTTAAAGATTATAAATAATCACAGATTGAAGGGGTGAAAAGGGGTGATGCATAACTTTTTGTCCATAGATCGATTTTGTTACCTATTGAAATTGACAAAAAATACCATATTTTTCAATGCGGCTTTACTAGTATGAATTTGAATTATAATTTTATTTAGCTAAGTGTATTAAATAATATTAACCTGCTTTATTATTTTCCATTTTACTTAAATGTTTAAACTAAACACACGCCTTCCCACAGCCTTCTACAATTTTTGCTTTACCTGATCACAACAAAATAGAAAATGCACAATTAGCAACAAGTAACTTTAACAGCGTGTAGAAAACGAATGTAAGCAAAATTGAATGAAAAAATAACGGAATCTAGTGAAGCATTTTGTTCTCTTTACCCTACAATCGGAAATTATTAAAAACATTGGTTTTTGAGAAATCGAATTTTGGCCGCCCAGATCGTGAATTTACCCCACCGTGCGTCCGTGGAAATTAAGATGACATCCTTCCCAAAGTTCAGGGCATTATCATCATGGTAGGACCTATCCGGGATGTTTCTTATAAAAACCGGATCGAAGACAGGTTCTGGTATGGTGTAATCCGTGTGAAAGCTCACATTGATAAGGTCCGGAATTTTGGCATGGTCATAGTTATTGTGCATTCATGCTTTAGTGGCGTCTAAACGTCCATGATTGCCACCAGTCTCATAATGCGCTAGATAAAGCGCTGGCCACCAGACTGCCGATCCGTAGAATAAGATGGGTTTAATAACTGATTCGTATAACCAGTTTATGTTATTGGGGCCGATTGCCCTTTTGCAACACTATAGGACTGTTGCCACTTGGCTAATCCTGGTCTGAGTGTTCAGATTCCAATTCAGTTTACTGTCCAATATTAGCCCAAGGTATTTGGCACTATCAGAGAGTGTAAGTGCGACTCCATTTTATCTGGGTTTAACAAATTGAGGTATTTTGTATCTATCTATATTTTAAAACGCAATATTTAGAGGACTATAGACACCATATGTCTTGAAATTTGCTATGGATTCATTTGAGTTCGGTATAAGTATCTTAAAGAATGATGGGTTGCCTCGGATAAAGAGACGTGACCCTGCCCACTCCATCGTCTGAAAATGGAATGGACTTAGGGGTGTCCCTGCTCATATGAGTTGTTATGAGTTCCTTTGTCACTAATGTGCGAAATTTGTCAAACAATGGTATCGGAATAGAAGGCATGGCACCTTCCAAAGTAATAGACCAATCGTAATTAAATTGTTACAGTACAAAAGAACTTAATGCATAATTTTGGAGACAGAACAAAGTTTGTCATGTTTGTAATTTTTTTAAGATATTGTCATGTTTCCAACTAAAATCATAACCGTTTTTGGGTATTACGGTTTAAATCAATCTCTCGCATTGCTCAAACACCAAATCAGCCGAATATATACACGTTATCGCTCTCAAAATTGGGACCGGCCGTGGCATAGTGGCTAGAACACGCGACTACCATGCGGGAGATCGCAGTTTCAAACCTGGCTCCAGTCATCTTAAAAGAAAAAAAATAAATAAAATTTTCTTTCATTGTCGGCTCCCCTCGAATGTTGTTGACAGCAACTTCGCAGTATTAAGCGTTGATTCAATCGTCGTGTCTAGTAAGAGCTTCTCAAACAGTGACGTTCGCATTCGTCGATAAACAAGTAGGTGCCGTTAGTTGTGAATCTAAAAATAGAAAGCGTGTTAATTCACAACAACGCGAGAAGCTATCCCATACCTCATTCATGGGGTGCAAGGGGAAATTAAGTAATAAGTATCGCTCTCAAAATGCAATTAGAAAGTGTTTGTCAGTGCGAGAATGTTGTAAGTAATTTACAAAATGTCGAATTTTTTTCTTTTGAAATGGCTCTTTAATCTATAATTCTTCATAAGGAACCAAAAACAAATTCTCTAGAAAGTGTCTGACACTTTTAGAACGTTTTTACGGATTCTAAACAATTTGAATTTTGTTGTTTAAAACGTTACGGTTATGTTTCAATTAATTAATTTTAGTAAACAATTTTTAAAATGTTTTTATATTTCTGTAAATCATTTGAGCAATGCAAATTTTAACAACATGTCACCATGAATAAAAATGCCGTTTTAATAAGTTTTGTACACTTAGTCATTTAGTAAAGCCGCACAGGGATTTAACTACAATCATTTGTGTAATCGTGCTCCCAAAATTAGTGTTGCCCTGTTTATGAGGCTCTAAGTCTTTAAGTTCTTCAAAATCTTTAAATAAATGCTTCCTCTGCTCTTTAATTGCTCTCGGCTGTTTCTTAAACAAAATATTTCAAATAAAGCAATTAAAGTGTGCAAAAGACATCTAAACTTCTATCACTTTGGTAAATAAGTTGATGTGAAAATTTCAATGTATATTACTCACACAATCCTACAAATCGAGCATTTTCATTTTGAATATCATCAAAAGGGAAATAATATTTACTCACACACACACACACGCATTATATCTACTGCTGAATATGAATGTATATATGTGTGGATAATTATAAAATTCCTACTGCGCGTGTGTGTGTGTGTGTGTGTGTGTGTTTAATTCCATGTATATTTGATAATTAAACAATAAGGATATTTTCTACTTCAATATTTATGCCACTAATTCGGTTCAGCTGCCGTAAACTATTGTAAAGTTGTGTTTTTGTTTTTATTTAAATATATTACAAGTTGAGATTGAGAAAAATCACACACAAGCCCAATGTAAATAGAAATTATTGATGTATAAACTAGGGATCCTTGCTACGCATTAAGCCAATAGGCAGTAAGGAGAAAAATGAGTTAAATGTGGGACGTGTAATGTTGTTATACTTTTATAGATATGAGGAAAAATAATTAGCAAGTCCTGCAAATTGTTGGAATACTAGTCACTTTTTGATAAACAAATTTAAAAAGCGGAAGGTTATTTACTTATAAAGAGTGATCATGCATAACAACAATAATTTTTATAACAACAAAAACATATTAATATTTAAGACATTTTTATAAAATCTTTAAAAGTTTTCATAAAAAATTGCGCAACTAAATATTGTTCAAATTATTCCAAATGTTTGTGTTAGTGTATCATACGATACTTTGGCTAAACGATCAGAAAAGATTTTTTTTATTGTTGATATTAATGGTCAATTCATCGTCACGCACTAGGATGACGCGTTTCGAACTCCATGACGAGTTCATCTTCAGACCCCTTTGTGACGAATTGATGCAATGTGGTACATCATCAGCTGTATATATATCTACAATTATGTCAAACATGTACATGCGAAGTAGATATCAGCCGAAAATGTCCAACATCAATTTGAATTTGACCGTTAATATTCAACATGAGAATAGAGGATATTTTTCCCCACAATTCCCTTTTTCCACCTCAAAGCTCGCTTCTTTCAAGGAGATTTGTTGGTAAACTAAGCTTAGTAAAGCATAGTTTTTTGGCCTGGCCAAAACCGTTGCTTCTAATTTACATATCAGTAAACTATGGTCCGTCACTTTAAATATTACAGCCATCACTATTAAACTAATGAAACTCCCGATTCAAAGTAAAGAATATAATTAACCAATTCCTTATCTTACTGACTTACTTACTTACGTGGCCCATTACAACTTACGAACGTAGTTCATAAATTTGAGGCCTGAAGTACTAAAGAATTGCACACGCTTCGGTCTTCTGCGTGTGTTCTCCAGTTACTCCTACCAGATGGTGGCACGTCGCCTACCACTTGGTCCTTCCAACGGAGTTTGGGTCTCCCTGCTCTGCGTCGTCCTTCAGGTTCGCCTTCAAACACCTTTCTCGCTGGAGCATTTACATCCATTGTGGCAACTTGTCCCAGCCATCGTAGTCATTGGATTCTGACTCTTTTAGCTACGTCGATGTCGTGGTAAAGCTCATAGAGCTCACTCGCCGTCGACACAGTTAGGTCCATATATTTTTCGGAGTACTTTTCTCTCGAATAATCCCAGGTTTTGTATGTCCGTTGTTGTAAGATTACATTAGGGTAAGATTAGCACCTGGTAAAGCTGTTTCTAGTATTCCGAAATAAGGTGGAGTTACTAAAGTGCTGCCAAAGTCCGTAGAAACATCTATTGGATAGCACTATTCTCCGCTTAATTTCTTGGCTGCCATTATGTTTCTTATTGACGAAAGATCCGAGGTAGGTAAACTCATCTACTACCTCAAAACAATAATTTTCAACGTTGACGCTGCGTCCCCATCGAGAGGACTCTTTGTTCGTCGAAATCATTATTTTTGTTTTGTCCTCGTTGACCGCTAAACCCATTTTGACGACTCCTTTTCTAGTGATGAGAAAACTGCAGTAACATCCCGTAGATTTCGGCCAATGATATCTATATCATCGGCATAGGCTAGTGGCATGTGGCTCTTGTGGAATATTGTGCCAGACATGTTGACACCAGCCATTCTCATCACCTTCTCCATAACTATATTAAATAGTGTACAGGACAGGCTATCACCCTGCCTGATACCCTTTTCTGTGTTGAATGGTTCAGAGTGCTCCTTACCAATCTTAACCGAGGATTTGGTGGTGTTTTCCAAGGTACATCTGCAAAGTCGAATAAGCTTTGCAGGAATACCAAACTCAGACATGGCCTCATAAAGCCTGTTCCTTAGCGGAGAGTCGAAGGCAGCTTTGAAGTCGACAAAGAGGTGGTAGGTGTCGATCTGCTTTTCATGAGTTTTTTTCAGGATTTGTCGTAGAGTGAATATTTGATCCGTCGTAGATTTGCCAGGTCTAAAGCCGCACTGATATGGTCCAATTAGTTTTTCTACAATTGGCTTTAGACGTTCACACAATATGGTTGAAAAGACCTTGTACGCAATTGGTAATAGGCTTATTCCACGATAGTTCTTACATTCACTACGATCTCCTTTCTTGTAAATGGGACATAACAGACTAAGTCTCCAATCCCCGGGCATGCTCTCCTCTAGCCAGATGTTCTCCATGAGCTGCTGCATGCTCCTAATCAGCTCCTCCCCGCCAGCTTTAAACGATTCAGCAGGGAGTCCATCGGCTCCAGCAGCTTTGTTATTTTTAAGGCGGGAGATTGCCACAAGTATCTTGCTCTGGCTCGGAGGTGGACAGTTAATACCATCGTCATGGATTGGAATGGGGTCTTCTGGAGTGGTATCCGTATCCAGTAAATTTCTGAAATGATTTATCGATATTTTCAGAACCAGGTCCGTCACTAGCTTACCATCGCTGTCCTTGCAGGAGGGCAACCCTGTTCCACGCATTCTCGCTTTAACTCTCTTGTAGAATTTTCGGGCATCCCCTCTACTTCGAAGCAACTCAGTGCACTCATCCTGCCTCTTCTTTAGCTCCTTCTTTTTTCTTCTAAAAAGACGAGTTGCCTCTCGTCTCTTCTCCCTGTGCGGTTCACGAACAGCTCGTTTTGCCATTGGCTGCAGTTTCGCTCTGTATGCAGCATCCGTCTCTCTCGTGGCATTGCGACATTCATCATTGTACCAGGCATCTTCATGAGACGGCTTTGAGTATCCAAGTACACTTCTCGCAGTCTGTTCTATGGAATCGGCTATATATTACCACTGCGAGGTTATATTATCAGTGGTTGGAGCATTCCGCAGCAGTTGAGTTAGATGGTCGGAGTAGGCGTCCGCTACCTCTGTGGTCCGCAGTTTACCGATGTCCAGCTTTCGTTGTGCCTGGTTATGTACATTTTTCGCCATGCTTAGCCTTGTGCGTACCTTAACTGCGGTTAGGAAGTGGTCGGTGCGATCAATATTCGCACCCCTGATCACTCGTACGTCCAGAACACTCGATGCGTGCCTTCCATTAACTACCACGTGATCAATCTGATTCCTCGTCAATTGATCTGGAGATAACCATGTTGCCTTATGAATATTTTTATGGTCAAATCTAGTGCTGCTAACTACCATATTTCTTGCCGCAGAGAAATCAATCAGTCTGATGCCATTGTTCGATGTTTCGGTGTGCAGACTGAATTTTCCGATGGTAGGCTCAAATGCGGTCTTCTTGCCTATTTTAGCATTAAAATCGCCTAGTAAAATTTTAAAGTCATGGCTGGGACTACGGTCATATACATTTTCTAGGCTCTCGTAGAACTCGTCTTTGTCCTCATCGCTTTTCTCTTCTGTTGGAGCATGGGCTTATATGTGTTATGTCGAAAAACTTTGTTTTGACTCTTATGGTGGCTATACGTTCACACACCGGGTTGAACCTTGAGACTAGGTGTCGCAGTCTCTTGCCAACCACAAATCCACATCCAAACTCGTGCTTGTCCGCATGGCCACTATAGTAGATATCGCACGTCTTAATGCGCGAGCACCCGTGTCCCGTCCACCGGATTTCCTGTAAAGCGGTTATCTTAGCCTTGTATTCTTCGAGGACTTCCGCCAGTTGGATGGAGGCACCTGGTCTATACAGTGTTCTAACATTCCAGGTGCATATCCTCAAATCATGGTCCTTAATTCGTTTGCGGTGGTCGTCAACATTTTGGGGGGTCCATTTTATTCTTTTCTCACTTCTTTTCATTGCAATTGTTCAAACGTCGGTGGCGGGTTGCAAGCCCAGCGCACCATGTCGCAGTTTTCTCCTTTTGCCAGGATTTTATTGCAGCCGCCCATTCTGGGTCAGACGCTGACCAGGGTACCGCTCACTCTGAGCTGACGTGCCTGGGTTTTAGGTTTCGCCCCTCACAGTTAGCCGTGCTCTGACGGGTGTCAGAAGCACGTTTCCAGGCGTCACCACGTGGAGGTACTCCGTTCGCAGTAGTACCACGAATACTGAGCGCTGTGAGTAGACTTGAAGTGCAATTGGCAAGGATCACTCTGGGTTTGTCCCAGTTAAACCGATCAGAAGCTTTACACAGAAAAAAATTACGACAAACAAGTTGTCATATTAAATACCATTTCGTCATTACAATTAAATATTTAATTAAAAAGGCGCCAACAACCAAAATTGTAAATACAATAAACAGTTTTGTTATAGTTACAATTTGTGTATTTTAGTTAAATTTGAAAAGTGGTTAAAAATTTGTCAATATGACAATTTACAAACATGTTCAAATGGAAAAGTTGTTATAATTCGAAATTGAATGCTAACAATAATATTTAATTACTTAACAACAGTTGTGTTTTTTTCTGTGTACCTTGCATCACACTCCCGACGCCCAATTCCTTATCTGCCTATCTTTTTCTCCCTGTCTTTCTCTCTCTCTCTCTCTCTCTCGAATCCTTTATTAAGCTTTTAACAGAATTAATCATTTGTTGCTTTGCCAAACAATAAATTGGGAACGCAAAAAAAACAACAAAACCTTTATCATGAAACGCCAAACTGACAGCCATTAAACATCCATCAGCAACGCCAACTCTGTCCACAACTCTCCAGTTAATTAAGTGAAATTATATTATTTAAGTCATTTTTCGAACAATTTAACCCATTAATTAACTTTTTTTTTGTTGCTGTTAATAACCTCCTTGTTTACATTTGAATATAAATATTTAATTTGTTTTATTGTTCTTTTTGTTTTTTTGGTGTTTGGCATACGTATGCCAACGAATGCGAATACTAACAACATATAATATTTTTTTGCCGCCAGCTGAAAATACCATTTCCTTTTCCGTTGCCCATTTGAGAGAAGAGTTTCAGTGCAGTGCTGCTGCCTGATGCTGCTGCTACAACCCATTTACATCATCTACATCATCATCATCATCATAGAGGTTTTGTTTAGTATCCTTCAAATTATGAATTTAAAATTTCTGATCCAAAATGGTAGAAAGCAAGACAGCGGCAGCAAAGTGCTTTGGCTATAATTTTCAAACTGCTCAAATGATGACGGCTGCTGCTGATAAATATTTATATACGACGAAAGGGGGTTAAGTGGTTTTTGGAGAAGAGACTGACTGCCAGCAGTAGTATTACTTAGGTTATATGCCATAATGTGATTTGTTATTTGCCAAAGTCAAATAAATCAAAATTTCATGGTAAATAAATAATATTTGTGCTTCAAATTTTGTTGTGCCGTTCAACTGGTGGTAAATTATTTAAGTTATTTAATATTGTTAATTGCAAATACATATCAAATGCTACAGATACTCGCAAATCGTATTTGTGAATTGTGCATGTTAATGATGTATTAATGGCATGCGAAAAAATATTACTTAGATAGCCACTCTAGGAAATAAGTGTTTTCGATATGTTTGAGTAAACCCAAGTAAAAAATTTACTTAAAAATCGATTGGAAGGTTGTTTTTAAAGAAAAACAACTTGTTGGTTTTGTTTTATAAAGCTTAGAGATAATATCACTGTAAAAAAGAAAAAGAGACGGGGACAATGTGGAACAAGTGCCACAATGTATGAACACAACTTTTTATTTAGTTTGGCAATGTAAGATGTTTTGTAATAAAAGTAAACATCGAATTTATTAACATCGAATTTGGTCTATATCAATCAACGTTTAATAAACATTTACCTTGTTCAAAATTTGACCAATGTTAGTGCAGTTACTAAAAAGATTTATATGGGAGTTACCAGAAGGGGTGTGTCAAATTTTTCGGTTTTCTAAGGATTTGCCTACTACTACAATATAAATTTACTATTACAATTATATGGGCGTCGGGAGTGTGATGCAAGGTAAAGCTTCTGATCGGTTTAACTTGGCAAACCCAGAGTGATCCTTGCCAATTGCACTTCAAGTCTACTCACAGAGCTCCGTATTCGTAGTACTACTGCGGACGGAGTACCTCCACGTGGTGACGCCTGGAAGCGTGCCTCTGACACCCGTCAGAGCACGACTAACTGTGAGGGGCGAAACCTAAAAACCAGGCACGTCTGCTCAGAGTGAACGGTACCCTGGTCAGCGTCTGACCCAGAATGGGCGGCTGTAATAAAATCCTGGCAGGAGGAGAAAACTGCGACGTGGTGCGCTGGGCTTGCAACCCGCCACCGACGTATAAACTATTGCAATGAAAAGAAGTAAGAAAAGAATAAAATGGACCCCCCAAAATGTTGACGACCACCGCAAACGAATTAAGGACCATGATTTAAGGATATGCACCTGGAATGTTAGAACACTGTATAGACCAGGTGCCTCTATCCAACTGGCGGAAGTCCTCGAAGAATACAAGGCTGACATAACCGCTTTACAGGAAATCCGGTGGGCGGGACACGGGTGCTCGCGCATGAAGACGTGCGACATCTACTATAGTGGCCATGCGGACAAGCACGAGTTTGGATGTGGATTTGTGGTTGGCAAGAGACTGCGACACCTAGTCTCAAGGTTCAACCCGGTGTGTGAACGTATAGCCACCATAAGAGTCAAAACAAAGTTTTTCCACATAACACTTATATGTGCCCATGCTCCGACAGAAGAGAAAAGCGATGAGGACAAAGATGAGTTCTACGAGAGCCTAGAAAATGTATATGACCGTAGCCCGAGCCATGACATTAAAATTGTACTAGGCGATTTTAATGCTAAAATAGGCAGGGAAACCGCATTTGAGCCTACCATCGGAAAATTCAGTCTGCACACCGAAACGTCGAATAATGGCATCAGACTGATTGATTTCTCTGCGGCAAGAAATATGGTAGTTTGCAGCACTAGATTTGACCATAAAAATATTCATAAGGCAACATGGTTATCTCCAGATCAATTGACAAGGAATCAGATTGATCATGTGGTAGTCGATGGAAGGCACGCATCGAGTGTTCTGGACGTACGAGTGATTAGGGGTGCGAACATTGACTCCGATCACTTCCTTACCGCAGTTAAGGTACGCACAAGGCTAAGCATGGCGAAAAACGTACGTAACCAGGCACAACGAAAGCTGGACATCGGTAAACTGCGGACCACAGAGGTAGCAAACGCCTACTCCAACCACCTAACTCAACTGCTGCGGAATGCTCCAACCCCTGACAATATAACCTCGCAGTGGCAAAATATAGCCGACTCCTTAGAACGGGCTGCGAGAAGCGTACTTGGGTACTCAAAGCCGTCTCAAGAAGATGCCTGGTACGATGATGAATGTCGCAATGCCACGAGAGAGACGGTTGCTGCATACAGGGCGAAACTGCAGCCAATGGCAACGCGAGCTGTTCGTGAACGGCACAGGGAGAAGAGACGACAGGCAACGCGTCTTTTTAGAAGAAAAAAGAAGGAGCTGAAGAAGAGGCAGGACGAGTGCACTGAGTTGCTCCGAAGTAGAGGGGAAGCCCGAAAATTCTACAAGAGAGTGAAAGCGAGAATGCGTGGAACAGGGTTGCCCTCCTGCAAGGTCAGCTAGATGGTCAGCTAGTGACGGACCCGGATAACGTTCTGAAGATATGGAGAGATCACTTTAGAAATTTACTGGATACTGACACCACTCCAGAAGACCCCGCTCCAATCCATGACGATGGTATTAACTGTCCACCTCCGAGCCAGAGCGAGATACGTATGGCCATCTCCCGCCTTAAAAACAACAAAGCTGCTGGAGCCGATGGTCTCCCTGCTGAATTGTTTAAGGCTGGCGGGGAGGAGCTGATTAGGAGCATGCATCAGCTCATGGAGAACATCTGGCAAGAGGAGAGCATGCCCGGGGATTGGAGTCTCAGTCTGTTATGTCCCATATACAAGAAAGGAGATCGTAGTGAATGTAAGAACTACCGTGGAATAAGCCTATTACCAATTGCGTACAAGGTCCTTTCAAGCATATTGTGTGAACGTCTAAAGCCAATTGTAGAAAAACTAATTGGACCATATCAGTGCGGCTTTAGACCTGGCAAATCTACGACGGATCAAATATTCACCTTACGACAAATCCTGGAAAAAAACCCATGAAAAGCAGATCGACACCTACCACCTCTTTGTCGACTACAAAGCTGCCTTCGACTCTCCGATAAGGAATAGGCTTTATGAGGCCATGTCTGAGTTTGGTATTCCTGCAAAGCTGATTCGACTTTGCAAATGTACCTTAGACAACACCAAATCCTCGGTTAGGATTGGTAAGGATCAGTCTGAACCATTCAACACGGAAAGAGGTCTCAGGCAGGGCGATAGCCTGTCCTGTACACTATTTAACATAGTTATGGAGAAGGTGATGAGAAAGGCTGGTATCAACATGTCTGGCACCATATTCCACAAAAGCCACATGCCACTAGCCTACGCCGATGATATAGATATCATTGGCCGAAATCTGCGGGATGTTACTGCAGTTTTCTCATCGCTAGAAAAGGAGTCAGCAAAAATGGGTTTAGCGGTCAACGAGGACAAAACAAAAATAATGATTTCGACGAACAAAGAGTCCTCTCGATGGGGACGCACCGTGAACGTTGACAATTATTGTTTTGAGGTAGTCGACGAATTTACCTACCTCGGATCTTCCGTCAACAAGATGAATAATGTCAGCCAAGAAATTAAACGGAGAATAGTGCTAGCCAATAGATGTTTCTACGGACTTCGGCAGCACTTTAGTAACACCACCTTCTCTCGGAATACTAAGAAACAGCTATACCAGGTGCTTATCTTACCTGTTCTGTTGTATGGTGCCGAATCATGGGTGCTTACTACAACGGACATACAAAACCTGGGAGTATTCGAGAGAAAAGTACTCCGAAAAATATATGGACCTATTTGTGTCGAAGGCCAGTTTCGCCATCGGATGAACCATGAGCTGTATGAGCTTTACCACGACATCGACGTAGCTAAAAGAGTCAGAATCCAACGACTTCGATGGCTGGGACATGTTGCCAGGATGGATGTGAATGCTCCAGCGAGAAAGGTGTTTGAAGGCGAACCTGAAGGACGGCGCAGAGCAGGGAGACCCAAACTCCGTTGGAAGGACCAAGTGGTAGGCGATGTGCCATCATCTGGTAGGACTAACTGGAGAACACACGCAGAAGACCGAAGCGTGTGGAATTCTTTATTACTTCAGGCCTCAAATTTATGAACTACGTTTCGTAAATTGTAATTGGCCACTTAAGTAAGTAAGTAAGTATTACAATTATAAATATCCACCAGTTATCCGTTTGGAATTAATGGGAGAAATATTGATATGTATAGATATAAAACTATGAATCGGTCATTTGTAGGAAGTTTAAAAGTTGTAGATGAAATTTTAATTATTCAAAAATAGGTAATTTTGTATGAGAAGTACCTAGGCTTGCCAGATGGTCGGGAATATGCAGGATTTTCCCGTATACTGCCTATACTTAGAATAATCAAGGAAACAACATGTTAAAGAAGGTACAAAAAAATATTTTTCTCTTATGAAATAGTTGTGTGCACTTAACATTTTTTCCATTTACCCATTACTAGAGTGTTCAAATACCTCCTTTTTCAAAAACCCGGTTTCCGAGTTATTCGAACCCAGTAGGAAGTGTCTGCAAGACATCCTCAAGGATAGGTGCACGACCATAGTAAATTGTTGATGACATTTAGAGGACCGTCTATACAAATCGTCGACGAAATTTTTATACAAGTGTCCGCTTTGTCATGCGCGACCTGATGAGCGACAATGTCGGTCAAATTTTCGTTGATGCCTATACAAGCGACCTGTCGCCCACACAATCATGCACGACCTGATGGGTGACAATGTCGGTCAAATTGTCGTTGATGACAATGTAAGCGGCACGTCGCCTACACAATCATGCACGACCTGATGGGTGAAAATGTCGGTCAAAGTGTCGTTGATGCCTATGTATGTCTTGAATTGTCATTCAAAGATGGATTTTTAGTTGTTTTATACCTTTTTATTAGTACGACGTATTTGGTTATACTTTTGGAAAACTACTGACCAAGGGAGAAAGGAAGGATATAAACTTTTAAACGGCATTCACATTTATTCGAGTTTTCAAAATATGAAATTGGTGATGTTTACTCGTCCATTTAATAAACTACAAATTTTTTACGTCAGATTCCATTTTTTTCGTTTGACTTAGTTGAATGTGTTTGATACACGACAACATTAGTATTTTGTCGGTCAGCTTGTCGTCAACCAAGTATTTTGACGACAAGTACATCAATATTTCACATTTTTCTTCCTTAGATTTTGTTGATTGTGTTTGATGCACGACAATATTAGTATTTTGTCCGTCAGCTTTTCGTCAACCGAGTGTTTTGACGACAAATACATAAATTTTTCACATTTTGTCTTGAGGACAGCGTTGACGACAAAGTAGTGTATGACGGAACTTCCTACTGGGAAATATTGATTTTTTAGAAAACTCGGATTTCGAATACGGCATTTGAAAGAAATCCGGTTTAACCGGGTTTTTTCGGTTTTTTCCTTAAAAGGTAAAAATAAAAAAAATAATTTGGTTTAAAAAAATTAATTTTTTACAAAAAAAATAAATAATGTGTTGTTTTATTTTGTGTTTTTTACTTTTAAATAAATTTTTGGAATCTCTCATTTTATTTTTTAAAGTAGTGGTTTTTTTGTTTGGAAAGGAATACATTGTTGAAATATTAATTTTTTTTTTAAATAGTATGCAATTTAGGTGTTCAATTTTGAGTCTATTCTTCTGTTTCGTTTTTATAAAGCTTGATACAGAAAACAAGCACTTATTAATTGTGGAAGTAGGATTTATTGACAAAAGCGTGTAGAAGGAAGTTGAGCTTTTCAGTCCTTTCTGTCTGCCCTTTTATTAAATCTATCGAAATAGTTGAAATCATCATATAGTCTTGTGTCGTTGCAATTGGTTTTCACTGCTGGATTTTGTATGTTATTTATTGTCATGTTTAAATCGTTGCAAAGATTACCATTAGGGGATTCCTTTATCTCACAATCTGAACTGTTACTAGACTCTGCCGATATTGGGAAAATTACAGAATAAAGTCTTTTAAAAAGTTCGTTCGCATATTCCATCGTTTGCGCCTTTTTAGAATACTTTAGACAGGATGAGCTTGTAGTTCCAAAGCTAAGATATATAATTAGGCTATTCAATGTTTGTATTCTTCTTTCCTTAAATCTTGCTATAATTTTGTCTCGCAGCTCCCGAGCATATGCGGAATCCATATTTTTGAGCTGTTACAATATAAACGCATATACTCCTTCATCGTCGATTAGAGTCGCTGCATCATTTGATAATCTTTTATTTGCGAGCGCTAAAGGCTGAAGCGCTGAGCTTTAATCTCTCAAATCTGTTATTTCTTGTAAGCGCATGGTTGACTCATAAGTTAATTCTTGAAACTGTTCAATCATTGCAGAAAAGGATCACATCGACAATGAGCCTTAGTTCTTTATTGTACTCCTGGAAAACATAGCTCTGAAATTTTCTTTGTTTTTCGCTCGACTTGTTAAATGAATTAACATGCTTCCACAATTTTGCGATAATTTAAGACACGTTTTTAATGAGCTCGTATGATTTTCAAACTTCCACTATTTCACCGCATTCATCATCGTCATTATCATCTTCGGCGAGATTCACTTCGACTTGTTGATCCACTTAAATAACGTGTAAAAAGATTTTTCTAAATTAATTTTGATATTTTACAAAGCTTCTAAAAGCATTCTCGTTTATGAAACATAAAAAGTTTTTTCTAAATTAATTTGAAAATTTTACAAAGCTTCTAAAACATTCTCGTTTACAAAATGTAAAAAGATTTTTCTAAATTAATTTCAAATTCGATTTTCAAATTTTTACTTTTTCAATAACTCCTTTTAAAGCAATTTTAAAAAAAAAACCGAGTACCCGAAGGAAAAAACTCGGTTAAACCGGTTATTCGAAAATGGGACTTTTGCATACGGTTTTAAATAAAAAACCGGTTTACGGTTTTTCGGTTTTGGTTTTGAACACCCTACCCATTTCCTTGGGTATTAATCACTTTAGCATCCCTAGCAATTGTCTATCATCTGATTTTACCATAGCTGTTCATAACATTACGGCTTTCAAGAAATGTAAATTTTTGGACAAATTGCAGCATTTAATCTAAAAGACTCACTATTGACTTGGGAGAAATTCCCAAAGTTCTACAAATATCAGATGCAGTGGACAATGACATGTTGTACAGCGACTACTGCAGTCTTCGACCTGTTTATGGAGAATTGACCCAAGGTATACTAAATGACAAAATATGGTCACATTTTTTATCAAATGTGGCAATGAATATCACTTGAATTTGTTTAAATTGATCTCATTAATATTTTCTTTACCGATAAGTAACGCCTATTGCGATTAGTATTTTAAACAATTCAAACACGAAAGATAGAAACCGAATGTCTTTTGATCTTATAAAGGTTGAACTAATCATAAAATTGAATATTGATAAAAGCTGCCAGAAATTACAGTAATTTTTAAAGGTTGAACTAATCATAAAATTGAATATTGATAAAAGCTGTCGGAAATTACAGTCATTATTAACAAATAATACAATGTTTTTATAAAAAAACTAGCGGACCCGGCGAACTTCGTCTCGCCCCAATTTTATGCCTTTAGATAAACTCAGTAGAGAATGTTTGATAAACAATGTTTTTCGATTAGTTTTCCGCCTCAAAAACAAACAACGAAGCCGGTTCTCGAAAACTCGAAAAGGCAACGTTCAACTGACTGGACATAAAACAGGGAAATTCGAGATTAATCTCATTTACTTCCAACGATTGGCCTTGCGATTTATTGATTGTCGTCGGGGAATTGGAATGGATGATCAGTTGGAATTATCTAATTCGTAAGATAAGGACTTCCTCTTCTTTGAATTTGTTCTTTATGATCGTCTGAAATCACATTTTTTTATCATTTTTTTATTTTTTATCATTGCACAATTTCGGTTGATTCAGATTCCGCAATATGATTATGATCGATCCCACCTTTATCTGTAAATTATGCGGCATATTAAGCGAGTGGAAAATTCGGTCGGATTGTTGGTCGCTTCATCCTTTACGGTCACGCTGTTAACAGATTTGTAAGAATGCTGTTCTCAAGCGATTTAACTTTCTAATTTGAAATTGTAGCTATTAATGTTATGTTAATTATTCTTCTCTGCTAGTAACATACTGCCCGTAAATTAATCCAATCGAGATTTTTATAATTTTGTGCAATGTCATGAGTTACTTTTCCAACGATGTGAACTGGCAAAAATTTGCTGGGAACGATATCAATTCAGTCGAAACATCAACCCAAATTTGGCCATTGCCAAGCGCTGGCAGTTGTTTCGGGAATTCAGCAGAAGATGGGAGGTTCTGGAATGAGCCCCTCATTTTTTGGTCAATTACAACTTCTTGACGTTTTCAAGCATGGTTTTAGTAAATCAGCAGCATTAGACATTTTGAGCAAAATCATAGCCCCACCAAATCGTTTTAAATTCCCTCATAAATCCTATATCGTTCGGTCAACTACTTCCAAAGCTCATTTAGTCGTTATCAAGCATTCATCCGAAATGTTGATTTGGCATTTCCGCTCTACTTCGCCGTTGCGAAATTCTTGGTCATTGTATACTTTGGCTTTTCAACGGTGAGAAGATTCATCGACAGTTTTAAAGTGGAATTTGCAGTTCGAATGCCTTCCAACAATGTGACAGGTATGCCAGAGAATGCAGCGGCTAACGTTATTTGAGATCTTGACCAAATTGTTGCCGGAATCAACAAAAAATGTCTTAGGTGTCCCACTCGGAGCATCGAGAAAGTAAATGCCTCCAGTTTCATCGTGAATCGTACCCGATCTTGTACTCGGTATTTAACAGCGGCACATTAGTTCGAACTCTTCCGATCAGCTCATCTAGATTATAGTCTTGCTCCCGTTAAAATTCGCGATCGAATGCATTTTGCATCGAACGATTTGACGCTGGCACTCAAATATTATTTTTCTCGTTACCAACCAACATGTAACCGAAAATGTTCCACCTAGACATCGTTCAAAACCATCAAATCATGCGAAAATTGCAAAATTTTGTCAATAAAAAAAACACATTTTTTGGATTTTTCCGAAATTTTCCGAGTTTTTCCCTAAGAATTTTCTATTTTTCCATTCGAAAAGCCATTCCGTAACAACTGCACACAAAATTCCATACAAAAAAACTGATTTTCGATTTTTCCACTTTCCCGACTTTTTCAAAGGATTTTCCCAAAATTATCTTGCATAAAACCCTCATACCAATTACGAACAATTGAATACAAATTGAAAACAAAATGGGCCAGCCGTTCTCCCTTGATGAATCACTACACACTGTTTACACCGTTTTTATACATATAGGTTTCACAATAAACCGAATTTTTCCAAGCAGCACAACGAATTTTCCACCTTTAAGTCGTCTAAAATCATCAAATCAAGCGATACAATGAAAAACTTCGATGAAAAAATTCAAAATTTTCGAGTTATTTCAAGAATTTTCCGAGTTTTCCACCAAGAATTTTTTATTTTTCCATTCGAAAAGTCATTTTGGAATGATTATCCGAAATTTTCACATTTACATCATTCAAATTTATCAAAACACAAAAAAAATGAAAATTTCGTCGATAAAAAAATTCAAATTTTTGGAATTTTTCCATAATTTTCCAACCAAAATTTTCTGCTTTTTCAACCGAAAAGCCACTACGGAACAATTACACACAAAAAGTTATACAAAAACTCAATTTGCGATGCAAAATGTTTCTGAAAAAATCCAAATTTTTCGAGTTTTTCCGGAATTTTCCGAGTTTTCCATCGAGAATTTTTCTATGTTTTCATTCGGAAAGTCATTTCGGAATAATTATCCAAAATTGTTCACTGTTACATCGTCCAAAATTATCAAATCATACAATAATATGCAAAATTTCGTCGAACAACATATTCAAACTTTTTAAATTTTTCCGGAATTTTCCGCATTTTTCAACAAAAATTTTCCATTTTTCTACTCGAAAAGCCATTCTGTAACAATTGCACACAAAATTCCATACAAAAAGGCAATTTTCGATTTATCCAATTTTCCGACTTTTCCGGAAGATTTTCCCAAAATTTTCTTTCACATAAACCTGCTCCTGCCAATAACGAACAACTTAAAAAAAGTTTGAGCAAAATCGGCCCAGCCGTTCTCAATTGATGAATTACTATACATTTTTGCCACCATTTTTATATATATAGATTTCAAAACCAATATAATATGATCTTTACATTTGTTCCGAGGGAGCTCAATGGTTAGTATCTTCGATAGAAATTATCTTCGGAAAATTTCTCTAAGAGTCATCCAACACAAATAATCAATACAAGTCAAAGGTTACAAAATATAATCAAAATAAAAAAGAAAATAGTATTACCTAATAAAGTAACAATATTTTTGGTCTTATATGATATCGTGTTGGAAGTTGACCATTCTGTTTTCGAACATATATGACGTGCTTGAGACTCGAGTGTTTGCGGTGAAAATTACATTCATGATGGTGACAGCGGACTTATCTTTTGGAAAGGTCCATATCGCTTGATAAAAGTTGACGCATTGTTGTGCTTCGCCTACTAGTACCTCCCATAAAAATTTTAATATTTCCCGAAAATTAATAATTTTAAGAAATAACTTTTTATTTGTTGACGATTTCATTAAAATTTGTATGCTGTGGCTATTTCTATATTTTTAACAGATGTTCGCAAACGCTTGGTCATACCGCAGAAAGTCATATATCCAAACATTTACGCTCCACCAGCAGTAAATAAATAAAACATAAGATCTGCATATGCAGACGAAATTTTAATTTTTGACCCAATGGGCATAGTGGGCGTGGCAAAACTTTTTTAGAGCTAAAGAGATACAATTTGATACACAGATAGTACTCGACAACACGAATTAGAATATGCAGACGAAATTTTAATTTAGGACCCAATGGGCGGAGTGGGCGTGGCAAATTTTTTTTTAGAGCTAATGAGGTAAAATTGTGTTCTCAGATAGTACTCAACAACACGAATATGAATATGCAGACGAAATTTTATTTTTGGATCCAATGGGCATAGTGGGCGTGGCAAAACTTTTTTAGAGCTGAAGCGATACAATTTGATACCCAGATAGTACTCAACAACACGAATATGAATATGCAGACGAAATTTTATTTTTGGATCCAATGGGCATAGTGGGCGTGGCAAAACTTTTGTGGAGCTAGCAAGATTAAATTTGATACCCAGATAGTACTCGACAACGCGAATATGAATATGCAGACGAAATTGTAATTTTTGACCCAAAGTTAACAACAAGATACAAGAAGGACTAGTCAGGGTAAAATTATACAAGAAGCTGCGAATTGTTGGCAACGATATTCAAATTAATCACCAGGGTGATTTAACGTACACGTGTGTTGAGGAAGATACGGATTTCCTTAATCTGCTAAAGGAGTTTGATCTGGAAACCCTTTTTTGATCTAAAAAGTATGTAAAAATTCATAGGCAATATTAACACTTATGCCATATTATTAATGTTCCTTAGATGCTGGAATAACTTTTCGAAGCTTAAAATTTTTGATCAAAAAAAGATATTGCGGTAGCAGTAAGAAATATTGGCCTTCGAGCGGAGTTTAGAGAAAAGTTGTTTTTCTGGCGCAAGTCAAAGGTAAATGTACTCGTACGTCTTCCCATTTCCATATTACTAAGTTTATAATTTAGCAAGCATATTTTTTTTCAGTTTAGAATAGAAGACAAAACGTTGAGCCAGACTTCGAAGGTTGTTGGTTGGCTAAAAAAAAACGGTCACAACGATTTACCTTGTTCTTCACATAATTCAATAACAAACGCATTTTGATCACAGGTAAGAATATGCAGTTAAAAGTTTTGTATTAAATTAAATGATACACTGCATTGTAGCCCCTTTCAACATTTTTAAAAAATAACTCAGCCGGATAACAACTTATTCAATATTATGAGGAAATGGCACGTTTTACAAATGACATTAAAATAATTTTAGTAGATTTCATGTAAACAAAGGCAAAGCTTTGACCGGAACACTTTGCTAGTATTGTGGAAGAAATAATTGGTTTATTTGCCAAAGAAAAACAATCCTAGGTATTATTAAAACGATATATTAAAAAGAACGTATTATAAACTGATTTCTTTCAGGATAATTACTACATTCCTAGTCAAAGAAAAAAACCATCGTACAAGCTCTATTCCAAACATTTTAACTTAAAGACAAAGATTAGAAAGAGTAGTCCATCTGCGGAAAGATCTCTTGATCCATTAGTGAAAGAATATTTTGAAGTTTACGATTATGTCGTTATGTTTAAAAACTTTAAAAACTATGTCGTTATGTTTAAAAACTTCGCTTCAAAAAGATGCCAGTAATTGGGATGAGGTTATTGAAAAATGGCAAAAAAAAAACATTTACATTTCGGAAGAAGGATTCGACAAAGCGCTCAAATTCTGATTTTTTGCAGGAGTGGCCAATTTTAAAAGACTCCAGAGCACCATTTCTGGTATTTGAAAAGAATTTTAACAAAAAAATTCAAGGATATACAAATTTTTATATTTTTTTATAGTAAACCTTAAAACATAAAATTAAATTGAATTAAAAACAATTAAAATTATCTGTTTCTTTTGAAGTTTATAGTGAACACTATTAAATTACATTTGAAAGTGTTCACTCTTAAAATAAAAGCTAACGCATTTAATTTGAGATTGAATGTGTTCACTTTTAATTGTGTTAAAAGTGTGAACTTTAAAATCAAAAGTGTTTAAATTGTATTCGAGAATGCGCATATTAAAATGTAAAGTTTTCACTTTAGTATTATTCAAAGTGCTAACATTCAGGGCCGTAGCCAGGATTTAATTTCGGAGGGGGGCCAAAACCAATTGAAACAAAAAAATTATTAAATTTGTCATATATTTATCTGATATGTATGTTAGAGTGTTCCTTATATGGTATTTTTGGAAATTTCGTTAAAAAGCGGAGTTGGACAGTGAGCACCAAATTACGTTTGTAACTTACAAAATTTCGAATACTTTGTGCGAAATTTCGCATCGATTCTTTAGCATTAGAGTGTGCCGCCAAGAGGTCAAAAGTTCGATTTTTTTTTTCAAACTAGTTTACCACCGTTAATTATTTTTGAGAGCTAGGAATACTCCTTTAAATAGGTGAAGTGAAGACCTATTAAAGTATATGTTTGGACTTTCTATATCTCTTATAGATGTTGGAATATTTGGGGCAAAAGTGGGAGTATTTTTGAAAAAAAAATAAACAATTTAGCATATATGATAGTCATAATCTACGAAATAAAGTATATGTGCATATTTTCAATATCTCTATCCGTTCCCGAGATATCAGGCTTTAAACACCGTTTTTTTGGCATTATATATAGAAAAGACTAATAAATCTAGATTTTGATCTCTAGTTCCATCCGAATACACACTGTGTCTACTTTTTAATAGCACCATTACCACCCAATGCTCCATTGCATCAAATATCTTGATATCTATAAGAGATATGGTAAGTCCAATCATATATTTTTATACGTCTTTTTAGTGGCATAAGACTTATTTATTTGTCTACAATACAAATATATTCAGCGACGATAAACTAAATTTTTTACAATTTTATTACAAAATCTAACTTTTACCTCTTTGCGGCCTACTCTAATGCCAAACAATCGAAGCGAAATTTCGCACAATATTTTCGAAATTTCATAAATAACAAACGTGAGGTAAAGCTCAATGTCCAATTCCGCTACTACTATCTTTTTCTTAACGAAATTTCCAAAAATACCATAAAAAAAACACCCTAATGTATCTTAAAGTGCGCAGAAAAACAAGTAGTTTTTTTTTTAAATTCAGAATTGGCCGTTTAGATACTTTATCTGGAGTAAGGAAATTCAAAAATTTTTTTGTTATTTGCTTGCTGAAAGATTATACTAACTTAAAACTTAATTTCCCTTTACATCCCATTAGGGGGTGTAAACGCTTCTCGCGTTGTTGTGAATAAACACGCTTTCTATTTTTAGATTCACAACTAACGGCACCTACTTCTTTTATCGACGAATTCGAATGTCACTGCTTGAAAAGCTTTTAATAGACATGCCGACTGACTCGACACTTATACTGCGACGTTGCTATCGACAATATCGAGGGGACTGGAGGCGGGAAACGAACCCAAGATCTTCCGCATGGTAGACGCGTGTTCTAACCACTATGCCACGGCCGATCCCAACATTATACTATTACGAATAAAATAGTTCGATTTTGTATTTTTTTTTTTAATTAAAACTAAAAAATTAAAACTATTTTAAAGAAAAAATCCAACTCTAATTTTAAATTAGGAAGAAAAATGTTTTTTTATATGATCGCTTTCTATGGTTCGCTCAATTATATCGATTTTAAATACATATCGCGACCTAAAGTCGTAAAGGTTGTAAGTCTACTTTTTGTCTAAAAGTATTTTTAAATGTAGAAGGGAAGATAAATTGAAAACGCATCTGCTTGAAAGGAAAAAACCTCCAAAAAAATATGCGTTGTCACGTTTCATACACATAATTGCATTAAATGTTTTGAAAAAGTAAGTCGTTAAAGGAAAAAGTAAAGTTTTTTTCGCCCTCCTGTAAGATTTTTAATTTTGGACTTACACCCTTTGCGACTTTAGGTTGCGATAAATATTTATATAGTTTTATTTTACAATTTTCTACAAGAATCTCTTAATTTGAATTCAGTTCAATTAATTAATAATTGGCCCCCATGGCCACCCCCTGGCTACGGCCTTGCTAACATTAATAATTTACATTTTAAAGTGTAAACTTTAAAATTAAATATTTTTCAATACGGCTGGTTATCATACATGAAAATTTTTAATTTTAAAGTCCCTTGTACTGGATTTAAAGTGAATTTTAAGTGTTTCCTTTCTGAGTATAGGTTCTAGAGTGTTTAAAACTGAAAACCGTTTTTGTGATAATTATTTATTTAATTATAATTATACTTTTAGTGCTATTATTTCCTATACTAATCATTTAATTATAAAAAGGAGTTTAATTTTAAAATCTAAGTTTGACAGGAAACGCGATTAAAGGTTTTAGGTGTTGTGTTGATTTCACTTATAATTTCTGATTGGATACACTGATCACTTTTGTTTTTATCAGAGACCGTAACTGTTATAACTTTTATTTATAAAAGTCCCTCTGTAAGAGTTATTTTCTGATTTTTATTTTATCTCTCCGAACATAAGACTTATTTTTGATTTATATTTTAAAAGTCCCAAAATAACAATTATTTCTGATTTATATTTTATCGCTCAGAAATAAGAGTTATTTTTGATTTCTATTTTAAAAGTCCCACAATAATAATTATTGAAGACTTTTTGAAATAGAAATCAAAAATAAAAATCATTCAATGAGTTTTTCAAATCAAAATCGAAAATAAAAATCAGCCTGAGACTTATATTTTTTCTGATGAAATATAAAACTCACTTGAAGACTTTTAATTTTTATTTGTTCAAATAAAAGTCTTTTGGTTCAATCGATATGCAAACAATATTTATATTCTGGCCAAAATAATTACAATTGTGGGACGTTCGGACCTTATTTCACTCATAGCTACACAATGCAACGAAAAAACGATGGTTTTTACCATCACCCTTAGGGATGAAGGTATATGTATATCATTTGTTACAAATAAAAGTTTAACGCATTAAAGGAAACGTGTTAGACCCCAAGTATCTTAAGATCAAATTGTTTCAGGCCTTATTACGACCATTGAGCCATGTCCGTCTGTTTGGCTAGCTGGATAGGTCGTGGGCAGGATAACTCGAGTAAACTTTAACTGATCATTATGAAAATGTGCCAGCATTTTTAAGTTAAGTAGACAAACCCATAGATGACCGAATCATTTTACACACTCCTTCTTGTACCTCCCATATGAATGACCAAATTTGTTCCTTAGTTCTACAGGCATATTTTTTCTGTTATTAGAGTGAATTGTGTCAAATTTTGGACAAGGTAGTTGAATGGTTGAATATAAACCTATTTTGAATTTTTCTGTGTATTTGGAAAGGAGAGACTATGGCCTTTCCAAATCTATATATATGTATGTAACTTTTGGTTTTTTTTTTAATTTTGAAGAAGTTTTTAGCCAAAACTTTTTTGCATTATCCTAATGTTTATTATATTGTTCAGTAAGTGCACACTGTCATGATTAAAACGCATACTTGTTTATAAAAATCGGATAACAAATCGTTAAGTTATTCATAATTTTCAAGGAATCTGGGGGATAATTACATTTGGCCGGAGAATAAGTGCGATCTAACCCAAAAAAATGTAAAAAAGATCCCTTAGGCGTTAAAAATAAATGTCAAAAATGGATTCCTTGACCCCAAAAACAGTAAGATACCTGTGATATCATTTAAGATTTTTGTTTAAATTAACAAACATCAGATTCAAAATGACCCAATGCCCAGAAATAGTTAATTTCTATACATGAAGACTTTTTGAAAGTATATTTAGCTCACTAGCAATTTCTTCACTTGACTGCAACTACACCACCGATTTGTTTTATATATAAAATCCCTTCTATAAATTAACAAACACAATCGGACGGACAATCGGATGGAAACTGTATGTGCATGGATATAGCTTCTTATAACGTAATGTACTAAGTATGTTTGTATTAAAGCGTTGTTTTGGAACAAAAGACAATATTATGCAATACAAATGATTCTTGGTTGAATAAAGAATCAGCTTCAAAGGACAAGAGTTCTATAAAGATTTCTACAGTACCTCTGAGCATCCCAATGAAGCTATGATGCTCTTGTGAAACGATCCATTGGGATTAACGCGAATAACGTCTTCAAGCTGAAATACCGGCAAATACTAAGGATTGATAAAGCATGCATTTGGTTGCATTTGCGAACTTGTAAAACGGTGTTGCGTGAGATGGTACACACCTGCCAATTAGATAATTTTTTTTGAGGTTAAACAATTTTGCACCCTTTTTTGCCATGTTTAACTCACAGTTCGCGAACTATAAGTGAACCCTTAGTCCAATTATTTTTAGCTAAACTTGCTCGTCTCGTTGAGCTGATCAAAATCATATATACATTTCTTTTATTACAAACAACAATAATGACGATATCAGCAAAAGACTTTTATTTCAGGCCTGAAGAAATAAAAATCATTAGGTGAGTTTTAAATTTTGTTTTGAAAAATATAAGTCTTTGATTGATTTTTATTTTTCGTTTGGCAAAATAAAACTCACTTCGTAATTTTTATTTCATAAAGTTTTCAATAACTCTTATTCAAAGACTCAAAAAATTAAAATCAACAACAACTCTTATTTATTGAGGGATAGAATATAAATCAAAAATAACTCTTATTTGATGAGCGATATAATAAAAATCAAAAATAAGTGTTATTTGGGACTTTTATAATAAAAATCACAAAATAAAAGTTTATTGCGAAATTCTACAGAGGGAGTAAAAACCAAACCAATGGTGTACTTAAAATAATTTTAGCACATTTCCTTCACATTGATTTTTTTAGTTGTAAAATCGATCAATAACAGTTATTTTCGGTCCCTGGTTTTTATAGAAAATAAATTGAAGCTAACAAAATTAAAAAGGTCTAATTAATTGAAAACAGTTGACTTATCATACTTTAGAATTAAGGTCGATATTCATATGTTTTCATATTTAATTTTATATTTGGATTTCCTACGCATTCACAATTTACTTCCCGTAACATGCGAAAGAAGTTATGCGAATAAATAAGCGAAAATCTATAAGGATACAATTTACAAGTCTCTTCCAATATCCAGATACCTATCATAAACAAAAGAATGAATTATTTTAATTAAAATACAAATTCGTTTCAAAGATTCGTTACAACTTGATCAAAAAACCACAAACAATGCCTAAGAGTTACACAAAAATTATCAAAATATTCTTAAAATAAGATACCTACATTTTAGCAAAACAGGCAACTCTGCCTCTGAGACCCTCAAAAAATTACGGTAATATTTTTAACTTATAATGATTTTATGCCACGAACTTACTTTAAAGTAGCTGTGAAAAGCAGTAGATGTGAGAAAGTAAAAAGTGACAGCAAAAACGGTTGCTGCTACGGCAGCAGAGGAAAAGAATATTGGAGAAAAAAAAAATATAAAAGCATTAATTTAGTTATTATCTACTTAAGACTAAAACATTTACACACATACACACCCGCATACACATAATGTATATGATGATGATGATAAGTTAATATACTAAAATGGAGATGAATCTATATACAAACACCCCACCCACTCTCTCGATACCACATAGATGTACTTATGTACACATCATATGCTGTAAAGTTCAGCCCTCCCCCACCCACGGGTAGCCATACTCCAAAGCTAAGCAAAGACAACAATAACAACAACAACTGGCACAGAAGAAAACTTCCCTCCCCCAGATTAGAGAGCACAACGTAGGTATGTAGAGGCTACTTATGCTAACATGCAATCGCAGTGAGTACAAGAAGTCTGACAGAGATACAAAATGATAACGTTGACTTTGTCTAAATACGATAATCGCCAGAGAACGTGTGAACATAAAACGGTGGAGAGGCAGTCCCCCCCGTTGTGTTAACAAACAGCACTACGAAGAGTGTTGTGGACTCTTCATGTCGTCAATCAATTTTACTGTACAAATATCTTTAGTTGTAGCACAAGAGAGCCACAGCCAGTCAGCCTGCCAAGTAGATTTGCCCTTAAAAACTATTAAACTTTAACGCCTACAAAAATGTTGACTGTAATTGACTTGAATCAAACGTGACCCTCACTGATGGCACTCTCCGGCAAAAGGACACACATAGATGGATAGATATCTAGATAGCAGCTACTAAGTATTGCATCTATGGGATACGCGCGCATCATCAGCACAAATATTGAGTTAAAATATCCTTAATGAGCAACACCCCACAAACAGACTTGGGTGATGTGACATCTTTTTTTCCCCCAGAGGGTTATGAATGAATTAGTCCAAAAATCAAAAGGAAGAGGCGGCAACCAATCACAAACACCCTAACGGCACATGATACCACATACAACACACACACACACATAATGGCTTGCCAACAATCAGGTAAACGAGAGTGTGTGTGTGTAGTCTCCCCTCTCTTTCTGTTAACTACGTTGATATAAAATAAAGAGAGTGTTAAGTGTATGTGTGTGTGTGTTATGAAATGCGCACAAGCCAAAGAGAGAGGCAATCGCATCTGCTATATTCATGTACAAGAGAAAGTGAGCAAATGAGAGCACAAACTGCTGCCGCTGCTGCTGCTACTACCGCATACATGGAGAATTTTCAATATGGTTGCTTACGCACAACTGCTGCTAAGAGGGGCGGAGCCTAATGGGCATTATGAGGATTAGTTGTACTACAACGGGTTTTGCAAGTTGTTGGCTGGCGTGTGAACTGAAAACTCAGCATATCATTTTCGGATTTCTCAGCAGCAACAAGCTACAGATTGTATCTTTGCCGTAACGGACACGCGACCTAACACTCAAACACGCTACGTTTTAGTGTAAAGCATAAAAAGATTAAACCATTAAAATATTTAAAACGCTTAACGGAACTAAACACAGAAAAAATTAACGGAATTATTAAAAAGTGTAAGAAAGTTTAACAAGATTTTGAAAAGAAAAATAAATATTAAAAAAAAACGCAAGTGTTTACAAACGCTGTAATAAACAACGCCAACTCTATTTAGTGTCCGTTTTGTAACATAAATCTAGCAAAATTCTGTCGTCATTGTGGCCCGCTCCAGACCAACTTGTTGGTAAATTGGAGCCTAAACTTAACAACAGTCCCTCGTCTAAATTCAAAATTACCGTGGTACGCCGAGATAGTAATTCGCCGCCGCCCACACCACCCAACTCACACGCGTCCAACGTGCCGCCGCCTCACAGCGTCGCCAACATCAACATGGTGGAGACAACTTCACCGCCCACGGGATTAACCATAAAACGTTGCCCCTCTAGTCCTTTAAGTGATCATCATCAGCACTCGCTGCACCAACACAACCACCACCATCAACATCATCATCAGCTTCAACTGCAGCAGCAACAACAACAACAACAACAGCAATCCACCTTATCTCCACAGCAGCAACAACACCTCCACCACCATCAACCCCACTTGCAACAACTGCAACAATTGCAACAACAACATTTGCAAAATAATCTTAACGCCAGCAATCGCCCGCTTAACAATGCCACGCGTAGTCCCCCCACTACACCCAATGCTGCGTACTTAACCACTGCCATGCTTTTGAACTCCCAGCAATGTGGCTACTTGGGTCAACGGCTGCAATCGGTGTTCCAGCAACAGCAGCAACAACATCAAACCCAATCACAGACCCCCTCCTCAGACGATGGTTCTCAGTCGGGCGCCACCGTCATTCTCGAAGATGATCGTTTGAGTCGTGATCCCAGCAATACCGTCGGAGCTGTGGGCACAGCTACGGCTGCCGCTGCAGCTGCCTCGATCTTTAGCATTGATAGCATATTGGGTTCAAGAGCTTCGGTCAATAACAATAACAACGGCAGCCATAACAACAATAACACGCTTATCAATACAAAACGTTCGGATTCGCCTACATCGCCAAGTTCGAATTCCAGCTCTGCGGCTTCAAGCCCTCTAAGGCCACAACGGGTACCGGCTATGCTCCAACACCCAGGTTTACATTTGGGTCATTTGGCAGCAGCCGCAGCCTCAGGATTTACCGCCTCACCATCGGATTTTTTGGGTAAGTAAAGAGTTAAGTAAAAGGCAAAGAGAGAGAGAGAGGTGTAAAGTGTAATATGATATTTTTTTTTGGAGAAAAATCTGTGCAAAAGGTCAGAGAAAGGAACTAAGAAACTTATAAGAAGATTAAAAAGTTGCATTGAAGTTATGTAATGATGAACGATTAGTTGAGTTTGATTAGGGGGGCTGTAAGAAGAATATATTGATAAAAATTATGATTGAGAAAAATGTATGTGGCGGCAGTTGGGTGTAAGACAAAGATGTAAAGCGTTATTCATAATTGAAAATTAGTAGTGACTGTTTTATATTGTGGATAAATAAAGAACAGGATGCTTTTCAGTATTAGAACCTTAAATTTTAATTAAAGTTCAGAGCCGTCATTAAGCAAAAGGTGACGTTCAGTGAGTGTATCATTCCAATGCATGTAGGTAGACTCTCTGAATGCAAGCAGCTCTCTAACATTAATGGAATGCAACGGTAATGTATATAAGTATGAAATTAACAATAATGAATCCAATGAATCCAATTAGTTGTTTCGATGGCGATGGATATGGTAAAGTTGCTATATATCGTCGGTATCCTCCAAAAGTTATCAATATCCACTTTTTTTTGTGAAATGGACTTAATGATGCAAAATTTTCCCAAAAGTCATAGTCTTTTCCAAGGATAATAAGTAAACAATTCTTCTTGCGTAAGACATTTTCATAAAAACCGATACAAATTGGACTATTTGATACCGAATACATTTATACAAGTAATCACAGGAAAAAAAGTTGCGCCATGTAAAATTTGGAATTTGAACCTCCAAAATTTTTAAGCAGATGGCCAAGTTGAAATTTGTAAATTGACAAATTATTAGTTAAGAGATTAGAAATTTATAAAAAAAATAGATTGTGTTTTTACATTGAGAAAATTGAAAAATACTAAAAAGGTTTTCCAATGTTTTAAGTCTTAAACACAAACTGTAAGAAATCTACGAAATATATTCAATAGAAATTGAGAACCAACAAGGCAGTTTGTACATAAATTTGTGAAGAGAGTTTGTCCCGTTCGTTATTGGACAAACGATAATACGTAATTGCTCGTTCAGTGCGTTTAGTTCAAAATATTGCCACTGGAGCTAAAAGTGGGCTTATGCAGTCATTAACATTAACTTGTAAGCAATTGAACTAATGTATGATGATACTTATAAAGACCAATTAGTGTAAGGATGTAAGCCTTATGATCATCCGATGCGTTTTCGCATCGCCGAATAGGCTGAAGTTCAGAATTTTTACTTAAAAAAAAGAACACATATTTTCCTTTGAGGCTAATTTTTACCTAGGGGACTTCGTTAACAAACATTTGGGTCTCATTCACATGTCGTCGAGGAGATGTCGATGTATTCACAGCGAGTGACTGTTTAGTGAGGTTTTTAGCATGGCGTGACCATTTTTCTTAGAAAATGAACAAGGAGTCGCCGAGAACATCAATATTTTGCTATATTGGATTAGGTAACGAGAGGTAACGGTTTTAAAGCCATTTGAGCGATGTTACTTATAAAAATCAAAATCATTATTTTGAAAAAATTGAAGTATTTTTTGAAAGCGGAATTAAATGCCGAATTTTACATAGTCTACTTTATTGTTCTCAAAAGCAAATTTTTGTTAAGTTTATAAGTTACAATAAAGTGAAGTAAATCTGAAGTCTTATAAACGTGAGGCATAATTATTTATTCATACAGACACGATCGACAATTTACACGTGCTCGAAAGTTTTGTTTGATTCTAAATAGTCAATCTCTTCATGGGTGTTATGAAAACAACACCACACACTTATTGCATTCGACACAAAAACAGACACAAGTACAAGCAGAGGAAGAATGTACAATGATTGTTGGAAGACCCCGACATTTTTACCGTGTATAATTGGACAAAGCTGACGCTTCTTGTGCGACCGCACACAAACGCACCATATTGTTGAGTGCGTGCATTTTGATATGCCTACCACTGTCGTAAAGCAATGCCTGTTTGCAGATTTTCTGATGAAATATTGCAGGACATGAGTTTTTATATTTGTCCCTTTTTTTTTGAAAATAGGTTTTTTACTTGTTGATATACACAGTACAAAATTTTTCAGCTCATTGATTTAGGACTCAATTCTGAGAACTGCAAGTGAAAGTAGCCCCAAAAAGAAGAAGTTCTGCATCATTCGTTTTGTCAAGTTACATGCCATTATAATTTAATATCGATTTAAAGTTGGTAAATATAGTATAAAGGAATTTGTCACGTTTTAGGCTGTTTTGTTTGACATAACTCGAGCACCACTAGTCCGATTCAGCTAAAACAAATTTAAAAAAATTGAGAATTACAATTCCTTTAATCTGTTCATATAACGTCACCCTACATTAGAAACAGTTTCACCTTTTCTTTTATCAATTTTTAAACTGGGTTTATTTTGAAGCAGTTACAATAAAACTTTTGTACTCCATGGCGTATGATTTACGTGGAATATAACTTATGATAATCGTACGCCACCATATAGTATTTATGTTATGTCAAACAAAAGAGCCTAAAACGTGACAAATTCCCCTATACGATACTTACTAACTTCAAATCGATATTAAATTCCTATGACATGTAACTTGACAAAACGAATGATGCACAACTTCTACTTTTTGGGGCTACTTTCACGTGAAGTACTCAGAATTGAGTCCCAAATCAATGAGCTGATAAAAGTTGTACTGTGTTTTTGTTTGTAAATCTACAAGGATGAATTCGGTTTTTTGTGTGGGAGGTAACAAAATTGAAGTGGCAAAGGTTTCGATTTTGTTTGTGTGTTATTACAAGTTAATTATGCTAACAAAATTTTAATGTTCTCCAGCTGTCCGTTTAAAATTTATTGGAGAAATACAAATTTTCAAATAAATAGGTCATTTCTATGTATGAGGTACCAGAAAAGGGTGAATTTGGTTATTTGTATAGAAGGTACCAGAAGGGATGTGGCAAAGGTTTCGGTTTTCTGTGCGTTAGTGTACTACAATCCCATTACTTCTTTCGAGAAAATTTTAATACTAGTAAATTTTCATAAGGATCAGTTAAAGTTTGCTCGAGTTATCCTGCCCAACAGCCTAAATTGTCTTAAAACAAAGTCCTGAAACAAAGTTTGTCTTAAGATACTTGGAGTCTAATACGTCTCATGTAATGCGGCTACTGATGTATGAATTTTTCTGGCTGCTGCCAAATAAGAAAACGCGGCCAAATGGTTATTACTCAAATTGAAACCTACATCAATTATCTCTCAATTCTCGATTTTCTAACGAATTTCTTGAAAAAAAAAACACATAAATCATTCACAGTAAATACTATACTATACATATACTATACACAAAATGAATGAATTACATCGCGTGCTTATAAGAAGATTCCACTTTCCTTCTACGCCGTCAAGCTAAGAGATTCCATGAAATTTATTTGCGCCTAAATACCTTTTACAATGTACAAAAGCAGCTTAAATTTCAATCATCATAGCATGACATTTCTAAGCTTTTACCCAACTAATCTGAATATCCTTTTGCATATTAGCTCTGCTCCGGCGTTGGCGTTATAGAAATAACGACAAACACATTACCATTTCTGTTTTTTTTTTCCTTCACTGTTTCTGCTTTGATATAGAAAAATACCTTGAGAGCATCAGTTTTTTTTTTCTGATGGAATATTAAAAGTAAAACATAATAATACTACTACATCTTACTACGTTGCTTTCACTTATTTAGCGATTAACACAAATGTAGCGGCCATAAGCAATTAACCATAAAAGATGATTTGATTTGATTCCTTTGCGTTGTTTTGCACTTAGACTTCCGTTTCCGTTGTACGCTCAAACATACAACCCACCCACACACAACACTTGAGGCGAGAGGATTTTGCATGTTATAGCGGTAAAGCATCTTATTTAGACGTTTACTCAATACCCAGGCGTGTTGTTTTTTATTTAATGTTTTGTGAATTTGTATTTTTTTCTTTACTCTACTTTGTGGAACAGTAGTAAGTTTGTGAGTGAGTGAGTGCCCTGCCCTGTCAACAGGGGTCATGGTAAGATATTGCACAATGTTGGTTTGTAATGTGCCAGGTGAAAGGTGTGTGTTGTGCCTGTGAGAGGGTGGTGGTGGTGGCAGTGATGGTTTGGCGATTAACTACATAAAAAGCTTCGGTTTTCAGCATAATACATGTTAATTCAACCATGATAGATGGAAAGTGTGGTTTTTCTGTTTGTTATTAAGTGATTGACGAAAAAAAACTGACGAGGAGAGGGAAGAGATTTAAAATCTGTTTTTTCATTTAAGAGTTTCTTTTATAGATTTTCCAAGAAAAAAATCTGAATGTATGGTGGTTTATGACATACACACACAGAATACGATGTAGTAAGAGTCTAAGACGTTATCATAAAAATCTATTTACAATTCTGGTGAGAACATTTGAGTCATTTAATACCGACTGTGTACATAAATACTCATTTGAAGCTAAGACGATGAAGAATTAAAACGATTTTATTGCAACTTTCACATTTTTAGAAAATTTGTCAATAACATAATTAGTGTTTTCCTAACTTTGTATGTACCCCAACTTTGTAGTCTTATATTTATAATATTACTAGCAGAGATTCCTCCTGTCTCCAAAGTTATTTTCCTATGAGAAAAATTTAAGTAAATTCACACATTTTATATGGGAATAACACACAATCATAAAAATTCAAGAACATTTGTTGAAGGAGAGAAGAGACAGTAGTTCTAGTTGTTACTTAATCTCTCTCTCTCTCTGGTTGATCTGATCAAATCAGAAAAAAAATAACACAAACTGTTTATTTTTCGTAATTAGAAAAATTGAAAAACAAGTGGTCGAACAAGCTGGGATTCGAACCGGCACCCAACGCCGTAAGCGTTTTATCTTTGGGTTAGAGACTCATTACAGGCGTCGCCTTAACGAACTCAGTTATCCCGTCGACAAACGCATATATTGGTTTATAAATCGGTTGAGTAGTTCTCGAGTTACAAAATGACGAACATAGAACCATTTTATATGACAAAACATTTTATCTGCTCCTCTTGTAAATGTAACATTGTGCCCGTAGAAACTACTACTGATACGTTTATGACATTTAGTTTCAATTTCATTGCAATCGATTAAATATTGTAACAGCCTATGAGCAACACACAGACACACTAATATAACTCACGATATATCTCCTATAAGTATGTCATTCAAGTCTCTAAACCATCCCTAACACATAGGTAATCACATAGCAAAGTTTTATTGTAATGATTAGAATAAGTTGGCAAATTTTACAGTAACACATCGACACAATTATGAAATTTATAATTTTTGTAATAAAACACAAGAAAAATTGTTGTAGATTCTATCATAGAAAATAAGACAATTTTTATATCAAATGGATAATTTTTTTTTTTATGAGCTGATATACACAATTTGTCTAACTATGTTCTTTCTTAATTTTTAGAAAAATACTATTCATATGTATGAAAGCTTCAGAAGTTTAATGGAATCATGAAAAAAATATCATTAATCTTAAAAATTTTATAAAATTTTTAATTTGATTGCACTTCGACATCTGTCAGGTAACACAGTACAACACATGATTTTGGGACCCAATTCTGAGTACTTCACGTGAAAGTAGCCCCAAAAAGTAGAAGTTCCGCATCATTAGTTTTGTCAAGTTACATGCCATAATAATTTACTAACGATTTGAAGTTAGTAAGTATCGTATAGGGGAATTTGTCACGTTGTAGGCTCTTTTGTTTGACATAACATATATACTATATGGTGGCGTATGATTATCATAAGTAATATTCCACGTAAATCATACGCCACGTAGTACAACAGTTCAATTGTAATTACGACAAAATAAACCCAGTTCAAAATCTATTGATGAATGGAAAAGTGAAACTGTTGCTTATGTAGGGAAACTTTATATGAACAGATTAAAGGAATTGTAACTCTTATTTTTTTTTTTTAAATTTGTTGCAGCTAAATCGGACTAGTGGTTCTCGAGTTATGTCAAACAAAAGAGCCTAAAACGTGACAAATTCCCCTATGCGATACTTACTAACTTCAAATCGTTAGTAAATTATTATGGCATGTAACTTGACAAAACAAATGATGCAAAACTTCTTCTTATTGGGACTGCTTTTACGTGCAGTACTCAGAATTGAGTCCCAAATCAATGAGCTGAAAAATGTTGTACTGTTTAATGCCCTATTTAGAAGCTGCTGTTGATAATTAGTGTTAACTATAGTGTTATTCTTTTTCATTTGAAAAAAGTATAAAAATTGACATTGGTAATTAGTTAAAATCAAACTCAAGATCAGTTTTAGCCATAACTTTCAACAGAAAGATATTCTCTATAGCTATTTCGTAGCCAGCCCCCAATCCTTAACAGCAGACTTGTTACAATGACAGTGATAAGTTTATCTAGACTTATGCCTCAAACTAAATCCTATTTACATATACCCCCAAGTTTCATTCCACATTTTGCTACCTTTCTTTACCTGTGTCCCTAAAACCAACACACGCATACGAAAACCTTTTATAATAGTATTAAGTTACTATGAATTTTTGAAAACAAATTCATGCATAACTTTTTTTTCATACACTGCGTGCGTGTATCCTTTTTCATAACAACTTAACGTTTGAGTTTAAAAACAATTTCCATATGCATATGCAATAATATTTTCATGTTGTACGATGTTTTTTTTCTCTACTTGCAGTTGCGTATCCCAATTTTTATCCCAACTATATGCATGCCGCCGCCGTGGCTCATGTGGCTGCCGCCCAAATGCAGGCCCATGTGACCGGTCATCAATCTGCCCTAACACACAATCATCATGCGGCCGCAGCAGCGGCGGCTGCCCACCATTTGCATCATGGCCATCATGGGGGTCATCATCATCATCATATGGCTGGACATTTGGGTCATGGACCACCACCGAAGAGAAAGCGTCGTCATCGTACAATTTTCACCGAAGAACAATTGGAACAATTGGAGGCGACTTTCGATAAGACCCACTATCCGGATGTGGTGTTAAGGGAGCAATTAGCACTGAAGGTGGATTTGAAAGAGGAACGAGTTGAGGTAAGTGTTGAGATGTTGATACTATTTTATTTATGTAGAGGAGAGAGATTTTAATAGTTTGTGAGAAGATTTGGTAATAATTAAGATAATGGGACCAAATTTTACTTTACGAAAAAAAATATTGGTGATATTTAAGATACTGGGGGAAAAATATTACTTTAAGAAAATAATATATATTTACTAAATTATAATGCTGGGCTAAATAATGTCCTGCATGAAAGTATACGCTTTTTATTGCCTATGAAATTGTCAGTTCAACAAAATTCGTAGATATATATAAAAACATGTTAAAATGTGTAGCTCAAAACTTCTGTCAACACATAGACAGATTTGTAAATCTTAAAACTATTCAAAAAATTTGTTCGTTGGTTGTTACCCAGTTTCAATAAATCTATAGTTTATAAAACCGCAACTTCAAAATTTATAAAATATGGATACACAATCATTGTTATATTTTTTTTTAAAATTTTTTTTAAAATTTTGTATATTTTTTTTAAAAAAAATTTTAAAGTTACAAATCTGCAAATAACTTTTTTTCGGTTATAAGCTGAAATGCGAAAAGAACTGTACAATTTAGATAAAAAATCACTGAATTCTGTCAAACATTGTTTCTTATTTTTGAATAACTTAAATAGTGTGTTAGTTATACGATTACAGGTCAATTACTCGATTATGTTAAAATTTACCTAAGTTATTCGTAAGCGTTCAGTGAGATTTTCTAGAATACTATGAAAAACATACGATAAGCGGCGCGCGACTCTGGACAAAGAGTTTGGTTAAGTAGGGAGAAAACTAAATTAGGGCAAGGAATCTTATGCAAATGCTTATATTTTCTATAGTTTATAAAACCGCAACTTCAAAATTTATAAAATATGGATACACAATCATTGTCATATTTTTTTTTAAAATTTTTTTTAAAATTTTGTATATTTTTTTTAAAAAAATTTTTAAAGTTACAAATCTGCAAATAACTTTTTTTCGGTTATAAGCTGAAATGCGAAAAGAACTTATACAATTTAGATAAAAAAAAATCACTGAATTCTGTCAAACATTGTTTCTTATTTTTGAATAACTTAAATAGTGTGTCTGTGTGTTAGTTATACGATTACAGGTTAATTACTCGATTATGTTAAAATTTACCTAAGTTATTCGTAAGCGTTCAGTGAGATTTTCTAGAATACTATGAAAAACATACGATAAGCGGCGCGCGACTTTAGACAATTTAAAAAATGCATTAAAGGCCTAGGGCGTCTACTGCAAAGAGTTTGGTTAAGTAGGGAGAAAACTAAATTAGGGCAAGGAATCTTATGCAAATGCTTATATTTTCTGGACATCTTGAAATAGAAACAGCTAAGGTATCATTACGAATTTGAAAATTTCCATTAAAATAGCATTCAATCGATTTTGCATATTTTACGAAAAATACGCGTTTTTTTTATATTTATGCGCATATTTTAGAAAATTTTACAATAACTTCATGTTTTTTTTTTTGCATAATTTTGCTGTTTTGATTAACAACTTCTTTAAAACGCTTTAAATTTTTTGTGGGGCATCTTTGGGTAAAAATTGCTTTATAAATTGTTGTTGTTTTTAAAAATTCTTGAATTTTTCCATTGGCGGAAGTGCAAAATTTGGGGCGGAAGCCCAAAAAACTCGGAATGGTAGGTCAAAATTGGAGCTTTAGGGTTCAAAATAGGGTCCACTTAGGTTCTATGATGACCACCTAGCTGTAGTTGTAAAAAGCGAAATCTACTATAGAGGTAGGAACTGATTTTCGACACATAGTTTATTGGTAAAATTTTCTTAGAATTCATCGACGATTCCGATTCTGGTATCCGATTACGACGCTTCTTTCGACTTGAAAAAATGTACTAATAGTCATACAGTCATCAAACCGTGCGTTCAATGGAAACTATAAATAATAATGATAGGGCTATACCAGTAAAATCATAATTTGAATTTCAAATTTTCATGGCCAACCCTTTCTTTATGTTGTATGCCAAAAAAATGTTCCGTTTGCAGGTCAATACCAGCCTTTTCAGATCAAACATATATGATTTTTGTCATTGCATGTAATCTGCAACTGTAATTTACTAATTGAAAACGACTTAAAATTGCAAACCTCCTTATACAGACAAACATACACACAAAACACACACCCACACCCGCCCCCTGAAACACAATCTAATCCTTACACTCCTATCTAAGGAATTTACACATAATCCTAGCCTCGGGCTAAATGACACCATTACATTCTCCAACACCAACATCGACGACGACCACCTTTCCACCTTGCTCTTTGCCAATTCAATTGTGTTAAAATGACAAAATTTTTAACACTAAAATGTCCACATAAAAGCTGGGGTAACTCAGTGCCCCCAGGAACAGTATTAGTAACACTAAATCCCCTTCTACCACCCGACAATACGGCAACAATGTAATACCTCTACTTTACATACATCATTCAGGTGTAGGTGGGTGGATGATTGCCCAAATCTCCTGGTGCGTAGTACCCGTACTTGTCGTGTACAATGTGTATCCATTAGTTGGGCGTTAATAAGCCTAATTACTGAGTAAATGTCCGCAGCATAGCCAAAATATTTTGGAATTGTATTTAGCTTTAAGCCTAAATAAAGTATCTTAAGTACCTACTACAATAATAATAATATAACAGTACTGTGAACATCAAACATCATAGGCATGGTACGAAACACGACGATACGAAACCCAGGGGGGGAAGAGGACTAACATTTGGTAGATGTATGGTTGGTCATACACAAATCATGTTCATGTGATTAAATTACTGTATAGAGCCTGAGAGTGCGTTTGTGTGACACTTAATGTGACATTTGATTTGTGTTATGTAAACCTTAGAAATGTCAATGAAACCCCGGTTCAACCCCATTACCAACGGCCTTCACTTTGACAAATTAATTTAATTTATCGCCAGCGATTCTTGAAATCTCTGGCATAGCTTTAAATCCTTACAACTACAACACTTTTAAGGCATTCCTAAAGATTTATGCCTAATAGAAGTAAAAAGGGTGGGGGGGTATTCTCTCTCCCTCTCTTTCTCTCTTTTACGATTGCATTCAATGCTGTTATGATGTCATTTAATTTGTGTTATAAATGTTAACAAATTGATTTGTCAATCCTTTGCATTTGTTTGTTTATGTTGACAATATTTCCCCGTAAGTAAATCTAATGGATTTTCCATACAAAACTCTGCGAAAATCCCCAGGGTGTCCGTGGTGATGGTGGTGGTGGTGTTGGTGTTTAAGGAGGCTGATGTTGAGGCTTTTAAAGGCTTTCGATTCAGGGTATTCTGAATACTCCACAAATATAAAATAGCTTATGTACAAGCTTATGATAAACGTTGCTCAGCGTTAAGTGTATTTAAATACTCTACTCGGTAACCAAAAGAGAGAAAACACTTAACAGTGGTGGTGGTTTACAGCCAACTGTGTCAAATTGGTCTCGGTTAAGCCACCCCTTAAGGGCAATTCAGTATTCCCAGGCAACACTACTGGGGCGTAAAGTAGCCAGGCAAATACTTGAGCGAGCACAATGACTTTGTTTACATTTTCAATAAAACGCAATGATATATTTGCGCGTAACCTTTGGTCCACCATCGAAAGCATGTCGGGTATTAAGACATCATTGTTTTTGTAATATATATCCGAAAACACAACAAAATTATCAACAACCACAAGATTAAGCCAGACATAATAGTAGAATATACGGTCAAAGAGCGCAGATGATAACTCAATATGATGGATGTGATATTCTCATCATCAGCAGTCTTAGCTACAGCAAAATCTGTTCCATTGTATCATTACCAAATTTGATGCAGTGTGATAATGAAGGTGAGGTGGTTTTTTTTTCGTTTACCCTGTTAACCTCATCTTTGTTGTGATAAAATTGTTATTTTCATTCAGGAAGCTGTGGCAGAATACCCAAAGAAGCCTTAGTACATTTGTAAACAAATAAAGGAATTTTGGTTCTCACACGACCGATGAACTGAGTGAATAGCAGCGCGGCACTGCACTGCATAGGTTTCTCGCATTTATTGTGGAAGTATTTCAAAAAAATAAAGTAGAAAATATTAAAAACTAGTAAACGTTCTCATAATACAGATATTCAAATGTTATAGATTAATTTAATTAAAAGTAAAGAAATCACGGCTAAAAATTTTAGTCGAAACTACGAGATAACATAGTTCTCATCGACGTCATCAGTCTTCAATATTAAACCATAACCTGATACATAATTTATCGGATTTAGTGGAGATATTGAGCGCAATAAACATATTTTGCTAGGTTAGTTAAAGAAAAGTGGGACCGGCCGTGGCATAGTGGTTAGAACACGCGACTACCATGCGGGAGATCGCAGGTTCAAACCTGGCTCCAGTCATCTTAAAAAAAAAAATTGTTTCTTTCATTGTCGGCTCCCCTCGAATGTTGTTGACAGCAACTTCGCAGTATTAAGTGTCGTAAGTGTTAAGTAAGAGCTTCTCAAACAGTGACGTTCGCATTCGTCGATAAACAAGTAGGTGCCGTTAGTTGTGAATCTAAAAATAGAAAGCGTGTTAATTCACAACAGCGCGAGAAGATATCCCATACCTCATTCATGGGGTGCAAAGGGAAATTAAGTTTTTTTTTAAGTTAAAGAAAAGTACTTTTTTTGCAAAATAAATGTACTCAATAGTACAATTAAAGTACTATTTGGCAAAATAAAAGTTCTTTTTTATACAATAAAAGTATTTTGTGGCACAATAAAATTAAAATTTCTTACATTAAAAGTACTTTTAGGTACAATTACAGTACCTAACTTTTGAAGAACTTTTTGGTACAATATAAGTACTTTTTTTTGGATAATGAAATTAAGTTTTATGATACAATAAAAGTAATTTTTGGTATAATAATATCAAAATTGGTGGAATATAGCTACTTTTTGGCACAATAAAATATCAAACAAAAAAACTTCTTTTTATACAAAAAAAAATTATATTTGGTCTTAACAAAATTACTTTTGATACGATAAAAGTACTAATAAAATAAGCCATTTTTATTTAATAAAAGCACTTTTTAATATAATGAAAGTCTTTTTTTGGTACAACATAAGTACTTTTTGGTAGGGTTATTTTTAGTACAATAAAAACATTATTTTAACTTTTTGGTACAACACAATTGCCCTCTGGTACAATAAAAGTACTAATTTGCAAAATTAGTACTAATATAATGTATTTTTGACAAAATAAAAGTACTTTTTAATACAATAAAAATAATTGTTGGTACTATTTAGTACAATATATAAAAAATATTTTTGAGTACAATAAGAACATAACATGGTACAATAAAAGTACTTTTTAGAGCGACAAAAGTACTTGTTGTTATAATAAGAAAAATATTTTATGCTGATACAATAGAAGAATTTTTGAAAATCAAAGTAATTTTTGGTGTAATAAAAATATTTTTTGGTACAACAAAGTCCCTTTTGAAACTATTGAGTACCTTTAAGTATAATCAAAGTATTTTGTGAAATAATTGAAATGTAGTTTGGTACAATAGAAGTACATATTTTAAGGAACAATAAAATAACTATTTACAAGGTATTATTTGGTACATAAGAAGAACTTTTTGGTACAATAAAAGTACTTTTTGATACAATAAAAGTGTTGTGTGATAAAAACAAACAAAAACAATGAAAAGTACTATTTTTAAAAATTTTTTAAATAATACAATAATACTTTTTGATGCAACAAAAGTACTTTTTAGCTAAAAAAGTAGTACTTTTTAGTACAGTAAATGAACTTTGTGGTACAATTAAAATTTAATTTAGTACTATAAAAGTACTTTTTAGTACAACAAAATTACTATATGGTACTGTGAAAGAAATTCTTGCTACAATAAAAGTATTTTTTAGTACAACAAATTTACTTATATAGTGCATTAAAAATACCTTTTAGTACAATTAGTGTACATTTCAGTACAATAATAAAAGTACTATTTTTCTTGTTGATACAATAAAAGTACTTTGTGGAGAAGCAAGCAAACTATTTTGTTACACTTAAAGTTATTTTGCTAAAATAAAAGTACTATTTGGTACAATAAAAATACTACTTAAATGTACATTATTTGTACAATAAAATTACTTAGGGGTGACATATACATTTTTTCGAAAAGTCATTGGGATAATATATTTTCTAATTCTACTTAAAAAAACAAAAATTTTGGTACATAAAACTTGAACATTGGTCGACGTTAAGGGGTCGCGCAAAATCGTTTAAGGTTTTTGGCTGCAAAAAGGCATGTTTCAAAAATACCGATTTACTTATATGATTAAAAGTTTTGATACGCTTGACCGATTTTAATCAGATTAGACTTGTTTTAAAGGTAATAATATTTCACACATTTTCTGTGAAGACATTAAAACATTTTAGATAATAGTTTGAGTTTAATAACCTTTCAAACCTAAAAATTTTAAAATTTTAATTCAAAATTTACCTACTTTTGCCCATTAAAAAATTTTTTTTTTAGTTTTGGGTCTAATTTTTGTATATCTTTAAATGCACAATTGACAAACACTTCCTAACGATACTTTTGATGTATAACATAATGAAAAGAATTTTTAATTGTTGCTGAAATTTTTATTATTTCGCTGGTGATGAGCTAAATGGATTAATTCAGATCAACATTTTTGTGGTCAAAATTTACATTCATTTTGTACAATTAAGTTTTTCGTACCTTTTATACATAATAAACTGTTTGAAATTCGTCAAAAGTTCATTTAATCTCTTGTACTTTATTTAAAAGTATTTTTTTGAGAATGAATTCGCTTTTTTTTATTTTTTGGTGGCTAACAAAATGTTAGCGAAAATTTTTCTATTGCAGTATTATTTGAAAGAAAATGTTGGTTTAAGGAATATTTGCGTTTTCATATAAGAACTCAAAATTTGTAATTTACTTGTTTGTGGTTCTTAAATTCGAACATTACACAGTACAACATTTTTAGCTCATTGATTTGGGACTCAGTTCTGAGAACTGCACATGAAAGTAGCCCTAAAAAGAAGAAGTTCTACATCATTCGTTTTGTCAAGTTATATGCCATAATAATTTAATATCGATTTGAAGTTAGTTAGTATCGTATAGAGGAATTTGTCACGTTTTTGGCTCTTTTGTTTAACATAACTCGATAACCACTAGTCTGATTTAGCTGAAACAAATTTAAAAAAATATAAAGAATAACAATTCCTTTAATCTGTTCATATAACGTTTCCCTACATAAGCAAGAGTTTCACTTTTCTATTCATCAAATGATTTTGAACTGGATTTATTTTGTAGCAGTTACAATAAAAGTGTTGTAATCCGTGGCGTATGATTAACGTGGAATATTACTTATGATAATCATACGCCACCATATATCAAAAGAGGCTAAAACGTGATAAATTCCCCTATATGGTACTTACTAACTTCAAATCGATATTAAATTATTATGGCATGTAACTTGACAAAACGAATGATGTAGAACTTCTTCTTTTTGGGGCTACTTTCATGTGCAGTTCTCAGAATTGAGTCCCAAAATTATGTGTAGTACTGTGTAATGCTTTAATCACAAGGACAGACCCCAAAAAGGGGGAGTTTGTATAGGAAATAGGAGTAATTTTTGACGAGTTCTTTTGTCCGATAAGGAATCTGATTGACGAATTCGCCTAAAACGTGACAAATTCCCCTATATGGTACTTACTAACTTCAAATCGACATTAAATTATTATGGCATGTAACTTGACAAAACGAATGATGTAGAACTTCTTCTTTTTGGGGCTACTTTCATGTACAGTTCTCAGAACTGAGTCCCAAAATCATGTGTTTTTACTGTGTTATTAAATGTGAGATATACTATTAAGAATTTGGAATAATTTTATTTAATATAAGCTAAACGAAATTTCGTACCCAGGGTACAGATTTTGCAGTATTACAAGGACAAAGTTAATGCAATGGCGTACTCGTATTTAAATAGGACACTTGGGACTTTTAATATTACAGAGATGTACTTTCATGTTCCAGTACCTGTTTATGAGCTACATCAATTGAAATTTTTATAATATATTTTCTTTTATATTTGCGGTTTCCTTAATAATTGGAAATTGCAGCTTAAAAGCTTATTTGTCACAATATTTATAACACAGCGCCGGAAAAAATTACACATTTAAAATTTATAATTTTACAATACGTAGACATACTACATAGACGTATGTATGTATGTATATTGATTTAACTAATAATATAAACACAAAAGAAATTAAATTATATGCCCCTGCATACATCAGTGTATATTATATACAATATGCTATATATATATGTATATATCTATAATATACTATACATACTACACATGTATAAAATAATTATAATAATATTATGAGCATATTTAATATGCTTATAAAAACATAGTTTGAATACACATACATGCTTTCATAGGCATACTTACATACATAGATTTCCTGTCATATTACCGTTGCACAATACTCAAATACATACATATGTGCGTACACACATTGCATACGTACAGGGATTTGCTAATTTATTGCCAATATAACGCGGATTTTGGGTCTTAATTATATAAATATTTTTTCACCCACTTAATTATGTTACTATAAAACAACAACAATGGAAGTAGCAAACGCGAGTGTACCACAAAAAATACTGGGTAAGCAACATTTTAATTTTAATAAAATTTAATGCATTTCAGTGATTTTCGCTGTATGTTCACAATAGGAAAGAAGGCAACCAAACGCCCAATATAACATTATACAAAAAAGTTGTTACCAAACGCTCAAATTCTAAACCTTTTTCCATTCATCTTTATTGGTCTATAAATTAAGCAAATATGTGTACTAACATTAAACTCACTCCAAATATTTTGTTGACTAATGAATTATTAAAAATTTAATCAACATTGGTTTAACGCAAAATACTACAAAAAAAACGTTAAATTTTGAAGTAATAATACAAAAAAAAAACCGTTTCGCATTTTTGAGGGTTGCATGGCGGCGGCACGCGTTTTAATTTCTAATCCTATAATAACTGCAGCCAAATACAAAAACGAACGTTCAATTATCCTAAAGGCATTAACACACAGCAGTGTTACTACTAACTTACAGTTAGGCGGTGGCCACTTTAAAGCTTACACACATACACACATACACACACTCGCACACTTATTGGATTTTGGTCGCGGCATTGACGCTTGTTCTTATTGTTGATTTAGTATCGCTAAAATGTTAGAAATTTTTTTTTTGTATAACTTGAGGCTTTTTCAAATATAACACTTTTCATTATTGTTTTATGGTTCAAAAACTAACAGAACTAGCACCTTTTTATAGCAATAGAGTAACTACATACATGTGGACACTGAAAGAAATCGTAATAATCATTGCTGCTAATACAAAGTCTCACATAAATCTTTGCCTAATGACCTAAGCGAAAAGTACTTAGACACAACGTTTCTCTTTTATGAAGATGTAATTTCAACATTGTATTTTCATCATATTAATAATTCCAAAATAACGTCAGCAGCGATCCGTTGTAAAAATCACAACTTTTAACCTTTGCCATAAATTCATATTGTTGTAAAACTTAAATTCCAATACTCTTCAGTTGGATTTCGATGTAAACACTTTTTTTTTGATGAATATGATGTACAAATTGAGATATCTCTCCACCCACTCCAGATTCTTGGACAAGACAACAGATTTTGCCAACTCATGGCAAATCGGTTGGCGGATAAAAAAATACCTTAAGGGTATGACGACAACTCACACGGCCCCCCACTACTGATTTACTTATCAACAATAGGTGCAAGCAAGCAACTCCTTTGTAAGTACAATTTGTTGGATATTTATCATAAATATTTATGATTATGGCCACTTAATAGTGATCGTTGTACGCCGGACTGGTGGACATTCAGTGCGTGGTAGTGCGTTTACCAAAGAATAGCGCAGCCATAACATAAGTGGCAATAATTACAGAAAATCTTTACACGCTCTCAGCCTGCCAGCCAAATCGTCAGTTGGTCAGTCAGTCAGTCCTCTTGTCAGGCTTAAGAAAATGTAAATTTTTCTTAAAAAATTTCAGAAACAAAAACACAAACCTGTAGCATATTATTATTTTTATTTAACTGTCAAGTGGTCTGAGGGAGGCAAAGAGAGAGAGAGAGAGAGCGAGAAAAGGAGACACAGTGAACAGTAGCTCAGACAATTAACATAAATTACACTCGATTTGAAGATAAGACGGGAAAACAAAAAACCCTTAAGAAAACACACTACCCGAGTACGTTGCTACCACACTCACAATTGCCATAAATCTTATTGACTTAACAGCCAAAAGACAAATCTCTCAGGCACCGCATAGCCACTACTGGTATTGAGCGTTACGATGATCTCTCGTATTTATTGATCATGCAGCACATCATATTAACCATATTTTCCACTGCTGCTACCGATGGTGGCCATTGGCCATTGAGTAAATACAAAATTCGTTGCGTTTCGTTTCGTTCCAAGCCTTAAATTCGACAATTCTCATTGTATTAATACATCATCAATATTTGTACAAGTGATGAGGCTAAATACGTTTTGTTGTTGTTGTTGTTGGTATTTGATTATGGCCACACAGGCAAGTAGACGACAGTCTCATCAGTCAGTCTCTGAAAATTCAATTGCAATTCAAATTCAAAGTTTCAGTTGGTCGGTCGGTCGGTCGGTCATGCATAGAAGTTCAAATAGAACTAATCCCAACGGTCAAGTGTTTGAGATGATTATACGAAGTCTCTTCTTGTTTCCGTGCAGTGGGGCGGGTAGACGTAGACAAATAGAGTTTAAATTTGAATCTCAATCTAAACATTTTTTAGTGTCTTTTCAAATGAACCATAAGAAAGCAAATAGAGGACAATGTATTTGTAAAATATGAATATTAAATGGGCAACAAATTGTCTTTATTGAAATTCTGTAATCACAATTCCCATAATGAGAAGAAGAAGGGCGCTTATTAAACGCTTATACATTTGAAAGAAAGCGAATTGTCATGCAGTTTATAAGTGATACTTAACATTTTTGTGCGTTGTTGTTGTTGGTGGGTAGGTAATACGTAGTGAAGTTTAGCTTTTTCGAAATTAGTTAAATTTTATTCGGGTCATTGAAAGTGTACAACTTTATTTGGGATTTTATTTGCCTAACAGAATTTCACAGGCTGTAGGCTGTATCTTGCAGTTAGCAGTTGAAACGAAATGTTCGTTTAGCATTTGGAAAATGTTTAAAAACAAAGTTAAGGTAATTGTGCGACAACTATAGTTTTGGTTACTTAGTTGGCTAACCAACAACTTAAATTCGTGAGCATTATAAGACTGGTGGCAAGCATGATAACACGGGCACTTATAACAACTCCTATGGTCATACTAAAAATCTAAATATAATCGATGTAAGGTATTATAAGGATTTCACAATACCAGAATTTGTTATAGATCCGGGTTTTATGTGGATCATCCCTGGCAGAACGTACTATGTTAAAAATGATTTTACGGGCGAATCGAATTTAGAAGAAAGAGAGGTCTATAACATTTTTTCGGAGAAGTTGAATTTGCATCTTCCGATTAGGTTACCGGATCACAGTAGCATAGTTCAGCACGAGACATGTTACAGTTACTCTTACATGAGTTCCAGTTATATTGTTCAAATACAGAATTTTTCATTAAACCCGGTTTTGGTTTTTTTTTTCGAAACATATCGTTTTTTCCGACAATTCGGGTTTCGAATACCTGGTTTAGTAAATAATCGGTTTAACTGGTTTTGTCCTGAAATCTATTATCTATATTACCCCTTATTATGTATGTCGTGGTCACGTCGAATCTTTCTCGTTTTTAAAATTTGGCATCGCTGATGTCGTTTGTGAAACTGAAATACGACTGTTCTTGCTACTACTATTGTGTTTTTCTTCGTCAGATGATGAAATATTCTCAAAACTAAATATTTTTGTTAATTATTACTAATTTTATTCAAATACAAAAAACAATCGAATTTGAAAAACCGGTTATCCGACTTTAAAAAACCGGCTAATCGAAAATGGAATATTCGGAATAATTGGCATATGGTTTGAAGCAAAAAATAAAAACAGTTAGACAATTTCCGTTTTCGGTTTTAAACATTTTAGTTCCAGGACATATATAATAACCAAAGAAAGCAACTAACATGGTATTAGGCGTAGTTAACGGTCACAGGAATACCAATTCCTCTTAAACGATGGAAACAACTAATTGCTGCGAAACTTAAAATTATTGGTATACAGAGGAAACAATTGCGCTGAACCTAGATTCCATTTGAGAAACATCATAGCTGTAATAACAAACACGCTAAGAGGTTGAAAGAAAATGAGACTACAGGGCATCTTTTATGTGACTGAACTTCTTTTGTTGACCTGATATATGAGAAATTTGGTCATCGAACACTTATGGACAACACCTGTCTATAAGTAGGCGATCTAGTATCCACGCCTTTATCAGGGCACCAAAATGGCTTGACCAAAGAGTGTAGGAATAGTTTGTGCGATAATGTACATGGTATCATCACAAGACCTAAATTGCATTAAGCTAAGGCGGCTGCCAAATTAACCTAACCTCACCTTTTTGGATGCATGGTCTATAAGATTGTTATGGCTAATATGTATTACCAATCATTTTCAGCTATTGGGGAGGCTTGATGGTTAGAACACGCGACTATCATGCAAGAGACCTGATTCAAATTGCTGTCTAAGTCATCGACATTTCTGTCATCGGCGGCTCTCTCAATATTGTCGACTGTAATTTCGCATTAGTGTTAAGTCAATCGGCAGGTTTTCATCGTTTAACTTAAGGTCTCATTGTGTAATTGAAAAGGAAAATTCACCATTAATTTTTTTCTATACAGTCAAACTTCTCTCTATAGCGATTTTTACAATACAATTCATTCAGTTGAATTCAAATTACATTTACATTAACTTTAATTTACAATACAATTCATTACTATAAAAATCAATTCAATTCATTAATATAAGTAACATGAACTATAATAAAAAAGCTATTATAATTATCATGTTATTAAATTCACATTAAGTTTTCCAAATGGTATTAATACAAAATTAAATATGTGGAACGTGTTTTTTTTTATATCTATTAATAACATATTGCTACAAACTTTACTTGCCATATTCACATTACTACGACACAAATAAATAACTCTAGATTAACAACAACAAGTTAAATGTTTCATAGCACCAGAAGAAAAGTTAGATGCTCTAAAAACCTGATCGGCTCTTTTATTCATTAAAACGGTAACAATAACAAAGAATCTCAGCAGCCCCCCCAACATGTTGTGGCAACATATCAACATCCCCTCAAAATGTTACCAAAAAAAGAATGAAAATCAAAAGAAAACGTTTAAATCTTGTCGTCGTCACTGTCGTCATTGTCATAATATGTCGGCAAAACTAAAACGTTTGAGTTACACCAAACAATATCTCCGAACAAAAAGTGCACATTCATGATGCTGCTGTTGTTATTATTTATTGTTCTCCTGAGTCCTTTAATAAAAGGATTTATTACAAACTATTAGCACATGTTTAGGTCTCTTAACAAGACCGACAAAGGCAAAACAATTAAGAGACTGTGAACAACAACAACAACAAAGAGGGAGGCCCAAAGAAAATACAATATCTTAAGTACTTTCGGTTGAAAAGACCAAAAGCAAAGACATCAAATGTAAGCGCTGTCGAAAAAAAAACGTTTTTGGTGGTCTTTTACCATCATTGAGTTGGCCACTTTTTCGTTCTAATTCCCTGCGATATTGTTGTGTTGTGTTTTTTCTCCAAAATTTCTATAAATCTTATATGTTGTAATAATAAATAAACATTTTATGTTGTTTTTCGTTCTATTTCCTTACCCGTCCCTGTTCTACGTCTCTACAGTTAATACTTTTGTTGATTTTGTGTAAATTAAAACAAAATTAAATGGCAATGATGTGGAATCAGCAGATTTTATATGTAATTATAGGCATCATATATATGCGGCAATTGTGTTGATTGTGTTAAGTGCTACGGGGCGTTAAGTGGCGGCAAAGGATGGCCAGGATTTGTGAGTTGTACGCATCAACCCCTGTTTGAAAGTGTTCTTGGCGGGGGTTATTGCAGCAGCAGCAGCAGCACTTGTTACGTTCGTCACTTTGAGGCGTTCTAACTTTTAACCAAGGGGTGTCGCTGATGTTAAACAAACATTAAGGCAATTTTTAAGGCCGCCAGCTAAAGGTGGCTGAAGGCAGTTAATATACTCTGTGATGTACTCTGAATGGTGCGGGGGTGGGAAGTTAGTAATGTTAGTGGCATATGTAATTTAACTGTGGTTTAACGATATCGTGATAGTTGTTATCTTATGAAATTTAGAATAACTGATGGAAACCGTAAAATGTATTTAAAAATCGTAATAGATAACATAGTACAACATTTTTCAGCTCATTAATTTGGTACACAATTCTGAGAACTGCACGTGAAAGTAGCCACAAAAAGACGAAGTTCTGCATCATTTGTTTTGCCAAGTTACATGCCATAATAATTTAATATCTATTCATGAAGTTAGTAAGTATCGTATAGGGGAATTTGTGACGTTTTAGGCTCTTTTGTTTGACATAACTCAAGAATCGCTGGACCGATTTAGCTGAAACAAATTTTAAAAAATTTAGAATTACAATTCCTTAAATCCTTTATATAACGTTGTCCTACATAAGCAACAGTTTCATCTTTCCATTCATCAAATGATTTTGAACTGGGTTAATTTTGTAGTAGTTACAATAAAGCTGTTGTACTATGGGGCGTATGATTTTTGTGGAATATCACTTGTGGTAATCATACGCCAACATATAACAAAAGAGCCTAAACCGTGATAAATACCTTTTTACGATACTTACGAACTTCAAATCGATATTAAATTATTATGGCATGTAACGTGACAAAACGAATGATGCAGAACTTCTTCATTTTGGTGCTATTTTCACATGCAGTTTTTAGAATTGAGTCCCAATATCATGTGTTGTACTGTGTAATGAATGCGCTTTTAAAATGTCCTCTAAACAACAACGCTGGTGGTAACGATCCAAGTTAATTGCGTATTCGAAAGAATCGCACCATTTTTTAATGCCTACACCATAAAAAACCTTTAGTAAGAAATCTAGTCAATACTCTCCCTTCCCCTTTAACTTCAGCTTAAAACACTACGTTTCAAACTTCACAGTTCACCTGTGTTTTTTAATCAAAATTTTGTGTTTGATGACCGTGACTGCTTGCTAAACAACATCCTGACATTAAACTACCTAAAGGTTTTGTTTTTATTATTGCACAGATCCGCAATGACATGTGTAGCTAAAAATTGAGATGCAGGTGGGGTTGAAGGCAGGTTTACATATCCTCACCTTTAATTGACAACTAACCAATCTTCTCCTTTTGCTCCTCGTCCTGCTCTTCAAACACCAATACCGTCGTTGTCGTCACCAACATCAATAGGTTTTGTTGTGGTGACCATGGCAATAATGTGATGTGATTGTGCTGGCCTGGCTAACAAAAGCCTAAAATGAGGTGGTAATTAGCATTGTTTGGTCTAATGTTTGTTCTATTTTCATATTGAACGGAGGCTAGGTTGGGGAAGGGGGTATGATTTTCACCTAACCTGCTAGTAAACTGCAGGCAAAGTAATCAAATGACAGCTGCTGCTGCTGCTGGGATTAACGAAGCGCAAAATTTTGATAATAAACCAATACACAACCACAACCACACACACATGCCAGACCAATATTGCTGTTTAAAGGACTCAACATGCATATAAGCATATCTGTATATGACTTTCACTACATTTACATGCAGCATATATGTATTTATGGCCCATGGGTGTGTTGGTGTGCATGTAAAGTTTTAACTTGGAAAAATGTTCAATGTTCATCTTTACCAAAGTGCCAGCGTTCGCTGTTATAGTCATAACTTTGCTTTAGGCTGCTTTAGTTTGTTTTAAGCCATATCCATATGTAAGCGGTTAGTTTTTAATCCATCCATCCATCCTTCCATCCATCGCCATGTGCATGTGAATGAATATCTGCCGCCGCCCCACAGCCAGTCCAGTTGAGTTGATGTTATGACGAAAACGGCACAGTTGCCGGCGTGAATTTATAATTTTTGATGATTCCCTTAAATTTCACTCAGCCTGGCAGGTATTACGTATCACCCACCACCCCTCTCGCGTAGTAGTCTGTTGGTATAGTGTTTGTTTGGCTGCCGCTGAAAATCATGGCTACGATTTTGTTTCGAGATTTCTTTTTTTTTTCTTTGGGCTGTTGGATTTAGTTTTCCATTTTTTAAGGTGGTGGCAACGAAACAGGTTAGTTTTTGTTGTGTGTTAGTTATCCTTAGGTAAACTAAAGTTAGCCAATTTTTACCAAAACGCGTAACGAAAAAGTCGATATATTCATCGGGTTATTTTTGTGAAGATTGAAAATCGTTGAGATTAAGTAAAAGTTTTACTCTTTTATAGGTAGATTATGTATAAAAAATCAAGATGAAGAATGGTTTTACTGGCCTTGAATACTAAATGAAGTAACGCCTCAGAATAACTGTCAATCTGCCCTTAAAGAAATTATCTATACAATCGTATAAACATATCTCACTCAATTTTATATTATTTTAACAGACACAAAAATTATTTGTTTGATATTTAAATTAAAAACAAAATCAACTGATTTCTAATCAAAATCATCTCAAAGTTGTAATCATACTTAATGCAGGATTACGTTAAAATTAATTTAACATAATTAATAAAAAAAAATAATAATTAACAAAAAAATATGTCCAAAAATTAGGATTTTATTTTATGCCTTTAGTTTTATCTCATTTCCATATTTGGGGTCCATTTTTTATATAACAAAAAAACAAAGATAAACTGTCATCTAAATGATTTTATTTGAATGTTTTTTTTAATTAATAAATTTAAAAATATTATTCATTGATTTTTATTTATAAATATTTTCAAATATAAAATAATAAACTAATAAAATAATAAAATAATAAAGTAATAAAAAAAATAATAAAGTAATAAAATAACAAAATAATAAAAAAATAAAAATAAAATAATAATTCAATTAATTAATTTAAAAATATTATTCATTGATTTTTATTTATAAATATTTTTAAATAATAAAATAATAAAAAAATAAAATTATAAAAATAATAAAATAATAAAATAATAAAACAAAAAAATAATAAAATAATAAAGTAATAAAATAATAACAAAATAATAAAATAATAAAAATAAAACAATAATAACAAAATAATAAAATATTAAAATATTAAAAAAATATAATAATAAAGAAATACAATTAAAATAAAAAATACAAAATAAAAAAAAATATAAAAAATAAAATAATAAACTAATAAAAAATAATAAAATAATAAAAATAATAAAACTAATTAAATAATAAAATATCAAAACAATTAAATAATGAAATAATTTTAAAAAAAATATAAAATAAAAAAATAATATAGTAATAAAACAATGAATTAATAAAATAATATGAAAATATATTATCATAAATAATAATATTAATTAACCTAAAAAAAAACAACTTTGCTTATTTAAATAATTTAATATTGAATTCGCTAAAAAGATTTTAAAAAGAAAAATATCGAAAAATTTTACTTTAATAAACAATATTTACGTAAAAATTCGTAAAAAAAAATACTTTTAAAAAAAAGTTATGAAAATTAAGTAATAAATCTTCTTTGAAGGTTAAATGTTATCAAATTATTGAAAGACTTTCTACTTGAAACCGATAGTAAAAGACAACTTAATTAATGAGGAAAAAAAACTCCTTATATGTTATGAAAGTGGTATACATTTAAGAATTTTATTGTCTAAAAATTGCATCAACGATATGGGATTCTTGTTTATTTTGACACTGCTGCAACATATGGCGAAAATTTTAAAAGACGGCTTGACAAAGGTTTCTTCGACTGTTCTGCATTTTCTCACAAATACTTACTTACTTATTTTCTTTGTACATTTCTTGTAAGAAATATAAAAGAGCTTCTCACATTTGGGTGGTTAACTCCAAGACTCCCACAACGGGACCTACAGTTTGACAACGCATCAGAACGTCTGCTGTTTTACTAGACTAGACTGTTACTAGACTCGACTACTGCGAAGTTGCTGTCGTTAACAAAGAAGGGGGCGCCGACTGAGACTTGAATTAAAACCTAATCCCTGGCACCCAACAAACAAAATGCTCAGACATCGGTACGACAGTCGGCAAAATCTTCGACATCGGGCCGAAGTCGTAACTAAAAACGTATGGAATTCGAATTCGGATCGGTAAATAGGGAAATATCTTCCGATATCGGATACGAAATCTGACCGAAGTCGTTTCTAAAAACGTATGGAGTGGTTGATACGTAGTCTGACCGACGTCTGACCGGTTTCTGAATATAAATCGTAGAAAAATCTGAAGGGAAATTCGTTGTTTCTGTAATAAAAATTTGTTGTTTCCTCCGGCACAGAGTTCCGAAATCGTTGCGAACTCAATCATATATGTCGGAGCAAAATAAACACAATTTTCCTTCAACGAGTCGTCGAGAATTCTGTACGATATCGGTAAGAGTTCAGACAATTTGTGTGCTTAGGTCGCACAAAAAGCGTCAGCACTCTCAAATGGTACACGGTAAAAATGTTGCGCTCTCCCAACAATCGTTAAACATTGCCGCCCTGTCTGTAATTATGTGTCTGTTCTTGTGTTGAATGCGACACAAGCTTGTGTAGTGTTGCTTTCATAACACTCAAGCAGAAACAAACAATACTTTAGAGTGCGTGTGAATTGACGATCGTGTCGGTGTAAAAATATTATCATTGCCGGCCTCGCGATTTTATGGGATGCCTATCACTGATTTAAGTCAATGAAATTCTGTAGCTCTCAAGCAAAACAGTATGTAGATTGACTATATACCGCTCTGTAATCACTATAACAGCATGCCCTGTTTGCTCTTCATAACACTATATGCCATTAATACCTCCTGCTGACAAAACTACTAGATCCAAGGGTTTTTGATGCCTCAATATAGTATCAGTGTTAAGGAAGCTGATTCACATCCCCTTTAAGTTGAACGTAGTTTAGGACGCTTAACTAAAAATTTTGCATAGACTAGCTTATGAAACGTCTTCCCTTCAATTTATATATATTCAAGTATATACCTTGACTATTAATGGCAAAATTATGGGTCTTTACATAATTTCCTGTAGTTTTCTTCTTTTACATATCAAAACTTTTTACATTGAGGCTCTGGTAAACACTAGGGTTACCACAATTCCGATGGTCACACAATGCAAAAGTTTGTGTGCATATGTTGTTTATTCCATTACGAAATCCTCTTTACCAAAGATCCTTCGATTTTTTGTGTGTGATGTTTTCCTGCCGGTTTCGACTACCATATAAAATATATGTATGTGTAAGTGTGTGTATGTGTAAGTTTTTCCTATTTCTGTAAACCACATGCAATGCAGCGGCGTGGGGACGGATAACTGGATTTTTTTTTTGAGTGTGTGTGTTTGGTGGCGTATGAACGCTTTGTAGGCTTCACAACATCCCGTTAATTAAAAATCAACTGCTTCCGGGTTGTTTGTTTTATGGATTTCATGCCACGACTTGTAGTATCATGATGTTGTTGATGATGATGATGACGATGATGAAACGCATGTATAAAGCAAATATGCATCAGCGTTTTATAAGCTTTAACCAATCCCCAAAATCTTTAGCCGGACGGCCGTTAAAAATTCCATAGTAATTTGGATATTGTAACCACAAAAACATCAACCACATTGTAAAGCTTGATATGATTATCTCTACAGGCAAATATGAGTAAAATGATTTACTTGGTAGATGGTGCTGAGATTTTCTTTCTTAAGAACTTAGGCACACCAAACGAACAGAATGTGAATATTTAAAAAAAAAAATATGAAAATAATCAATGTTAGGTAATCCAGTGTATTACATCACATTGCCATCGAAATCTCTTATTATTATATAAATATCTACCGAACAGCTGATAATAGTATGGGAAGATTTAATGTATGTTAAAAATTCACATAATGTCCAAATATTATTTTCAATTATCTAATGTCACCTTTTGCCTATAAAAAGCCGTCGGTATCTGGCACAAACTGTTCTCAACACATAACCACTGCTTCTGCAATCGAATTTTAGTAAAAGATTTACTATAAAATCTTCTTTATACTTTCTCATTATTCTCGTTGTGTAACGTATTTCCTTTCAATTAGTTTAACAAATATAACTCCTAATTGCTGTCATCTCTATCTAGCCTTAGACGCATTTAACGATTTTAGTTAACAACCCATTTCAAATTCGTTTGATATGTCACTACGTCAAACGTCAACTGTCACATCAAACATTTAAAGCTTAACAAGTTACAGTTAATTTAAATGTTTGCCGTTTTTTTTTTCGTTCTTGTTTTGCTCAAATATTAAATTCCCGTTTGCCATTCTCATGCGGTTACTAAGCAACCTTTGATGAGAGAGAGGTCAAAGTTTTGCTGGCGCCCGCCCTCTTTTGCGACTGTCACCCACTAGTGACGCAAAGTAGTCAAAGTGAATTTTGTGATATTTTTTTAATCAAGAGCAAAAATGCTGTTGCCATTTGTACAGTTATAATTGAGACAGATCACAACGTATTCCTAGTGACAAATTGCATTTATGGCTGACAACCAGCCAGCCAGTCAGCGAGCAACGATGGCGAGAATTCACGGCAAATGAAATTGCATGATGGATTGTACGATTTAGTCAACGTGTGGATACAAATGTGGAACAGGGGGGGGAGGAAGAAAGAATATTGCACATATCTCATCATCATCATCATCCTTATCATATAACGAATGTTTAAGTAAATAAAAAGTAGATACATAAAGAGTATACCAAACAATGTGTATACATATGCATATGCATGTATGTGTGTATGTATGTATGTATGTGACTTTATCGTACAAGATACAAGTATGTATTAGTATATTAAATCCAGATTGGCAGATACTGCTTCACATCATGTGCATCCACAGTACGACGTCATGTAATAGGGGGAGGATTTTTTGTGTGCTCTCCTTTACGTACTCGTACGTGTACGGTCGCGTGTGTGTTTGTGCTCTCGGATAAGTTTGTTATATTTTAAGCAGGTGTCTGAGCGAATGTTGATAGGACCTTAGGCGTTTGCAAAGGATAATGGATTTTTCGTACTACTACGTCAGTAGAGTGGCTTTAGATATTAATTATCCCAAAAAGCATTAGCTTCTGTTAATTATTTAAATTGATGTTTAAGAAGGCCCCATAATACACTAAGGATGGGGTATGGAGAGATGTATTTGCCCTGTAATCCGTAAAGGTTAATAACGAGGTAAAATTTGGTGGGTGGTAATGTTGAGTGAAGTGATATCATTTTAGCGAGTGGTATTAGAATTCATATTGCAGATGTTTTCAATCCTAAAATTGGCTACATATGGATTTTTGGATAAGAAAATCAAATGTGGTTAGAAAATGTTTAAATATTTTTTTTATTTCTTACTTTAAACTTCAATTTCTTGGTCAAAATAGCAGATACAGTAAAAAAAGGTTCGTACATTTTTATAATGTCATAAATAAATTAAATTAAATTAAATTAAATAGTATATTAATAAAATTTAGTAGTCAAATTAATAAATTAATAAATTAATACAATTAATAAATTAATAACTTAATAAATTAATAAATTAATAAACTAATAAATCAATAAATTAATAAATTAATAAATTAATAAATTAATAAATTGATAAATTAATAAATTAATAAATTAATAAATTAATAAATTAATAAATTAATAAATTAATAAATTAATAAATTAATAAATTAATAAATTAATAAATTAATAAATTAATAAATTAATAAATTAATAAATTAATAAATTAATAAATTAATAAATTAATAAATTAATAAATTAATAAATTAATAAATTAATAAATTAATAAATTAATAAATTAATAAATTAATAAATTAATAAATTAATAAATTAATAAATTAATAAATTAATAAATTAATAAATTAATAAATTAATAAATTAATAAATTAATAAATTAATAAATTAATAAATTAATAAATTAATAAATTAATAAATTAATAAATTAATAAATTAATAAATTAATAAATTAATAAATTAATAAATTAATAAATTAATAAATTAATAAATTAATAAATTAATAAATTAATAAATTAATAAATTAATTTAATTATTTTATTTTAATATTAATTAATAAATTAATAAATTAATAAATTAATAAATTAATAAATTAATAAATTAATAAATTAATGAATTAATAAATTAATGAATTAATAAATTAATAAATTAATAAATTAATAAATTAATAAATTAATAAATTAATAAATTAATAAATTAATAAATTAATAAATTAATAAATAAATAAATTAATAAATTAATAAATTAATAAATTAATAAATTAATAAATTAATAAATTAATAAATTAATAAATTAATAAATTAATAAATTAATAAATTAATAAATTAATAAATTAATAAATTAATAAATTAATAAATTAATAAATTAATAAATTAATAAATTAATAAATTAATAAATTAACAAATTAATAAATTAATAAATTAATAAATTAATAAATTAATAAATTAATAAATTAATAAATTAATAAATTAATAAATTAATAAATTAATAAATTAATAAATTAATAAATTAATAAATTAATAAATTAATAAATTAATAAATTAATAAATTAATAAATTAATAAATTAATAAATTAATAAATTAATAAATTAATAAATTAATAAATTAATAAATTAATAAATTAATAAATTAATAAATTAATAAATTAATAAATTAATAAATTAATAAATTAATAAATTAATAAATTAATAAATTAATAAATTAATAAATTAATAAATTAATAAATTAATAAATTAATAAATTAATAAATTAATAAATTAATAAATTAATAAATTAATAAATTAATAAATTAATAAATTAATAAATTAAATTAATTAATTAAAAAATTAATAAATTAATAATTTAATTTTATTTATTAATAATAAATTATTATTAATAATTATTATAATATAAATAATAAATTATTATTATTATTATTTATTATTATAATATAAATAATAAATTATTATTAATAATTGTTATTATTATTATTATTAATAATTATATTTATTATTAATTAATAAATTAATTTATTAATTTATTAATTTATTAATTTATTAATTTATTAATTTAATAATTTAATAATTTATTAATTTATTAATTTATTAATTTATTAATTTATTAATTTATTAATTTATTAATTTATTAATTTATTAATTTATTAATTTATTAATTTGTTAATTTATTAATTTATTAATTTATTAATTTATTAATTTATTAATTTATTAATTTATTAATTTATTAATTTATTAATTTATTAATTTATTAATTTATTAATTTATTAATTTATTAATTTATTAATTTATTAATTTATTAATTTATTAATTTATTAATTTATTAATTTATTAATTTATTAATTTATTAATTTATTAATTTATTAATTTATTAATTTATTAATTTATTAATTTATTAATTTATTAATTTATTAATTTATTAATTTATTAATTTATTAATTTATTAATTTATTAATTTATTAATTTATTAATTTATTAATTTATTAATTTATTAATTTATTAATTTATTAATTTATTAATTTATTAATTTATTAATTTATTAATTTATTAATTTATTAATTTATTAATTTATTAATTTATTAATTTATTAATTTATTAATTTGTTAATTTATTAATTTATTAATTTATTAATTTATTAATTTATTAATTTATTAATTTATTAATTTATTAATTTATTAATTTATTAATTTATTAATTTATTAATTTATTAATTTATTAATTTATTAATTTATTAATTTATTAATTTATTAATTTATTAATTTATTAATTTATTAATTTATTAATTTATTAATTTATTAATTTATTAATTTATTAATTTATTAATTTATTAATTTATTAATTTATTAATTTATTAATTTATTAATTTATTAATTTATTAATTTATTAATTTATTAATTTATTAATTTATTAATTTATTAATTTATTAATAATTATATTTATTAATTTATTATAATATTAATTTATTAATTTATTAATTTATTAATTTATTAATTTATTAATTTATTAATTTATTAATTTATTAATTTATTAATTTATTAATTTATTAATTTATTAATTTATTAATTTATTAATTTATTAATTTATTAATTTATTAATTTATTAATTTATTAATTTATTAATTTATTAATTTAATAATTTATTAATTTTATTAATGGTTGGTTGGTATGCAGGCATCTCCTTCTTCAAAGGAGAACACTTAGGTCCTTATGGACCCATTGTGACACCCGTTGGGCATTTGTGCCATCCCTTCAACCTATGCTATCAGCGCGTGTGCTGACTGATCGCGAATTTTATTAATTAATTTATTAATTTATTAATAATTATATTTATTATTAATTAATGTATTAATTTATTAATTTATTAATTTATTAATTTATTAATTTATTAATTTATTAATTTATTAATTTATTAATTTATTAATTTATTAATTTATTAATTTATTAATTTATTAATTTATTAATTTATTAATTTATTAATTTATTAATTTATTAATTTATTAATTTATTAATTTATTAATTTATTAATTTATTAATTTATTAATTTATTAATTTATTAATTTATTAATTTATTAATTTATTAATTTATTAATTTATTAATTTATTAATTTATTAATTTATTAATTTATTAATTTATTAATTTATTAATTTATTAATTTATTAATTTATTAATTTATTAATTTATTAATTTATTAATTTATTAATTTATTAATTTATTAATTTATTAATTTATTAATTTATTAATTTATTAATTTATTAATTTATTAATTTATTAATTTATTAATTTATTAATTTATTAATTTATTAATTTATTAATTTATTAATTTATTAATTTAATAATTTATTAATTTATTAATTTATATAATTAATTTATATTAATTAAGTACCTTAAAAAAACACTAATTAAATTAAGTCTAACTTACAGAAATTAAATTTAGTTATTATTTTTTAATTTTGTATATCTACAAAATTTTCAATGGGGAAAAATGTATTGATTTTATAAAAATTATTTAGCTATCGTTATTTAATTAAATTATTTATTTTAATTGATGAAGTCAGTAAGCCACAAATCTTTAATAAATTTCTTTATTTATGAACATTTGTTTAATAAAATGTTTTATTAAGAAAATTTCTATTTATTTTCTATCCAAAATTAATATTAATTAAATGTATTTTTAAATTTTATTATTTTAATTAATAACACAAGGGAACAAAATTGAACTTTTTGAGTGTTGTTTGGAATTCGATAGCTGTTTTTTTACTAATTTGGGGTCGCTGATTTCAAATCTAATCTCCATTTTTCTCCATCAGCTCGAATTTTTAAGTTACAGGTACTAATCGTATTTTCGACTTTTTTCCAAAAAATTATAGTTCAAAAAATCGTAATTTTTTTTTCACAAGTCGGATTTTTAAATTTTTTTTTTTTTAAAAAGATATCGTTGTTACCTTTGAAAAAAAATCAAATTTTTTAATATTACAAAAAAAAATGACTGAGTAAGGGCTGTTTTATTCAAAAAAAAAAAAAAAAAATTACATAAAAAATTACACATTTTAATTTTCTTCACGCTGAAAGTTAATCGGTTGGGGGCAAATTGTTATTTTTATTAGCTTTATTGAATATCATATTAAGATAGCTTTCTAAAACATGTATGTACATAATAATCGATTGAAAATTGAATGAGTTATGCTAAGTTCGGTGATAACAGATTTTCCGCAATTTTTTGTTTCTACCCAAAAAAAATTAAAATTTTGTATTTTTAAAAATCATGACAAATTTGCAAATTTATTTATAGTTTAAATTATAGTTTTGCCTCCTATTACAATATTAATTAACAGACCAAATTTAATTAATCGGCTGGTTTCAATTTGGAAGTTAAGGAAGAAATATTAATTTTCCAAAAATAGGTAATTTTGTATGGGAGGTACCAGAAGGGGTGATCCGATATAGTGCAAATTCATTCCTGATTTATATTTTCATAACCGTAAAACTTCCGCATAGTTTGACTGAATTCAGTGTACTTACAAAAAAGATATGTATGTAAGACTATTGGGGTGAGTTCGGTCATTTGTATGGGAGGTACCAGAAGGGGTATGGCAACGCTTTCGGTTTTTCTAGGGTTTGTCTAGTTTTGCAAGATAAATAAACTGACCAAATTTCAATATCCTCCGGTAGTCTGTTTGGCAGCTATCGAAAATATATTAATTATCCAAAAATAGGTAATTTTGTATGGGAGGTACCAGATGGGGTGGGGCTATTCCGCCCATTTACAACCCCATAAGTTCGTTTCGAAAAATATTAATACTGATAAATTTTCATAACGATCCGTTAAGGTTTGCTCGAGTTACACTTTCACAAACATATTAATCAATGTTATTTCTGTATGGAAATCGCGATTTTTGTAAATTTAGTTATCTCAGTAAATTGTTGACAAAATCAAAAGTTGTGCAGATATTTTAATGAAATAAAGCTCATTTGATTCACACTATATTAAACTAAATGTTTTAAGACAAACACTGTAATTTGTGTTGCATTATTTTTTTTTATGAATTTTTAAAAAACAAAAATTTTTTTTTTTTTGTAAATTTTTTGTTTTATTTTTTAAAACTACAACGATATCTCTGAAACTACTAAGCCAAATTAAAAACAATGTAGGCACGGATTAAAGATAATTTTGTTGACGAGTTTAAGTTTTTTTTTGTAATTGAATATGGTGAACCGTTTTCAAGTTATTTAAATATTTGTAGTGGAAGTGCCTTATTTATGGACATAACGGTATATCGCGAAAAGTCGAGCTGATACAAAAAAACCAAGTGCAGATTTGGATTCAGCGTCCCAAATTACCTTTAAAACAATATTCAGTTCTTAAACAACAAATACCTTGTTCCCTTGTGTAATTATTATCAAAATTTAATTAGTATTTATTGATTTGCTGTTTACTAAAAATTTTTAATGAAGAAACATTAAATCTATTTAATTATTTTAGTAAAAATTAATTATATTTTAAAGCACTTTTCAAATTTAAATTTTTGTAGTCATTTTAGAAGTGACCTTTAGGATATTTTTGTCGTCCAACTTTTTATTTAAATTTTTACTACTTAGGCATGTTTTATGTTTACGTCTCTTTAGTTTTGTTAACTGTATTCCGAATTCCTTGCACTTGAAAAAATATGTCCTCTTTTTTTTAAATTAATTCATTTTGAAACCACGCACACTGATTTCACCCCACTGTCTCTTCAGTGCACAACTATCGCATATATCAAAGCGTACTATTCTCTATACTATATATTGTATAAATAACAACAATAAATTTTTCACTATTCCATTTAGAATTTTTGTTTAGTCAATATTGTTGTTATTATTCGAAGTACTTGTATTATTATCATTGCCATAGTTTTTCTCTGTTATTATTTGTATAACAATTTCTTCCACTACACTTTTGTTGTATGTATTTTTATTTACCCACAATAATTTACGGACATTTAACAAAAATTAAACATTGAAATTTTCTACAATTGTCGGAAAGTAAGAGTAAACAACAATACCAAAGCCACAAATGCACTTGCGGAAGGCAAAACTTTTCCAACTCTTAACTGGCAAATGGGGAGCAGAGTGCAAAAGTTCCCACAGTTTAACCAAGAATAAGAGAAAGAGAGAGAGAGAGAGAGAGAGATGGAGAGGGTGTCCAGTACTACATTATACAAATGAAAATCAGTTTGAAAAAGGACAATGATGAATTGTGATTGTCTACATTAGGGAGGATTTTGCTTGATTTTTTTTCTTCTTTGGTATATAATGCAAATGCTCGAGAGCGTTTTTGCCGCAGATATGTTTATTTAGCAAATCGACTAAATTTGTTAAAATAACACAGTTGGATTTTTTCCTTTTCCAATGACTGTGGTTAGCCAAAGTGACTGATTTCTGTATAAGAATATTCTTAGCTAAGTCCTCGGTATCGTATCGAATTCTTGATGATGGGCGTGTGTTTTGTTTAGAATATGGAAATTCTTATAAACGTATTATTCGATGATTGTCCGTCCAGCCAGCCATGCTCTCATCGAGTTTCATTGTAGCATTTGATCTTCTTTTTGTATTGTAAAATCTTAAAATAATAATAATTGTCGAGGATATCATTCTTTATCTTCATCTCCATTTATCGTTCTTCATTTGGCGCAGTTAGAAACTTTCGTTTGGCAAATTAAAAATAACACAGATGTTGGGTATGTATACAAAATCAAAAGATATGATGGTTGTTAAATCAAATGTTATGTTGATTTAAATAAATCTTTTGATTTGCTTGAGTTGTTGTAGTTGTTGGTGGGTTAGGGGTAGGGGATCAACTTGCGTATAATAATATTGCGTTTTTTGTAGGTTTCGTCGGCGGTAGGAAAGGGAAAGCTTTTCAGTGCCTTACTAGGATGTGACATGTGAGCATTAACAAAATTTAACGTGTTTTTTTTAAAACGATTTCAAATATAAGTTGGAAATGTTTAACTGGCCAGAGTTATTTGACTTGCTGTAAGATATGTGGAAGCATTGGAATTAGACTACATGATCTTATCTAATTTATTGAATTAGTAAATCTCGTAAACCAAAGAATCTCTAAATGATTTAATAATATTTTTCAATTAAATATCTTTATTAATTTTTGTGTGTGAGTGTAAATTAGTCTATCTTATTCATGGGATGCAAACGATTTTATGTTCCATAAATGGTTGCCCAAGTTTAGTTAAAAGCAGGAAATATGCACTAAAAATCCTGTTTTATGCGCTTAAAATATGCCCAACATATGTTCTTAAAATCATAAAATATGCTCTTAAAATCAACAAAAATATGCTCTACAAAATTAAAGGCACGCAAATTTTGTTCATTCTGAGTGTTGGTCGATCGTGTTGATTACATATCAATTTGTGTAAGTGTATTAAATGATACATCAATTTGGCTAAACGATCAGAAAAGTGTTTTTTTTTATTAGTCATTTCAGTGCCACGCACAAAAAATGACGCGTGTGCGTGTTTTTAACAAAAAATTAATGTAAAAAATGCCTAAAAAGGGATATATTTTTTAAAAAATATACTCAAAAATATATTACATATGTTTTCAGAAAGGCAATTTTTTCAAAATATGCTCAAAAAAATATTACATATCGCGACCTAAAGTCGCAAAGGGTGTAAGTCCAAAATTAAAAATCTTACAGGAGGAACAATAAAACTTTACTTTTTCTGTTAACGACTTATTTTTTTTTAAAAACTTTTAATGCAATTATGTGTATGAAAGGTGACAACGCATATATTTTTGGTGGTTTTTTCTTTCAAGCCAGATGCGTTTTCAATTAATCTTGCCTTCTACATCAAAAAATACATTTAGGCAAAAACTGGACTTACAACCTTTACGACTGACTTTAGGTCGCGATATGCTTCCAAAAAGGCTATTTTTTCAAAAATATGCTCTTCAAACCAAAATATGCTAAAATATGACTTTATGGTTAAAATATGCAAAAATATGCTCTAACAAAAAGGTGTCAAATCACTTGTAAGAGTGTGAAATATATAAATACATTACCCATTTGTTAATATCTCGTTCTAAAAAAACATGCATTTGCATATTTCCAGTTGCCCTGTGTATAAGTATCAGTTTTGTAATCATTACAGTTCTTGTGCGATCGATGGCTCTAGAGCAGTGCCAGGCAAACATTGTGATGTGTTTGTGTATATGATGTATACAACACATGATTTTGGGACTCAATTCTGAGAACTGCACGTAAAAGTAGCCCCAAAAAGAATAAGTTCTGCATCATTCGTTTTGTCAAGTTACATGCCATAATAATTTAATATCGATTTGAAGTTAGTAAGTATCGTGTAGGGGAATTTATCACGTTTTTTGTAGATTTCAAAGTTTCTTCTCTCCTGCATAGCTGCAACCTCTTTTGCCCTTCACTGTACATTTATGTACCCTGCAACTACAATTGCATATTTCGAGTCATTATTGTTTTTGAGCTCTTTGCTGCTGTTGATTTAAAAAATTGTATAATAAATACAATTGTTAGAATAATAAACATTGAGAGCGGCAGTAGCTCAGCTACACCTGATTGATGCACTCCTTGCTCGTTGTTTAGTACTAAAGTCCAAAATATATACGCATACATAAAGCTCCACCCACATAAAATAAAGCAGCAAACATAATCGCTGAGATAAACAATCAACGCCATAAAATGAACCCTTAACATTTGCCAAACAAATATCTACAACACTAACGAAATGAAAAGGGTTGGGAGGGGGGTAGTGGATCACAAGGGGTACAACCATACAACATTTCTTCCCCACCATAAAAAAGGGGTGGAGCAAAGGGTAATGCTAAATTAATTTACGATTTAAGCAACGTCGTCTCCACCCTGTGCCGCCTCATTACCGTAACACCTCATCATCCACTTTCAACGGTATTGGTTGTTCATAGTAACGTCTTGTTAACAACTTTTCTTAAGTTCAAACGAGCACGTACAACAACAACAACTGCTGAAAGAACACCCAACAACAACAAAATTAATTACAATTATTATTTATAATTAAAAGCCTAATTAGCTTCAAATGAGAGAAAAAGAAAAAAACTGTAGCTACTTTGTTGGATAATGGAAAAAGTCAAGGAACGGCAGGAAGAAATACAAAAAATTCATAAAATCCCTAGAAAAACATAATGGCGTCAGCGGGAGGGGGAGGCTAAGGGCGGCCAAATGATATTTTATATTTTAAATCATGTTATAAGCAGCAAATCTGTAAAGATGACGATGACTACGCTGACGACTACGCGATGATGTTGTAAGGAAACTTAACATCACTAGGCAACAACAATTCGCAAGAAATTCCGCTTGATGTCCTTTGTTGCGCTCAAAAGCGCAGATAAAACACCAATATACAAGGCAGCCATACACAGCTTTCAAAGGAACAGGGAGCAAAAGGCGAGTGGGAAAGAAAATAAATAAAAGCTTTGAAGAAAGAAAACTACAAAAAAACGCCACTTATAATATATGTAGATTTAACGTGATGAGGAGTAGAGAGTAGGGGGCGTATCTAGCGTAGTAAAACACTACATAACACAAAGCGACACTTGGCAAATGCGGCAGCCACCACAAGAAGACCTACAACTGCCCAACGCAGCAACGATAATAACTTCAGTATAAAAAAAAACGTACCAAGTACCAAGAAGATACACGCATACAACCATAACATTATGACACACACTTATGAGCGCAAAAAAAAAATATTTTAATTTGAAAAACGGATGAAAGTGTTTTTGAAGCCCCACATGGACGATGACAACAATGCGTTGTTCGAAAGGGAACCGGATATGATGTGAAGTAACAAAAAGAACAATATGGTTGCTTTTAAGAAAATTATGCAAAGCATAAAATACTTCCGACAAATGGAAAATCAGTGGTTTTCAGGAATTATATAACAGCAAGTTGAGACAAAAACAAAAAAATAAATCTTGTTAACCCTTATCCTGTACTTAAAAAAAATTACGTATACTGTATTTGTGGGTCAATTTTGCCCAATACATATTTATTTGAATATTTAATGTTTTTGAAATAATTTGACCGTTTTTAAAGGAAGTTATGCTATTACAACGATTTTTGCACACAAACTTTGCACATTTGGAACATTTTCTGAGTATTTTGTACTTTTTGAACATTAAGGGTATACATAGCAACCGTCGCTTGTAAGGTTTGTGTTTTGCAGTTCACTTGCTGCAGCAGAATTTAAACTGCGTACGATTGCTTTAGCTGAATTGCTGGAAGAAATATGATCTCGCCGAGATATTTTCTGTTGATCGAAAGGCCAGCATAATTTTTTAAAAAATATAATACGTCAGAAATTATTTTTCTTATTCCAGTCTAGATTTATTGAGGTAAATAAATAAAAAGTGTTATATTTTGTAATGTCCTACATGTAGTGGAATAGGGTTAATAGCTATTGATTAGATCTGCGCCTGCAAGTGCAATTTCTGGCCAATTAATTTATCAATTCCTGACTTCTTGTCATGGCGTTAGTATGATATAATGTGCTGACTAAAATAACAAACCTATTTTGCTTGTGTACGAGACCAAATGCGAAAATGGTTGTCTTATTTTCTTTATCGAGAAGAATTGAGATAAATTTTCTGGTATATTTTTCATGTCCAATTTTATAAGCAGAAGGTACGTTTAATTTTTTCGGACTGGAGAACCATAGTAAGGTTTCGTTTGAGTAGTTAATTTCGAAATACTTAGGATGTAAGCAAATTGTTGCATATAACTTTTCGACATTTCAAATCTTTACCTAAATCCAAAACAATGCAAATAGTTTGTTCCTGCTTTCAGTTTACAGCTTTATGTGTACATGTTTGCTTGCAACAATCATGTATTATTTATCTGAACGTCACATAGAGTCCGGATTCTAATCCCATATTTGCCGCGTTTAGATGGTATATATTCCATGAAAGGGCTACGTTCACGTTATGTAACTAATCTTTCACCTACGGTCGTACTTTCGCCAGGAATAACACATTATTCTAAAATTTCATTCCCAGCGATGTCAAAAGTCACTTATAAGAACTAGTTTATCCCGCGATTGTCTAAATCTCTGTCTGACTTTTTATCGAAAGAAGTCCTCGGAGTACATTCAGAAATCGTTGCCTTCGATATTGGCCTGCGCTTCTTATCATCTCACAATCTTACTAGCCACACCACGAGATCGAAATACATACGAGCTATGAGAAGAACGCCCAAATAAGCTTTTGTTGAAATTTCGTCTATCAGAATCCAGTTTTCTTGACAACTGAATGGATATAATAACTGTTGAAGAAATTCACAGCTAATATATTTGACTTAGATATGCTTAAATCGCAATAAAAATCACACATAGTTAAAAATTTCACTGATATTTGTATTGGGCAATATTGACCCATAAATGCAGTATCCGTAACTTTGTTCGTAGGGCACATCCAAAAAGTGTATTTAACTTTTTTGTACTTTTAAGACTAAATTTAGGCCAAAAAAATAATTGTCAGAAAATTTCACGAATCAGTTTTCAGAACGTCAAAAGTTATAAGAACTCAAAAACGGTTTGGGCAATTTTGACCCATTAATACAGGATAAGGGTTAAAGAAAACTAAAAAACAAACAATGAGATTAAAGGCAAATTTATGGGTGTAACTAAGGGCAGTAGCGAGGATTGGTTTAAGAAAAAATTTTTAATTTGGGAGTATATCTAAAAGATTTCGCATAACACTAGATACTTAGTTATGTATAAAATAGGATATGACTATCATTACACAGTACAAAATTTTGTAGCTTATTGATTTGGGACTCAATTCTAAGAACTGCACGTGAAAGTTGCCACAAAAAAAATAAGTTCTGCATCATTGGTTTTGTCAAGTTACATGCCATAATAATTGAATATCGATTTGAAGTTGGTATCGTATAGGGGAATTTGTCACGTTTTAGGCTCTTTTGTTATATTGTTATATAGTGGCGTATGATTATTATAAGCAATATTCCACGTAAATCATAAAACTATATATAGAGTTATGTACAGTAAAGGATAAGAATATCATTACACAGAACAAAATTTGTCAGCTCATTGATTTGGGACTCAATTCGGAGAACTGCACGTGAAAGTAGTCCCAAAAAGAAAAAGTTCTTTATCATTTGTTTTGTCAAGTAACATGCCATATTAATTTAATATCGATTGGAATTTAGTACATATCGTATTGTATCTTTTGTTTGACATAACTCGAGAACCACTAGTCCGATTAAGTTGAAACTAATTTAAAAAGATTAATAATAACAATTCCTTTATAACGTTACCCTACCTACATAAGCAACAATTTCAATTTTCCATTCATCACATGATGTTGAGCTGTGTTTATTTTGTAGCAGTTACAATAAAACTATTGTACTCCGTGGCGTATGATTTACGTGGCATATTACTTATGATAATCATACGCCACCATATACAAATAGAGTCTAAAACGTGACAAATTCCCCTATACGATAATACTTACTAACTTCAAATCGATATTAAATTATTAAGGCATGTAACTTGACAAAACGAATGATGCAGAACTTCTCCTTTTTGGGGCTACTTTTACGTGCAGTTCTCAGAATTGTGTCCCAAAATCATGTGTTGTACTGTGTTTGGGAGTATATTTAAACGATTTCCTATAAAACTAGATACATAGTTATGTATACAAAAAAAGGATAAGAGTATCATTTTATCAAATCATATCACTTCATAAGTGTAACTACGACCTTATAAAATAAAATGAGGGCAATAAGTATAAGAAAAACTTTGTAATATCACATATCAATTATTCTGCGTGGACTAAAATTTATTCAAACTAAATCTTTTTTATTATATTTTTGTATTATATTTGGGGGTTTTGCAGTAAATGAAAACTGTCATTACTTATCTGTAAACAAACTAAACAGTTTTATTAGAGATTTGCCAACAACGATAAAATAACTTTCCAGCAATATACAATAATTTTTTCTTTTAAGTTTTTTGATAATTACATAAAACAAGAATTTAAGAATTTCTTCACAAGTCAACTCAAAAAAAAATACCAAATTTATTCTTCTCCACCTCAAAAAATTTATTTATAAACCCTGAAAACTTATAAGTTCTTTTCTCCTTTTTTCTCTCTTCCAGGTTTGGTTTAAAAATCGTCGCGCAAAATGGCGTAAACAAAAACGTGAAGAACAAGAGCGTTTAAGAAAACTCCAAGAAGAACAATGTTCGGGCGGTGTTCAAAGTGTCAGCGGTGCTGTCAATGGCACCTCAGGGTCTGTCGTCAATGCATCTATTGTAAACCTTAAATGTTCTCCCGAACATTTTGTAACACAATTACACATAAAACCCGATCCAAATTATAGTGATGGTGATGAATCGGATTTAGAAGTGGCATAAGTTAAGAAGAACATTAAAGCAAACAGAGAGGAGGCGACGCGACAGCAATACAGCCAACATGTGGCTGTGTGTGCAAAACCTATTGATATATATTAAATTTATTTCATTCTTCTCCTCCTACCCCGCCCCTCTAACGTGTGTGTATATATCTTACAAAATCTAGTAATACTAATGTAAATTTATTATAGCTGATTCCTATACTTAGCCTACAGTAATTGTAATGCGAATTCGTTTATAGAAATACTCATAATTGTAATTAATATATATGTAGGTCTACGTAAAAACATTCGAATTAGTTTATATTTTTGTAAATATTTTCCAATTGTTATATTATTTTATGTCAACGTGTATACTTTTTGTTAAATATTTTTTTAATTACATTTATATTTAAGGTATAATAATATAGTGATAAATATTTAAAGAAAAAAAATTCAAGCAATCTTGGCATTATTCTTGATTTAAATTTATATAAATTGTGTTATATTAAAAATTTAATAATATTACCCTTTAAATACAATTTAAACGGGCAGGCATTTGACTTAATTCTTAACATTTCATTTTATTATTTCTTAGAGTTAAGAATTTGCCATAGATTGCTAATATAAAATTTCAGTGTGAATTTTTAAGTGTAAGTTTAAAGAAATACGAAAAGAAAACATTGAAAAAAAAACTAATAAAACAAAACAAAAGAATTTCAAAATTAAAAAAAAAAAAAATTAAAGTGTATTTTAATGGGAATATGGGAAACTTTTGTTTAAAGGTAGCTTTTAAATAAATAAACTTAATATTTAGCTTAGAGAGACTGACTAGCTGACTATGACATTCAAGCAGTCATATGGAATTAATGGATTATAAATCTTAAACTAAAACATATATAGGGTGGACCAAAAGTCTGCTTGCATTTGAATCGGCAGCTAAGTCGAGCAGACACGAGGCAAAATAAAATTTCTTTTGCCACAAATGAAAAGAACGTAGACACAAACTTTTATTTCGTTAGTCGCAAATAGAAAACTCGTTTATAGCAAAAACAATTGTATTTGCCGCAAAATAAAGCCACGTTTGCCACAAATGGAAAACGGGTAGAAACATGCGTTTATTTCGTTTGTCGCAAAAACAATTGTATTTGCCGTAATATAACCCACTTTTACCACAAAATAAATCCTCGTTTGCTGCAAACATACAAACTCGTTTGTTGCAAACGGTAAACGCCATTGGCCCAATCGGGATTTTTGCTTTACCAACAATTAAATACCAAATTTTTTTAAATAGGATTTTCATTTATTTTTGTATACATTAGTAATATATACATGGATTTATAATTTTACACATACATTTACAATTGGTTAATTTTTTGTTCACTCAAAATGATTTAGTGATTCCTTTCCAAAAATATTGTGAATTCCTGAAAAATAACCAATTTAGTAAATGAATAAAATTAACAGACATATTTTAATATCATACCTTTTAGTATACAAATTTGCATTTGTGTCCAGGTGTAGTCGAGAACGACTGTGACTGTGTTCGAATAAAAGAATTCCATATTCAATAATACGATTAATTCGCTTCTGTCTTTAGGACCTGCAATAACATAAAAGTGTAAAATTTTCATAACCATATCAAAAATAATGAAGTTGCTCTTCAAGTTTCATTTGGTGTTCAGCTTCTTGAAAAATAAAATACTTACCCTTTATGTGCAATAGCTTATATATTGTGAAATATATTCATAATATCTTCTTGCGCAATTTCCAAATTGTTATTAGCGAATTATAACACCATTGATAGTTCAAAAATTTTCTTTAATTTATTATTTAACTCGTCAAAAGCGTAAGTTTTTTCATTAGATTGTCTTTTCCATTGAAATTCACTTTTAAGAACATTGTCTTTATATAAAGAAAAAAACACCGACACGACGCTCAACAAACTGATGTTCACAATTCAATCACAAACGAAAAACTAAACACCATAACACTACACGATAGCGATCATTCTGGAACATCTCAATGATTGATACACTCCACTCACTCATTTGTCACAGCGAACGAACATTCGTTCGGGACTAACGTGGAAGACGTTTGTGCAAAATATAAAACTTTTGTTTAGGAGATTTGAGAGAACAAAAAGCATGTTCTCTCAACTCTTCTAACATAAAAAATTTAAATATTCCCCAAAAATCTGCTACTATTGTCCGAAACGAATGTTCGCTTACTGTTAGAAATAAGTAACGCTCTTTGTTCTCTCAACTCTCCCAAATATAAAGGTTTTATATTTCGCACAAACGTCTTCCATCGTTGTCCCAAACGAAAAATTAAACGATGTTGGAGTAAACAAATGTTCGTGTACTGTAAAAAAAAGCCATGTTGATGGCAACTGTTTCATTTTGCGTCGAATACTTCAACGATTGTGGTAAACGTTGAATTTTCGAAACAAAACAACTTTTTTTGCAGCAAGCGAGCAACAAATGGTTTTTTTTTTTTGAGTGTACTCGTGTGAATTATCGAAAAAAAAGAATCTTCGACTATAGCGCTACATTATGCACAGATCGTAACATATGACGTAGAAATTTTGCTTTATCCATTAGAATGATTTGAAAATGGGTGCTGTGGTTCAGCAACAAATCAAGCTCGTTCAGGTCGACATAAGATTTCAAAGGATTTGAAATGTGTCTATTCGTCAACAATCAAGAATCTCCACTCGAAAACAGTCTAGCGTTTTTTAAACCGCATTATTTACAGAGTTTTAAATTTGCATCCTTACAAAATGCAAATGAAACAGGATTTACAGCCAAAGAAACGCTATAAACGTTTATAGGCTACACCAAAATTGTTTACTCTGACGAGGCACACTTCCACCTTAATAGGCATGTAACAGGCAATACAGATATTGGAGTGACACTAATCCTTTATAGTAGCATCAAAACCCTTTTCTTTCGCTCAATGTTACTGTTGGAGCAGCTTTGTCAACAGGAGGCATTATTAGTATATACATTTATGAAGATTTAAGAGGGCACGTTGTATAGATCGGTGTCTTTACAAAAAGATAAAGTAGAGGCCGAACCTCTCAGATTTCAATGAAATTTTGCATACATCTAGATTTTACCCATAGAAAAACAACCCCATTTGCATTTTAGAAAATATATGGGCGTGGCAAGATAACGAAATATTTGAAAAGTGACGGTAATAGGTACTTTTAAGCTGCGATTATTAGAAAGGTATATAAATCAGCTTTCGAAAACATATACTCTAAAAGTTGTATATTACACTGAAATTTTTTTTGCCAAAAATAAAAGTTTTAACTTGGAAAACACTTCGAAGATCAAGTCTTTTTTCCAAAAAAAAAAAAATATTTTTAGATAGGTATTTTTAATCAGCGTTTGAAAAAAACTCACAAATGTGCACAAAATGTACGCAAAACTCTTTTCATGAGAGTGTTTGAGAGGTAAATGTGACACAAACTCTGTACCGTTGAGCATGTTAACATGCAAACACATCTTGCTAAGTGTCGGAAAACGATGTTGCTCTTTTTTCTGACTCCCGTCGTGTGTGCGATAAAGATGACACAACACATATGTGCACTGAGAAACGAAAATACCCAAACACGGAGTAACACATGAATATTCATATGGAGAAAAAAACACATACATACATATATTTATACACATACAGCTACATTTCTTCTTCTTCTCTACCAATCTTTTAGTGTCGCTCGTTTATGTGTGCACACCATCTTTGAGTGCTCAGGAAAAAATTGTAAAAAAGAGTTTTGTTATGTGTTGACTCTGTGTGCGGAGCATCTTCGATCATTAAACTCTTGTGTTTTGAGTTCGCCTGCGCTCATTATCGACGTTTAAAATGTGTTGAGCAGAGTGTTTTGGAGTCTTTTTAATCCCTGTTTTTAATATATCTAACATATCCAAAACCTAAAATGGGCTTTTTCTTACTTTTTTTTAATTTTTTTAAATAAATGCATCTCATCAGCTTATTCATGTGTTCTACAAATACCTTGACAAAAAACCAGAATGGGCAGGGCCATGTAGCCCATTTGCAATACCGTAAGTAGTTTTGGGGAAATATTAACTCGTGCAAAATTTCAAAACATTTGGTTGAGTCTTTCAAAAGTTATCGTGCGCACCAGCCAGACAGACGGACATGGCTCAAACGATTTAAAAAGTCATGCGTCGAATTTGGTTCAAAGAAACCTAGGGTCGAAAGTGACTTCTTTGATGTACACGAGAGCCCCGACTTGCGTCGCTTTTTAAAAGCTAGTCGTTTTGACTCCGTTTTGATTTCGAATTGCGTCGTTTTGTTTCCGATTTGCGTCGTTTTGATTTCGAATAGCGTCCCTTTTTTATAGGTTTTGATATGAAATTCATCATATGTACATTCATAAAAAGTAGATGCAGTAAAAAATTTAACCGTTTTTAGCGACGCTATCCGAAATCAAAACGACGCAAATCGGATATCAATATATCAAATGCGATCGTGGCCAAATTCTGTATTTAGTAAAGCTATAACACTGTACGACACGATTTTTCACCCATGATCAAACTGACCAGATTCTGAAAATATAGCTGAAAATAAAATATACGTATCTCCCAGTTTTTCTAGATCAGCTCATTTAAGTTTTTGCGAGCAATTCAATTTTTGGTAGGAAGCTCCCATACAGCGACTCGAAAGTGAATTCTTACAGTTCGCAGAACTCTGCGAATTGTTAACACATTTTAATGAATTTTGTTCTATTGTTTTTCAAATGGCCAGGAGAGGGTTCTGACGAAGCAAAAATTTAAAATTTGTCACAAATTAAAAAAACATTGTGACAATTGTAATTATTGAAAATTTGTGACAATTTTAATTTTTGACAAATTTTGTATTAAGGCTTCAGCAGAACCTGCTCCTGGTCATTTGAAAAATATTAAAAAAAAGTTTATCAAAATCTGTTGACAAAATAAATTTGTAAACAATTTTAATTTTTGACAAATGCTTAATTGACGCATCGTCAGAACCTACTCCGGGGCATTTTAAAAACATTAAAAAAAAAAATTATCAATATCTGTTAACAACTCGCAGAGTTCACTTACGAGTCGCTGTATGGGGGCTTCGCTCCCAGCTGATCTGATCTAGAAAAACTGGGAGATACGTATATTTTATTTTGAGCTATATTTTCAGAATGCGGTCAGTTTGATCATGGGTGAGGCCAAAAGTTTAAATTTGTCTTACAGTGTAACAGGCAAAAGTTTTGGAGCAAAAAAAACTCGATGTCTAGCCACGCATATTCTGGTACCTCACATACAAGAGTACCATTCCGCCCACTTAAGATATCGAGTATTAATGTCAATATATCAAACGCGATTCTGTACATATTTAGTAAAGCTTTAACAGAATAAAGTTTTGAAGAAAAAACTAAAAGTCTGGACACGCCCCTCCTGGTACCTCCCATACAAATGAACCCACTTTAGCCCACTTTAGAAGTAATAATATCAATAAAACCAATGGGTAAGGGTATTTATCGGTCAGTTCACCTGACTGAAATTTCTGTACTGGTTTTACTAATCTTCGATTCAAGAATTATATTTTTTCTCCCAAATATGTAATTATCAAATATTGACGAGAGTGGGCGGCGCCTCGGCTCTTTTTGCCAACTTGGTTCCAAATATTATTATGGCTGTTTTAACGGTTTCTTTTAAATGGGGTCGTGGCACAGCCCACTTTCACCTTGGCTGTTATTCATACTGTACCAACAACACATACCAAATATCTGCTTTATATCTCTTAAAGTTCAGGAAATACAGCCTTAAAGTAAAAGTTTCAGGTTTTATACCACGCTCATTTAACGATCCCGCCCATTTCTCGTTGAATCACGAACTTTGTTGCCAAATGCATGCACACACGACGATTGGAGAAAAAGACCTCCAGATATTGCGGTTTCAAACATAGGGTCCAATGTGTGGGGCCACGCCCACTTGATATATTAAAAATTCAAAGACCCTATTTTCATCACCGGCCACACAGCAACATTCTGTGAAAATTTGAAGAAAAAAAAGTTGGGTCAAGCCGTTTTGGAGTCTATACGGTAATAAAAAATGCAAACATATACTCATTTCATATATGATGAATTTCATATCCAAACCTATAAAAAAGGGGGCACTTTAAACCCGACCCCCTCAGATCTTAATGAAATTTTGCATACAGCTACATTTTACCTACAGAAATACAACCTCATTTTTAGAAATAACATTTTTGAAAATATGTGGGCGTGGCAAGGTACCGAAATATTTGAAAAATGACGGTTATTGGTACTTTTAAGCTGCGATTACTATGGAACGGCTTAACCGATTTGAAAGATATTGGTGACATTAGAAAGGTATATACATCAGCTTTCGAAAACATACACTGTAAGAATTTTATATTACACTGAAAAAATTTGTATGCCAAAAATAAAAGTTTAAACTTGGAAAACACTTCGAAGATCAAGTTCGCTCGGACATTACCGAATATATATATATTATACTATTTTGCCCGGCAATGCTTCGCTATTGCATATTAACTTGTAATATATTTCACATTTAGGTCTACAAAGTACTTTAAAACGGTACTTAAGCTCGACAATAACATAATATATTGAGTTTATTAACTTATGTAACTAATTTCAAGTAACTCCTTAACATGGAAGTTATTTCATATCATATCATATTTATTAAATTCTAAATATGATAGGCTCTATGACGTTAGTAAAAAGTTCATCATCAAAGTCATATCTATAGTTTCGACATGTAGATTAAGTTTTGTCTGTATGTAGAAAGAAAAAACACTTCTTTCACAAATCGGAAACAGAAATACCTCTAAAGATCAAAATTCAATTTTTATTTTTATCTCTAGCAGCGGGAACCATCTGTATACTAAGTATCTCTTTGGGCGTAAAAAACACTTTTGTCATGCCTTCTCAGCCTATTGACCGCAAATAAAAAATTTCGTTTGAAGCTTCATGCCTTTAGCCATAAAAACCTCCTTTGCCATGTCTTCTCATGCGGACCAAGAATATACCCGAATACTCTCTATATACTGAACTCGTATTATCATTTTTAGAGATAATTCGGTCACCAACGTTTGGCTTAACAAAGTGATGGTCTCACGCGCAGTATGGCATGTTACACCGTCCTGTTGGAACCATTTCTCCTTCAAATAATATGCAATGACATAATAAATAAAAAAAAATTCAATTGATCGTCCACTGCCTCTAGTTCTTCTTCCAGTTGGATTTTATATGAAAGTAGACCAAGATCTTTCCTCAGCATTTGCAGAGACCGAGTTGGTGAGAACGGCGTCGGTTCGATAAATTCGAGTCCCCTGTCACACTTACATCTACAGCGTCGATGGTTTCTATTAGCTGCTCAGATGGATAATTATATGCACCCTGCCTGGTGTACGGACCATTATTTGATACCGTTAAGAGCCTCGGCACTTTTTACTTATTAAGTTCCAAATTGCCTGTTCATAAGGGCGGATCAATTAGTTCTCGTCAAAAAAAAAACGTGTTAATTGTATACCAGTATTGGAATGTACGAAGAATTCTTAGAAAATTTCACTAAGAAACTATATGTCTAAAATCAATTCCTAGTTCGCGCTGAGAAGCATGACGATTTCAGGTAGAGATATTTTTTTTAGCATGAGCAATTATTCAGTGTCTTCAGACCTATGGGCCCCGGCTCTAATTTTAACCTTTCATTTCGATGTTTGGAGACCAAGACGAAAAGAATAGTATATTTTTGATTTTTTTTATTGGGATCCCGCCCAATATTCTGAAAAATTATTTTTAAAAACTTAATTTCTGTACGCCAACTCTCAGAGGCCATAATTTTTTAACCAATGCATAGATTTGTTTCTGTAATACCTCATTAATTTGTTGGGAAGTCAGTTTTACGCAGAAGGTCTCAAAAAATATATATCTGAAGTTTTCGGCTTGTGCTCATTTAAAGCTTCTTAACGCGAGCTAGGAATTGATTTTAGACACAACGTTTATTGGTGAAATTTTCTTAAAATTCATCGTAGATTCCGATTTTGGTTACGATTTTTGCGAATAAAAAAATTGGCCCACCTTACTGTTCATATCTCTAGGCGAACAGCAATATACTGTGGAATTTTGACAGTTATAACTGTTTGTTTTAAAAAAGGTGTGGAACAGCCCATTTCCACCCTTACTGTAATTCATACTGCAACAACAAGATATGTAACAAATCTCATCTTCATACCTCTAATAGTTCATGAGATATAGCCCTTTTGATTTTCATGTTATATGGGCGGTGCCACGCCCCTTTATCCAATTGCAACCTAATATAGCCTGGGACTATCAACAGGTCAACAGTACCACTTGGTAAAATGTTCGTATCAATCGGTCTATTAGGAAAGCCGTTAGAGTGATTTTTTAAAAGAGGGCGTGGTATCGCCCACTTCTATCCGGGCTGTAATTAATACTGTTCAAACAACATATATACCAAATCTCATCTTCATACCTCTGATAGTTCATAAGATATAGCCCTATCGATTTTCAAGTTGTATGGGCGGTGCCACGCCCCTTTATACAATCACAACCAAATATAGCCTGAGACTATCTAAAGGTCAACAGTACCTCATGGTAAAATTTTTGTATCAATCGATCTATTAGAAAAGCCGTTAGAGCGATTTTTGAAAAGGGGGCGTGGCACCTCCCATCCGGGCTGTAATTAAACTGTTCAAACAACATATATACCAAATCTCTACTTCATACCTCTGATAGTTCATAAAATATAGCCTTTTTAATTTTCAAGTTGTATAGGCGGTGCCACGCCCCTTTATCCAATTACAACCAAATGTAGTCAGGAACTATCTACAGGTCAACAGTACCTCATGGTAAAATTTTTATATCAATCGGTTTATTAGAAAAGCCGTCAGAGTGATATTTGAAAAAATGGGCGTGGCGCCGCCCACTTTTTGAAAAAAAAAATAAACCGATTTTGAAAATCGGTCCAGCCGTTTTTGAGTTTTAGCGAGACAACTGCACAGCAATTCATTTTTATATATAAGAAGATAAATGATCAGCGTCGAGTCCTTGTAAAGATGTCCGTCCGTCAGTCCGCCTTTACCCGCGATTACAGCAGTAGTTTAAGAGCTATGGATAAATTTGGTATGAAAGCTTATATACCCTCAACCGAGGTTAAGTTATACAATGAGCAAGATCGGGAGAAAACTACTCCCACCTCCCATACAAAACACCCCTTTTTAGGGTTGTCCGTCTGTCTGTCCCCGCGATTACAGCAGTAGTATAAGAGCTATCAAGCTGAAATTTTGTATGCAAGCTTCTATCCTTTATGCCAAGGTTAAATTCTAAGATGAGTAAGATTTAACGAAAACTACTCCCACCCCCCATACAAACCACCCCTTCTTGAGGAGTGTGCGTCTGTTTTACCCTGCCATAGTTGAAAAGCTATCCAAATTAAATTGGGTGTGTAAACTTTTATCTTCTAAGCCAAGGTTAGGTTATAACATAAGCAAGATCGGACAAAAATACTTCCCTACAGACTCCCCCTATTTGGGGGTATCCGTCAGTCTATCTCCGCGATTACAGCCGTAGTTTGAGACTTATCGAACAGAAATTTGGTAAATTAGGTTGATGAACAAGATCAGACAAAAACTACTCCCATTCCCCGTATAAACTCTTTCTCTTTAGGGCTAAAAAATTTTTCATTTTTAACTTTATTAATGAAGAACCGAAAGCGCAGAAAGAATATCGAACGAAAAATAATGCAATGAAATATATAAAACAATTCCAAATCAAGAACATTGTAAACCAAATTTTATAATTAAAAAAAAAAAAAATTATAATTTTCTTTTAAAATTAAAATAAAATAAATGAAAATATTATCCATATGTATGCAGATATAACAAAAAAGTCTTGCGGTATTTTTATTGAATTTTCAATTGTTTATAAAATTGGTTATAATAATGCGATTAGTCAAATATGCGCCGTTTTGTTCGATGACGAGTTCCCAACGAGATGCCAACTTCATAATGTCCCTCTTATAGAAGCTCGCTTCCCTATTGTCAAAAAACTCGGAGAGCCAATTTTCACAGGACTCTCTTGTGGCCAACTTCCGACTACCAAGCTCGTAATCACTTGGTGCGAGATCCGGACTATACGGTGGTTGCAAAAGAATCTCCCATCCGAGCTCCCGGAGCTTCTGGCGCGTCACCAAAGATGTGTGTGGCCTGGCGTTGTCCTGATGGAAGACAATTCGGCCTCTGTTGATCAAAGATGGCCTCTTCTGCATGAGTGCTGCATTCAAGCGGTCCAGTTGTTGGCAGTACAGGTCCGAATTGAGCGTTTGGCCATAGGGGAGCAGCTCATAGTGGATGATTCCCAGCCAATCCCACCAAACACACAGAAGAACCTTCCTGGCCGTCAATCCAGGCTTGGCCACCGTCTGGGCAGATTCACCGCTTTTCGACCACGACCGTTTGCGCTTCACGTTGTCGTAAGTGACCCACTTTTCATCGCCAGTCACTATCCGCTTAAAAAACGGGTCGATTTTGTTGCGATTCAGAAGCGATTCGCATGCATCCATACGGGCAAAAATGTTTTTTTGCGTCAAGTCGTGTGGCACCCATACATCGAGCTTCTTTTTGAATCCAAGCTTCATCAAATGGTTTATAACGGTTTGATGACTCATGCCCAGCTCTTGGCCGATGCTACGGCTGCTACTATGCCGGTCTCTTTCGATCAATTCAGCGATTTTACCGCAATTTTCGACGACAGGCCTTCCGGACCATGGCGCATCTTCGATCACCTCTGCACTAGAACGAAAACGTTGAAACCATCGTTGTGCGTTGGAAATGGAAACTGTATCGGGTCCATAAACTGCACAAATTTAATTGGCAGCATGAGATGCATTTTTGCCTTTATCGTAGTAGTACTGTAAAATATGCCGTATTTTCTCATTATTTTGCTCCATGTTTGCGACGCTATAACTCACGAACGACTAAAAACAAACAACAATAAATCAAACACGCGTTAGCGCGTGAAAAGAGCTTTCCAAAAAGCTCTAGCGTGAACCGATGCGACGAATACAACTAGAACTACGAGCTTGCAAAGACAAACAATACTATTTTTCAAAAATAAATAATTAAAATTCTTTATCAGTGCTACTTTTAATAATTTAGTCTTCCGGGACTTTGCTCGGGGAAACAATGTCAATTAAATTTTCATAGTTTATTTCTTGCACTAATTGGCCTTTAATAGACAATAATGCAAGAACATTAAGTCTATCTTGGCCCTTACTTGCTCGTAGTTTTTTACCCTTTTCAGGGTGGAAAAGGATCTTTCTGCTGAACAGTTTGCAGCAGGGATACTCAAAAAATTCGTAAAGCTATGTGGACATTGGGGTAAACATCTTGAAGATTACGTGAATGTAATTGCATTCATTTGCTAATGTCTCTTCTAGATCATCAGGATACTTTTTGGCGAGTTAATTTGCTTGACTTTTTGACTCATTTATATCTATTTTATATTAGTTATCAAAAAAGTTGAAGTTTACAAAAATCTTTTCGTATGTGTTTTTACATTCTGATAACTGTACACTCAGAGTGTCCAAAATGGAGTAATAAATATTTGTACGAAAATGTTCTTATCCAGAAAATGCTGCCTGTCATTTACCCGTGATTCAACACACATTGCGCCTATGAGCAAATCCGCCACTGTATCAGTGCATGTATCAGTACAAAATTTTGAAGTTCTTAAATTGTCTATGAATAATCTTTAACTATTGTATATTTCGACTGATATTATTCGACAGTACTACTAACCAACAAGAAGTTAGTGGCTGCCAATTGTGAGTCAAATTTTAAAAATAAAAACACTATACGGTGTCGCAACGTGTTATAATCCTTGCAAAAAGTTTAAAAAGTCTCGAGCCTAGTCTTACCAAATTCTGTTTACATAAATTAACGCGTCATATGTCATTAAACTATCTTTCAATGTTTACAGCTATTAATGACCGTTAATACTCTCTTACTTCCCCTATCCTTTCGACTAGTGTTATCAAACGTTCACTTATAGTTCAAAAAAGTTTTAGGATTTAATTTTAAACCCAATTTTTCTACACAAGACAAACGTGTTGCCGATGTCCTGCCATTTGCAATTGTCTGCCCATACCGGGTTCAGAGAACACAAAACAACACTCTCGTAATTGGTGGACTATTTAATAATAAAATGGCAATTATGGACTACACAATATGGCATTCAGTTAGTTGTCCAATACGTACAAGTGATTCCGATGCTATTGTTACCATTGATGTGGTCATCTCTGTGAAACGTAGATGGCTGAAAGTTGTGAGCAGCAACAACAAAGGTCAAACAAACACTGCTACTACCATTATACGCCTATTCGCCCCCCACCCACAAAGTGTCCATTGTTATGTGATTTCTTTTGTGGAATTGTTTGGTACTTATGGAAACATCGCTGGACATACACGCATACATGTGTCTTTTGAGCAATTCAATTGTCATAACTGCTAACATGTGCGGTTGTTTGTGTCTCTGCGTGTGTGTATGTGTGTGTGTGTGTACGTGTTCATCCTATTGTGCAAGTGTCCTTTTTTGATTGTTTATGCAAATTGTGAGTTTGCAATTGATGATACCATTACAATGCACTGATGCTGAATCGAATCGTTACGAATTGAATTGTATTTAATTCCATGTCCTTTGAGTGCAAAGGCCAGGACTTTGCTGTTAAGGTTATAAAAGAGTTTTTTGCATAGTTACGTTTTATGTTGTTTAGTGTATTTGACAATTATTTGCTATCACATAGTATATGTATAGAGTTTATTCAATTTAGAAGTAAGCACAAAAAGCAGTCCAGGACTTCATAAGGGACAAACTCGGTATGGGTTGTTTGTTGTGAGGTGTTTGTTTCTATCAACTATAGGGGAAGTTTTATACAACGATCTGGGTTGTGTTCTTAAAAGATTCTTTCAGTACATGAACTAATAATGTGAGATAGTGAACAGATTTTATATTTAAAAAAAAAAAAAATATGCTGCCTTCGAAACTTTTTCCGTTACAACTACGTGGAGCCCAAACTCTATATGAGATTTTTCACGTCATTCGATAAAAGATTTACAGGATATGCTCGAACGCATTATCGCAATTTTTAATTTTAAAATGGATCTTACATTTATTTATATTCTCTATTTCCGACAAAATTAAAATGTCATGCGAATTTCTATACAATTCTGAAAACCGACATGAAACAAAACAAAACTATTTTTTTGGTCTAATTTGCTTTTAAGAGACTTGAAATTTTTAAAGAATATAATTATTACAAAATGTTTTGTAGTTTATCTAATACTCCCAGTAAGATTCTTTGGAGACTTTATGCTATCTACGATATTTTTTTTTATTTTAGGAATTAGAACAAAAAAGGCCTATAAAAGTTATTCTTTCTTTATCTTTCAAGACACACGCTAGAACATTTTGGAAAAAAATATATTTTTTTTCGAATCTAACTGTTCTGCTATTAAAATTCAAATCTTAGCGTTCTACGTTAAAGTTTTTTTTATGACTTACTTACTCTCCCTTTATACCCCATGAATGAGCTATTAGATAGCTTCTCGCATTGTTGTGATTTAACACGCTTTCAATTTAAGATTCACAACAAACGGCACCTATTTGATAATCGACAAATGCGAACGTCACTGTTTGAGAAGCTTTTACTAGACATGCCGATAGACATAGAGGGGGCCGGCAATAAAAGAAAAATTTCGATGACTAGTGGCGGGAATCGAACCCAGGACCTCCCGCGTGATAGTCGCGTGTTTTAGATTCTTTTTAAGGTTGTGATTTTTAAAAGGTTGTGAATCCTGGAAATTTTTCTTAGAAATGTTTGTAATTATTTCTACTAACCATAGATTTATATTGATATATTCCATTGCCTCCGCTACATAACTTATATGATTTTTTAAAGTGTGCTCTGACAAAGTATATACGATAGTTTGTAAAAAAAATATAGTATGGGCCATTTAACATTTTAAATTTGAACTACCGATTACTTTAAGCCTACCATCGGAAAATTCAGTCTGCACACCGGAACGTCGAACAATGGCATCAGACTTATTGATCTCTCAGTGGCCAGAAATATGGTAGTTAGCAGCACTAGATTTGACCATAAAAATATTCATATTCAGGGAACATGGTTATCTCCAGATCAATTGACGAGGAATCAGATAGATCACGTGGAAGTGGATGGAAGGCACGCATCGAGTGTTCTGGACGTACGAGTGATCAGGTGTGCGAATATTGGCTCCGATCACTTCATTACCGTAGTTAAGGTACGCACAAGGCTTAACATGCCGAAAAACGTACAAAACCAGGCACAACGAAAGCTGGACATCGCTAAACTGCAGACCGCGGAGATAGCCAACGCCTATTCTGACCAACTCACTCAACTACTTCTTGAAGCTCCAACTCCCGAAAATACTAGCGCGCAATGGCAACATATTGCCCACTCGATGGAAAGGACTGCGCGGTCCGTACTAGGGTATGTGAAGCCCTTTAACGATAATGCCTGGTACGATGACCAATGCCGCGATGCCACCCGGGAACAAGATGCTGCATACAGGGGCAAACTGCAGCCAATGGCAACGCGAGCTGTTCATAAAAAGTATAGGGAGAAGAGGCGGGAGGCGACTCGACTCTTCAGGCGAAAAAAACGAGAGCTTAAGGAGCGGAATAATGTGTGTATTGAAGATTACAGGAACAGAGGTGAAGCCCGAAAATTCTATCAGAAGATAAAAGGAAAGGTACATGGAACAGGTCTTCCCTCCTGTAAAGACAAGGATGGCCATCTCGTTACTGACTCCGAGAGCGTACTGAGAATATATAAAGATCACTTCTGCAGCCTATTGATGTGTGAAAACTCGGCTGATGAAGACTGTGCACCAATCCGAGATGATAACATCGAGTGTCCACCTCCGAGCCAAGCTGAGATAACAACTGCCATATCCCGCCTAAAGAACAACAAGGCCGCTGGGGCTGATGGTCTTCCAGCTGAGTTGTTTAAGGCGGGTGGAGATGAGCTTGTTTTAAGCATGCAACAGCTCATAGAGAACATTTGGCTTTAGGAGAGCATGCCAGAGGATTGGAATCTCAGTGTGCTATGTCCAATCTACAAAAAAGGTGACCGTAGTGAGTGTAAAAACTATCGTGGAATTAGCCTCATACCGATTGCGTATAAGGTCCTGTCTAGCATACTGTGTGAACGTCTAAAGCCAATTGTGGAAAACGTGATTGGACCTTATCAGTGCGGCTTTAGACCAGGCAAATCCACGACGGATCAGATATTTACACTACGGCAGATTCTTGAGAAAACCCATGAGAAGCAAATCGACACTTACCACCTCTTTGTCGATTACAAAGCTGCCTTCGATAGTCCCATCAGGCATCGACTATACGAAGCCATGTCTGAGTTTGGTATTCCTGCGAAGATAATTCGTCTCTGCCGGTGTACCCTTACGAATACCAAATCCTCTGTTCGGATTGGCAAGGATCTATCTGCACCATTCGATACGACGAGAGGCCTTAGACAGGGTGACGGTTTGTCATGTATGCTGTTCAACATAGTGATGGAGAAGGTGTTAAGGAAAGCAGCGGTTAACATGTCTGGCACCATATTTAATAAGAGCCACATGCTGCTCGCATATGCCGATGATATCGACATTATCGGTCGAACGATGCGAGAGGTAACAGCTGTTTTCACATCAGTCGAAAGGGAGTCAGCGAAAATGGGTTTGGCAGTGAATGAGGACAAGACGAAGACGAATGGTATCATCGAACAAAGTGTCCACCCGTTGGGGACGCAGCGTGAACGTTGAAAACTATTGCTTTGAGGTAGTGGATGAATTTATCTACCTTGGATCCGCCATGAACAAGAACAACAGTGTCAGCCTCGAAATAAAACGGAGAATAGTGCTTGCTAACAGGTGTTTCTTTGGACTACGCGAGCACTTTATAAACACCACCCTATCTCGAACTACCAAAGTCCAGCTGTACCAGGTACTAATTTTACCGGTCCTGTTGTACGCCTCCGAATCTTGGGTGCTTACACAGGCAGATGCAGCTCATCTGTTTGAGAGAAAAATACTCCGCAAAATATATGGACCCATTTGCGTAAACGGCGAGTTTAGGATTCGGATGAACCATGAGCTGTACGAGTTATACCACGACATTGTTATTACTACTCCATCTTTAAAGTGGGCGGAATGGTACATTTGTATGGGAGGTACCAGAAGGGGCGTGGCTAGACTTCCAATTTGTTCTCCTAAACTTTATCCTGCTTGAGCTTTACTAAATTCAGAATTTGGTGACGATTGCGTTGGATCTATTAATAAAATTAATCGATTTCTAAAGTTTTGGAGGTACCAGATATGACGTGGCTAGACTTCCAGTTTTTTCTCCAAAACTTTATGCTGCTATAGTTTTTCTAAATATAGGATTTGGGCACGATCGCGTTGGGTGTATTGATATTATTACTCGATTTCTAAGTGGGCGGAATGGCACATTTGTATGGGAGGTATCAGAAGGGGCGTGGCCATGTAGCCCATATTCAATACCGTAAGGAGTTTTGGGGAAATATTAACTTGTGCAAAGTTTCAAAACATTTGGTTACGTCTTTCGAAAGTTATCAAACGTACCAGCCAGACGGTCATGGCTCAAACTTAGGGTCTAAAGTGACTCCTTCGTACCTCCTACCCGTAGGGTGAGGGTATAATGAGCTTATAACTAGAGCAATTATCAATTTTATTGTTTTTTTTTAATTAGCATTAATTTGAAGTATTAGCTAATAACTACAGTAATTACCAAAAATATTGTCGATTTGTTCACAAAATTTACTTAAGTATTTACAGAGATGTTTGTCTATTGTACAAAACTACATATACGTTTCCATTTTAGATGTCGTTATGTGTCTAATAACATCATAGTCCCCTTCAACCCTTTCCAACCACGGTCCTTTTGTCGCAATTAATGTCGTTTTAATTAAATAATTACATAAAGACGATACAAACAAATTAAATGAGCACCAATAACATATCTCGACAGCTCGAGCACTCAAAAGTCAAACACATCAAAGCACTCGTATTACCACCCACCGGTACAAGGCATACAAGACTGCAGCAGGATAACAACACCCTTAAATCATGACTGAGCGCACTATGTTGACAAAATATGGTATCGCCCCTTGTGCAAGTTCTGTTGCCACTCTCTCTTTATGTGGTTCAATCTAAACCTCTCTGAACTTATGTGTGTATTGGGGAATTGTTTGTGATTGAGTTTTGCATTTTTATTTGTTTTTGGTTTGTACTCGTGTTGTTTTGTTATGGTTGTGATTGTGGACAGTAAGGACGAAGACGAGTAGACTATCGAATTTCATAAACTACTCCTCTAAGTATGCTGCGTTGTCTCTAACCAAACGAGAGTATGGTATGGCAGAATGTGTATTTGTGTGTAAACACAAATTTCTTTCGTTTGTGTTTACTTTAACAAAGTCCTCTTAATGGAAAGACAATGCACACACACACTAACGTACACAGGACGACGACAGTCATAGATATCAATCACTGGTGTAGGCATTTTGTGGCATTTTAATTGAGATGCTAATAGTTCGTGTAAAAATTTATAAATATTTGTCAACTATCAAATGTGCCCAAGTGCGCGTGTGTGTGTGTGTGTATGTGTGCGTATATGGGTTGTTTTATTTGATTTGTGTGCCACAAAATCGTATTTGTTTAAACAGGAGCTCAAACAACAAATTTTTAATTTGCCTTTATTTGTCAAGCAGAAGACGATGACGACAACAGATACGTGTACCAACGGGAATGTATGCAGTAATTTAATACGATTTGAATTTATTACAAAAAAAAAAAACAAAAATTGGGTGTGTTTTCTTAATTGTTTTATTGGTATGCGCATATGCTATGTATTAATGTTTGCATACAAAACATGCCTACATATAAATGTTTGCCTATATTTTATGTTCGTATTTATTTGTCAGCGAGTTAGGGTTAGGGAAAATTATTTCAGTGGTGCAAAGGAAAAGAAATGTGTAAATGTATGGTGGCAAGTTCTTATGACCCAAACTTCTGGTAGAAGATATTATAGATCAGTTGAGCACCTATGTCGAATACAAGTAACTTATAAAAGAGCTCAATGTGTATACTTAATCAAAACTAAACTTGCTTATCATAGAATACCAAATTTCAGCTTGATAGCTCTTAAACAACGATTATTCCCTTAATACCCCATTAATGGGGTGTAATGGGAAATCAGCTCTTTTTAAATCGCCAAATCAGAAATAAGAACTACACATTGGTATTAAATTTTCATTTTTGCATTTTTATATTTTTATTTTTATAAACTAACAAAAGTTAGTTTCGACAAAATTCAAATCAACTGTTATTGGTAAGCAAAATCCATACCAAAAATAAAAAAGTGCATTCAGATGTAACTTTACATAGTGTTAACGTATGCACAACATGCATAATTTATCTATATGTAAGTCAGTTTATTGTACTACACGTACACACAGGTAATACACACACACACACTAATTAATCAGAAGAATTCATTAAAATATCATCAGCGTTATTAACTTTTTTTCGATTATTTTCGGTTATTTTCTGTTATTACTGTTGCACAATAAATCGACAGTGTTAATGAATTCTCACAAAATTTGGTTAATTGCAATTTTTTGTCGTCCATCATACAAAAGGTGTCCATGCGAAAAACAAGTCAACAATATAAATGCAAATGTACTATATGTACATATGTACATTTATACGTACATACATATATAATAGTAGAGCATCCAGAGGAGCACTACTATAGGCAGAACGTACATATATGCAAACGTACGCATTCATTATTATGGGTGTTTGTATTTACATTCATGTGCTACATATGTACGTATGTATGCTGCATTTGTTCGCGTCATACATTCAGAGTAAATGATTTTTTTTTTCACAATATGAACGCATAAAATATTTACATACATTGGTGCTGAAATTTTTTTTGTTGTGTCAATTACACACGAGTGTGATTATTGCGCGAAAAGTGGCATTGTGATTTCACAGTACACTCAAGAAATAATTGGCCTCAAAAACTATTATTTTTATATTATTTATATATAAATATAAAATTTTTATATTTTTATATTCTTATATTTTTTTCATGTTTTTATATTTTTATATTTTTATCTTATATATAAAAATGAATTGCTGTGCAGTTGTCTCGCTAAAACTCATAAACGGCTGGACCGATTTTAATTTTTTTTTTATTTGTTTTGTTCGCTATAGCTTCCAGATGGTTTAAGAGCTTTTTTTTCAAAAAGTGGGCGGCGCCACGCCCCTTTTTTCAAATATCGCTCTGACGGCTTTTCCATTAGTCCGATTGATACAAAAATTTTACAATGAGGTACTGTTGACCTGTAGATAGTTCCTGACTACATTTCGTTGTAATTGGATAAAGGGGCGTAGCACCGCCCATACAACTTGAAAATTAAAAAGGCTATATTTCATGAACTATCAGAGGTATGAAGATGAGATTTGGTATATATGTTGTTGGAGCAGTATTAATTACAGCTAGGTGGAAGTGGGCAGTGCCACGCCCTCTTTTCAAAAATCGCTCTAACGGCTTTTCTAATAGATTGTTTGATACGAAATTTTACCAAGTGGTACTGTTGATCTGTTGATAGTCCCAGGCTATATTTGGTTGTGATTGGATAAAGTGGCGTGGCACCGCCCATTCAATTTGAAAATCGATAGGACTATATCTTATGAACTATCAGAGGTATGAAGATAAGATTTGGTATATATGTTGTTGGAGCAGTATTAATTACATCCAGGGAGGAAGAAGGCCTTCCACACCCCCTTTTCAAAAATCGTTCTGACGATTTTTCCAAAGACAGATTGATACGAAAATTTTAGAAAGTGGTACTGTTGACCTGTTGATAGTCAGTGGCTATATTTGGTTGTGATTTGATAAAGGGGCGTGGCACCACCCATTCAACTTGAAAATTAAAAGGGCTATATCTCCAATACCAATAAACTTTTCGTCTAGCTCGCGTTGGGAAGCATGAAGATTTTTAGAAAGAGATTTTTTTTGTTTTTAAATGAGCACAAACCGAAAACTTCAGATATACATTTTTGAGACCTTCTGCGTAAAACTGACTTCCCAACAAAGGTATTACAGAAGCAAATATATGTATTGGTTAAAAAGTTATGGCCTCTGAGAGTTGGCATACAGAAAGTAAGTTTTTAAAAATCATTTTTCAGAATATTGGGCGGGATCACAATAAAAAAATAAAAAATATACTATTCTTTTCGTCTTGGTCTCCAAACATCGGAATGGTAGGTAAAAATTAGAGCCGGGGCCCATAGGTCTGAAGTAACTGAATAATTGTCCATTGCTAAAAAAAATATCTCTACCAGAAATCTTCATGCTTCTCAGCACGAACTAGGAATTGATTTTAGACATATAGTTTCTTAGTGAAATTTTCTAAGAATTCTTCGTAGATTCCAATACTGGTATACGATTAACACGTTTTTTTTTTTTGACGCGAACTAATTGATTCGTCCTAATGATCAGGCTATTTCGAACTAAATAAGTTAAAAGTGACGCGGCGCTGCCCACGCACTTTAATAGTTAACTTTTTAACTTTATCAAATAATGGTCCGTACGCCAGGCAGTTGAGGATGCGCAGACTAAAATAGTGATTTTTTTTAATTTACTTTACAGGTATGTATTTTTCAATTACTTTTCAGGAGAGCGAATCGGTAATAATTCATATAGATAGAAAAATTAAGCAATAATCATTGTAGTTGTACTACAATGGTTAAATATTTATAGTATATCAGAGGTAACATTAGCAAACAATTGTAAATAACCTATGCATGGGGTATTTTTCTAGACATATAGAACTTCTGATAGGTATAAGTGTAAATCTAGCTGCCATTCTAAAGAAGTGTGATAGACTTTCTTTTAGTATACTTTGCAAAATCACCATGTAAAAACTAAACAAGAACAACGTTTACAAATCTTGCAAATTTATTTTCAAAATGCACGTTCTGTTCGCCAAACTTATGGCGTATAATGATCCATCTGAGCAGCTAATAGAAGCCATCGACGCTGTAGACGTTAGTGTGACAGGGGACTCGAATTTAGCGAACCTAAATTCATATAAAATCCAACTGGTAGAAGAACTAGAGCCAATGGACGATCAATTGATTTTTTTTATTTATCATGTCATTGCACATTATTTGAAGGAGCGTGAGACCATCACTTTGTTAAGCTAAACGTATATTTTTATATTTTTATATTTTTTTATTTCTTTTATATTTTTATAATTTTATATTTTTATATTTTTTTTTATTTTTTTATTTTTATAATTTTAAATTTTTATATTTTTTTATTTTTATAATTTTATATTTTTGTTCTTGATTTTGTTTTTTGTTGATCTGCAATGAATTATGATATTGTCATAGTTCGGTTTAAGATCAGTTCTATTGGCAATTATTTATTATTGCCAATAGTTTTTTATTCAAGAGCGTGAAATGTATTATGTTGACAGCAGGTTAGGCGTATGACGTCATTTCGACATTAACCACAATGTCTCGTCAGCGCCCTTTGCTGTGCCTTCTCCTCTATCATCACAAACCTTAAGGGAAGAAAGAATCTCAAAGCTAATGAGAACTTTTCCCAACGGTGCGAAGAAAGCATCCTCGAAGCGCACAACATGCCAACATAATACACACACAAGCACTTGCCTATGCATATGTCCATCGGACACAATTGCACAGGAGTTTTGTTGTTGACAAAGTGCCAACCCCGTTCTGCGTACCGTCAGTGTTTTGTTGTTCTTGATTTTGTTTTTTGTTGATCTGCAATGAATTATGATATTGTCATAGTTCGGTTTAAGATCAGTTCTATTGGCAATTATTTATTATTGCCAATAGTTTTTTATTCAAGAGCGTGAAATGTATTATGTTGACAGCAGGTTAGGCGTATGACGTCATTTCGACATTAACCACAATGTCTCGTCAGCGCCCTTTGCTGTGCCTTCTCCTCTATCATCACAAACCTTAAGGGAAGAAAGAATCTCAAAGCTAATGAGAACTTTTCCCAACGGTGCGAAGAAAGCATCCTCGAAGCGCACAACATGCCAACATAATACACACACAAGCACTTGCCTATGCATATGTCCATCGGACACAATTGCACAGGAGTTTTGTTGTTGACAAAGTGCCAACCCCGTTCTGCGTACCGTCAGTGTTTTGTTGTTCTTGATTTTGTTTTTTGTTGATCTGCAATGAATTATGATATTGTCATAGTTCGGTTTAAGATCAGTTCTATTGGCAATTAGTTATTATTGCCAATAGTTTTTTATTCAAGAGCGTGAAATGTATTATGTTGACAGCAGGTTAGGCGTATGACGTCATTTCGACATTAACCACAATGTCTCGTCAGCGCCCTTTGCTGTGCCTTCTCCTCTATCATCACAAACCTTAAGGGAAGAAAGAATCTCAAAGCTAATGAGAACTTTTCCCAACGGTGCGAAGAAAGCATCCTCGAAGCGCACAACATGCCAACATAATACACACACAAGCACTTGCCTATGCATATGTCCATCGGACACAATTGCACAGGAGTTTTGTTGTTGACAAAGTGCCAACCCCGTTCTGCGTACCGTCAGTGTTTTGTTGTTCTTGATTTTGTTTTTTGTTGATCTGCAATGAATTATGATATTGTCATAGTTCGGTTTAAGATCAGTTCTATTGGCAATTATTTATTATTGCCAATAGTTTTTTATTCATTAGCTTTGAGATTCTTTCTTCCCTTAAGGTTTGTGATGATAGAGGAGAAGGCACAGCAAAGGGCGCTGACGAGACATTGTGGTTAATGTCGAAATGACGTCATACGCCTAACCTGCTGTCAACATAATACATTTCACGCTCTTGAATAAAAAACTATTGGCAATAATAAATAATTGCCAATAGAACTGATCTTAAACCGAACTATGACAATATCATAATTCATTGCAGATCAACAAAAAACAAAATCAAGAACAACAAAACACTGACGGTACGCAGAACGGGGTTGGCACTTTGTCAACAACAAAACTCCTGTGCAATTGTGTCCGATGGACATATGCATAGGCAAGTGCTTGTGTGTGTATTATGTTGGCATGTTGTGCGCTTCGAGGATGCTTTCTTCGCACCGTTGGGAAAAGTTCTCATTAGCTTTGAGATTCTTTCTTCCCTTAAGGTTTGTGATGATAGAGGAGAAGGCACAGCAAAGGGCGCTGACGAGACATTGTGGTTAATGTCGAAATGACGTCATACGCCTAACCTGCTGTCAACATAATACATTTCACGCTCTTGAATAAAAAACTATTGGCAATAATAAATAATTGCCAATAGAACTGATCTTAAACCGAACTATGACAATATCATAATTCATTGCAGATCAACAAAAAACAAAATCAAGAACAACAAAACACTGACGGTACGCAGAACGGGGTTGGCACTTTGTCAACAACAAAACTCCTGTGCAATTGTGTCCGATGGACATATGCATAGGCAAGTGCTTGTGTGTGTATTATGTTGGCATGTTGTGCGCTTCGAGGATGCTTTCTTCGCACCGTTGGGAAAAGTTCTCATTAGCTTTGAGATTCTTTCTTCCCTTAAGGTTTGTGATGATAGAGGAGAAGGCACAGCAAAGGGCGCTGACGAGACATTGTGGTTAATGTCGAAATGACGTCATACGCCTAACCTGCTGTCAACATAATACATTTCACGCTCTTGAATAAAAAACTATTGGCAATAATAAATAATTGCCAATAGAACTGATCTTAAACCGAACTATGACAATATCATAATTCATTGCAGATCAACAAAAAACAAAATCAAGAACAACAAAACACTGACGGTACGCAGAACGGGGTTGGCACTTTGTCAACAACAAAACTCCTGTGCAATTGTGTCCGATGGACATATGCATAGGCAAGTGCTTGTGTGTGTATTATGTTGGCATGTTGTGCGCTTCGAGGATGCTTTCTTCGCACCGTTGGGAAAAGTTCTCATTAGCTTTGAGATTCTTTCTTCCCTTAAGGTTTGTGATGATAGAGGAGAAGGCACAGCAAAGGGCGCTGACGAGACATTGTGGTTAATGTCGAAATGACGTCATACGCCTAACCTGCTGTCAACATAATACATTTCACGCTCTTGAATAAAAAACTATTGGCAATAATAAATAATTGCCAATAGAACTGATCTTAAACCGAACTATGACAATATCATAATTCATTGCAGATCAACAAAAAACAAAATCAAGAACAACAAAACACTGACGGTACGCAGAACGGGGTTGGCACTTTGTCAACAACAAAACTCCTGTGCAATTGTGTCCGATGGACATATGCATAGGCAAGTGCTTGTGTGTGTATTATGTTGGCATGTTGTGCGCTTCGAGGATGCTTTCTTCGCACCGTTGGGAAAAGTTCTCATTAGCTTTGAGATTCTTTCTTCCCTTAAGGTTTGTGATGATAGAGGAGAAGGCACAGCAAAGGGCGCTGACGAGACATTGTGGTTAATGTCGAAATGACGTCATACGCCTAACCTGCTGTCAACATAATACATTTCACGCTCTTGAATAAAAAACTATTGGCAATAATAAATAATTGCCAATAGAACTGATCTTAAACCGAACTATGACAATATCATAATTCATTGCAGATCAACAAAAAACAAAATCAAGAACAACAAAACACTGACGGTACGCAGAACGGGGTTGGCACTTTGTCAACAACAAAACTCCTGTGCAATTGTGTCCGATGGACATATGCATAGGCAAGTGCTTGTGTGTGTATTATGTTGGCATGTTGTGCGCTTCGAGGATGCTTTCTTCGCACCGTTGGGAAAAGTTCTCATTAGCTTTGAGATTCTTTCTTCCCTTAAGGTTTGTGATGATAGAGGAGAAGGCACAGCAAAGGGCGCTGACGAGACATTGTGGTTAATGTCGAAATGACGTCATACGCCTAACCTGCTGTCAACATAATACATTTCACGCTCTTGAATAAAAAACTATTGGCAATAATAAATAATTGCCAATAGAACTGATCTTAAACCGAACTATGACAATATCATAATTCATTGCAGATCAACAAAAAACAAAATCAAGAACAACAAAACACTGACGGTACGCAGAACGGGGTTGGCACTTTGTCAACAACAAAACTCCTGTGCAATTGTGTCCGATGGACATATGCATAGGCAAGTGCTTGTGTGTGTATTATGTTGGCATGTTGTGCGCTTCGAGGATGCTTTCTTCGCACCGTTGGGAAAAGTTCTCATTAGCTTTGAGATTCTTTCTTCCCTTAAGGTTTGTGATGATAGAGGAGAAGGCACAGCAAAGGGCGCTGACGAGACATTGTGGTTAATGTCGAAATGACGTCATACGCCTAACCTGCTGTCAACATAATACATTTCACGCTCTTGAATAAAAAACTATTGGCAATAATAAATAATTGCCAATAGAACTGATCTTAAACCGAACTATGACAATATCATTTTATATTTTTATATTTTTATATTTTTATATTTTTATATTTTTATATTTTTTTATTTCTTTATTTTTATATTTTTATAGTTTTATATTTTTATAATTTTATATTTTTATATTTTTATATTTTTATATCTTTATATTTTTATATTTTTAAATTTTTATATATTTTTATTTTAATATTTTCATGTTTTTATATTTTTTTCATGTTAATATATTTTTAAAATTTTTTCCTTTTTTTTTGTATTTTTTCATATTTTTATATTTTTTTCATATTTTTATATTTATATATATTTATATTTTTATATATTTATATTTTTATATTTTGATATTTTTATATTTTTTTCATATTTTTATATTTTTATATTTATATATATTTATATTTTTATATATTTATATTTTGATATTTTGATATTTTTATATTTTTATATTTTTATATTTTTATATTTTTATATTTTTATATTTTTATATTTTTATATTTTTATATTTTTATATTTTTATATTTTTATATTTTTATATTTTTATATTTTTATATTTTTATATTTTTATATTTATATGTTTTTATATTTTTATATTTTTATATTTTTATATTTTTATATTTTTACCCACGCCTCTTTCCCCCCCAGATACCGCGCGAGCTGGGGTCCATTTAAGCTGAACATGACGGTGGTCTCGGCCACAAGTCACTTTTTATATTTTTATATTTTTATATTTTTATATTTTTATATTTTTATATTTTTATATTTTTATATTTTTATATTTTTATATTTTTATATTTTTATATTTTTATATTTTTATATTTTTATATTTTTATATTTTTATATTTTTATATTTTTATATTTTTATATTTTTATATTTTTATATTTTTATATTTTTATATTTTTATATTTTTATATTTTTATATTTTTATATTTTTATATTTTTATATTTTTATATTTTTATATTTTTATATTTTTATATTTTTATATTTTTATATTTTTATATTTTTATATTTTTATATTTTTATTTTTTTATATTTTTATATTTTTATATTTTTATATTTTTATATTTTTATATTTTTATATTTTTATATTTTTAAATTTTTAAATATTTTTATATTTTTTTTTCTAACCATCATCAGTATTTCCAACAGTCATTTCTCTTCGAGTGAACATCATATAAATGTTGCATATGTAGTTTCATGCAACATTCATATCATATTTTCGCCATTATTTGTACGGCTCTGTTCTGGTCGTCTGCCCAGTCGATCCTTCTCATGGTGTCGAAGGTCGGTCCTTGTATAAAATGCCTGTATGATTAAACATAAGAACAAAATGCATTTTCGCAGCAATACAAAATCGCTGAAATGAATAAATATGTGCAATTCATATTCATTACTATAGAAACGGTGTTGACTTTCGCTTCATTAACCAAAGTAAATGTTAACAATATTTGATGAGAGACCAAAAGGTGTTGCAAATAAAAAGCCGGGAAAAAATATGTAGATAATTAACATCGTAATGAAAATGAAACAAAATTGCTACAGTTGTTGCAGCAAAATAATAGAAATATATTATTGCATTAATATCATAGTAAACTCTGTTAACAAACCCACTTTAAAAAAGTTCGAAATGTTAAACTAAAATTTTATTCGATTTTTCACCACATTGTTATACATCAAACTACTGAATTGGCAATCTTTTTCACAGTATCTTAATTACTCTAGAAATTATTTGAGTTACCTAAGGTGTAATCTTTCAAAAGATTATTTCAATAAGATGGACGGCTTGGAAGTCTATACACAACAAACAGACACAAGGAGATTTTTGTCTATATCTGAGAATTATTACTTTTGTTAAGAAATAGTACTAGTACAACATTAAACTCTAAGGCCGCATCAAAATATTAAATTTCTCCTTCGTTATTTTACTTTACATTATAAATCTGCCAAATCCGTATGCTACATATTTATTTTTGCTTTACCATGAAATACATACGCTTCGGAGAATGACACACATATCGATTATAAAATTAATTTAATTTTTTAATCTTAAACTTGGGGCTATTTTCATATTAATCTTTTATAAGAGCAAAGCTCTCTTTCGTCCGTACATGAACATTGTAATATAAATACATACATATATCACAATATTTGTACAAAAATATCGATTATCTTGGAAATTTTTATTATATATATGGGAGTTCATGCGTATGTATGTTGGATTTAATACAATGTATGTATATGTATATGTATGATTGTATAAGTACAAAAAGATTTAAGTATGCATATGTATTAGGGTGTGAGTTATGATCCAGATTACAGCAATTGCTGTACAATGTACAAAAAAGGAAGCGGTAAAAAAAACCTTAGGCTGTATTAAAGTTAACAAAAAAAATGTGTTGCTTTTAGAATTTGTGAAAAAAAATCAAACAGTTCCTTTCCAAATTTATGGAAATGCTTTTTATTGTACCAAATAGTACATTAATCTAATTAAAGTGTACTTTTATAGTACCCACAAAGTATTTTTACTGTACCAAAAAGTGAAGTAATGACAACCCAAAAAATTTTTTTGTTTTTCCAAAATAATTCCTTGTGCTGCTTCACAGCACACTCTTAAGTAATTTTGTTGTAATAAAAAGTATTCTTATTGTACTTTTATTGAACCCAAATGTACATTTAATGTACCCTACAACTATTTCTATTGCAGCCAAAAGTCCATTTACTGCACCAACAAGTATTTAATTAAAAAGTAGTTTTATGTACTTTTATTGCATTAAAAAAGTACTTTTATTGCACCAAAAAGTATTTATATTGTCCCAAAAAAGTACCTTTGTTGTGTTATATCAAGAAGAAGAAACAACATTTTATTTACTTTTGTTATATCAAAAGTAAAAACAAGTGCCAAGAAGTATTTTTATTGTACAAAAAAAGTACTTTTTTAGAAATTTATTGTACCAAAAACACTTTTATTGCAACGCAAAGTACTATTAATACACCAAAAAGTTTTTTAATTGTACCAAAAAGAACATTTATTGTAACCATAAGTACTTTTATTGTACCGCAAAGAGTTATTATTGTACATTTGCTGTACCAAAAAAAAAATACTTTTATTGTACCGCAAAGAACATTTATTGTACCAATCAGTACTATTATTGTTCCAGTTAGTACCTTTAATGTACCGCAATGTACTAAAGGGTCCGCCAAATAACTTTTTTTTTTGAAAATGCTATAAAAAAAACTATTGAGTATTTTCTCAAATTTCTTTTTTTATTTGAAAGTACAATCCTTCCGGTTAATAATGGAAAATAATTTCATTCAAATAGCTGCCTCGGCTGGCCATGCAGTAGCCTACACGATCGGTCCAATTTTTAAGCACATTATCGATTGTGTGCAGCTATATTTCACCAATGGCTTCACGAATATTGTCCTTTAGAGCGTCTATTGTCTCTGGCTTGTCGGCGTAACACTTATCTTTGAGGGCACCCCACAAATAATAGTCCAACGGTGTCAAATCGCAGCTCCGAGGTGGCCAAACGACTTCTGCGGCTGATAATGCAATCTTCAAAGACAGGGCGCAAAACATCGAGTGTAGCTTTGGCTGTGTGGCACATAGTGCCGTCCTGTTGAAACCAAATGTTGCCAATATCCTTCTCTGAAATTTTTGTGAACAAAAATACGTTCAATATGGCCCAATAACGATCGCCATTGACTGTAACGGCCACTCCTTGCTCATTTTCGAAACAAAATGGCCCAATTATGCCTCTGGACCAAAATCCGGCCAAAACAGTGACTCGCTTTGGGTGCATCGGCTTTTCAATGTATGCGTGCGGGTTTTTTGTGCCCCAAATGCGACAATTTTGCTTATTTACATACCAGCCAAGATCAAAATGAGCTTCATGTGAAAAGATGATACACATTCTGCAACATTACCATGATTTTCAAAGTAATGTCGCAATATTATATAGCCCCTACCGTTCAGAGCCCTGTTAGCAACATCTTAGGTTCGAGCGAATTTACAGAGAATGTTAAGTGAGAGAGGTTTGATGGGAAGTTTCGAACACAACGAGGTTCGAATGCAACAAAACTAAAAAGTGTTAAAACATGAATGAAAACTTTAAGAAATTTATAAAATTTAGATTAATATGAGTGGGAAATATACCAAATTATGTTTATACAAGGTGCAGAACAATTACATAAAAATTTAAAATAAAACATTTCAGGTTGCGTGTTACGTTCAGTTGATCGCCTACTGGACATACCCACTACTTGTACATTTAGTTGCATACAACCCAACACATGATTCATTGTTTACAAAAATTCGTCCGAACCTCTTTTTCCAGGCATTTTTTGTAACAACATTTAACACCCTGGAATCTTGGCCACTCTTTATATATTGCTCTGTGAAACTAATTATCTGTCAAATCAGACATGAGCTAAGTGTTACCATTCAGGAAATAAGCACTAGTTGAAAAAAAAAATGTTAGATGGCGGACCCGTTTTAATGTACCAAAAAGTACTTACAATATACCAAAAAGTACTTTTATTGTACCACAAGGTACATTTGTTGTAGCAAAAAGTACATTTATTGTACCAAAGAGTACTTCGACATCAGTATTGCCAACATACATTTGTTAATGCATTATGTTTTTCCGTTAAAAAAATTTTTTTTTTAATTTTTTTTTTTAATTTAGAAGTCATTTGTTCGATTGTATCAGATATTTGCAAAAACAAGTCATTCTTGTTTTCGTAACCACAAGTTTTAAAACAAAATACAGTAGAACTTGTCTATAACGTAATCACTGGGAATCGCCAATTTCTACGTTGGTTTATATGTAAAGACAAGCTTTTTATTTAATTTAGATGATATTTCGATCCATACTTAACTTAGTTTCCCTTTACATCCCATGAATGAGGTATGGGATAGTTTAACACGTTTTCTATTTTTAGATTCACAACTAACGGCACCTACTTGTTTATTGACGAATGCGAACATCACTGTTGGAGAAGCTCTTACTAGACATGCTGATTGTCTTAACACTTATAGTGATTAAACTTTATTTAAAATTAATTAAATAAACCAGACATGTCGATAAGAATTCGAAACGATTTCGGTAAGAATTGTCTTAAGAGATCAGACAATGTGCAGACTTGTCGGATATCAGCCAATGTCGGATCATTTGGTTAGCTGGGTAGACACGCCGATTGACTTGACACTTATACTGCGAAGTTGCTGTCGACAACATTCGAGGGGAGCCGACAATGAAAGAAAAATTTTTTTTTTTTTCTCTTAAGATGACTGGAGCCAGGTGTTGAACCTGTGATCTCCCGCATGGTAGTCGCGTGTTCCAACCACTATGCCACGGCCGGTCCCATATAAATTCAAATAAACATTGAAACTTATTTAATATGAAAGAACGACATTATTCTCGTTTGCCTTAAACTTTTAAACTTCTCTTCATTGGCAATTGAGGACGAAAAAAATTTCACGCGGCACATTATTTCTTGACTCCATAAATGTTTTCTGTGTGTACATAATAATAATAAAAAAATTCGCTATATAGAAGTATTTTTGGTACAAAAAAAAAACCAAACCATAAGCTTCGTTACAGATAAACCTAGGTTTTAGAGAAATTCGTTATAGAGAGTTAAAAATGTGTGAAAAACATTAGAAAAATGTAGTGTTTTTTTTTTTTTTTTAAAATCAATATAAACAGAAATTCGCTATATCGAAGTTCATCATAGAGAAGTTAGACTGTATATCAAAATCGGAGACGTGATTCGGTTTTCTTTTAAGCTCAATATTTAATCTATAGTACTTTGATATACCCATTATATCATTTCAATTTTTTATATTGCTATATCCAGCTTGCAAACATTGCCATACAAACGCGTGCGTGAATCAACTCTTTGTCCATACATCCTTCTCCTATAACTATTTGCTCCTAAAACCGATATTATAATTCCATGGAAAATAATGAAACCCAAAAGTAGAGCACAATGATGCCATTTTGTGTGGTGATACCTTCCCGAGTAACAATGAACCGGTTAAATATCCTTAGAGTGAAACAATGAAAGAGGCTTCTCGCCCATACAAAATGTCGTCCTTTGTGTGTGCTAAAACCAAGGCAAAGAGGCCAATTTGTATTATCAGCTACGACCAAATGAAACGCCTTAGCAGTGGTAGCAGCAGCACAGTGGCAGCAGCGACAGATGATATATGATGCTGGTGGTGACGGCAACACAATAAGCATAAAAAGGCATAAACTACTACCTTACCTACCTAATGGGTACAGAGCACACCACACACACAACAATTGCACATGACACTTGTAATCTGGTGCAAGTTGCTGCTGTCGTCTTACAGTGCGTGGCGACTTAATTCAACAATGGCTTCATAACGTATCGGGGTGATAAAGATTTAAGTCAGCGGCATTCACAGCGATACTAAGCCCAAGATGTGTCAGAAAAAAGGGCAAAGGACATGTTAGCTCTTTTATTTTTGTCATTGTCAATTCACAAAGAGTTTTCGGCTCAAACTAACTGATTGTTTTGAGATCATTTGCCAGCTAATTGAAATCTTGTTTGCTGTCAATTAAATCCTTTCAACTCGTTGGTGTGCAGTAGGCATATCCAACTAATCTGTAGGATCTATACGGCTCACACCTACAATGGCGTTTTTTGTTTCCTTTTCTTTGGCAGGATCATCATAAGGGTTAATCGCGGTATATACGAGTAAATAACGAGAATAACGAACGCTTGATTGTTCTTTAAGAAAATAGAATGTTTCAGCTTTTTTACGATCAAGGATGTTATAGCATCGTAATAAAGGCTATGTTACATGAGGCATGCGACAAATAGCCTTAGCAACTTTACTGAGTCAAATATTTCTCATGAAAAGTTTTTGAACAAAAAATTCATCACGACAGATATTTGCAAGCTTTTTCCTGATAAAAAAACAAGATTTCGATACATATAAGCACTGTAGATAGATTTAGATCTAGATTCTAGATGATTTAGATATTTGCATTCTACACAGTGACAATTTAGAACAATACATTTCAATTACACTATGCGACGAAATAAAAAAAATTCGACATGACCATTACTATATTTCTTTAATGCATTATGGAAAAGTTTTTTGTTTACACAATTTTTTTAGTTTTTAGTTGTTTTAAAGGTTTTAGCATAAATCAAGAACCATTTATGCGATTGTATCATTAGAAGTTTATAAATTTAATTACTTCAAAGTTTGTCTAATATCCAGCCCGATTCTGAATACACCCCGGAAGATAATTCCCGGGGAATTTATTTTTCTCGAGAATAAAATCCTCCTATTCTAAACGAACGTGGAGGACAATAATAAGGGAGAGAAAGTTTCGATTATTAGAAGTCGGCTGTTTTGCGTCAGGTAGAGATTGTGAAAACACAGCTTAAATGTAATGTTAGTGAGTGATTTTATTGAAGCTTGATCTTTTTAATTACTTACTTACTTACTTAACTGGTACTTCTATGCAATCCCAGTGGATTATATACCGCACGTAGAAAAATATTATAAGCGCCTCGATCTTCTGCGCTTCTTCTCCAGTTAGTCACACCGAGTTCTGTAAGGTTCTCAGTAACCTGGTCTTTCCAACGGAGTTTTGGTCGCCCTCTTCTGCGCCGTCCATCGAGATCATTGTCGAAAACTTTTCGAGCTGGAGCATTTTCGTCCATGCGTACAACATGACCTAGCCAACGCAACCGTTGCACCCTTATGCGTTTGACCACGTCAATGTCAGTGTACAGCTCGTACAGCTCATGATTCATACGACGCCGATACTCTCCGTTAACGATGATGGGCCCATATATTTTACGGAGTATTTTTCTCTCGAATACCGCCAGAACCGATTCATCTGCTTGTGTCATAACCCAGGATTCTGAGCCATACATTAAGACAGGTAGAACCAGTATCTGGTATAGCTGGAGTTTTGTTCGTCGAGAGAGGGCTCTGTCATTGAAACGCTTGCTTAGTCCGTAGTAGCATTTATTTGCAAGCAGGATTCTTCTCCGGATTTCTAGGCTGACATTATTTTCTTTGTTGATGGCGGAGCTTGGTAGACAAAATTATCTACCACCTCGAAATTATAGTTGTCAACGTTCACGCAGTTTCCCAAACGAGTAGATTCTTTGTTCGTTGAAACTAATAACTTCGTTTTGTCCTCGTTCGCCGTTAGGCCCATTTTCGCTGATTCCTTCTGTATACCCGAGAATGCTGCAGTCACATCCCGCAGTTTTCGACCGATGATGTCTACGTCATCAGCGAACGCGAGTAGCATGTGGCTTTTGTTGAATATAGTGCCACTCGTGTTTACTGCAGCTTTTCTCATTATCATCTCCATCACAATGTTGAAGAGATCGCACGATAGGCCGTCGCCTTGTTTTAGGCCTCGTCTGGTATAGAATGGCTCCGTAAGGTCCTTGCCAATCTTCACTGAAGACTTCGTGTCAGTCAGCGTCATTCCGCAAAGACGTATCAGCTTCGCTGGAATACCAAACTCAGCCATGGCTTCAAGTAATTTCTGCCGTATCGGGCTGTCGAAGGCAGCTTTATAGTCGACAAAAAGATGGTACGTGTCGATCTGTTTCTCTTGGGTCTTTTCCAGGATTCGCCGAAGTGTGAAAATCTGGTCAGTTGTTGATTTTCCAGGTCTAAAGCCACACTGATAAGGTCCTATCAGGTTGGATAACACTGGCTTTAGTATTTCACATAGCACACTCGACAGGACCTTATATGCGATGGGTAAAAGGCTGATCCCGCGGTAGTTGGAGCACACACTTGGATCACCTTTTTTCAGCACAGGACATAATACGCTTACATTCCAATCGTCGGGCATGCACTCTTTAAGCCAAACCGTGCGCAAGAGCTGGTGCATGCTCGTTATCAACCCCTCGCCACCGGACTTGAAGAGCTCTGCGGGCAGACCGTCGGCACCGGCTGCTTTGTTGTTTTTCAGCCGCGATATTGCTCTTCTTACCTCGGCTTGACTTGGTGGTGGGCAATCTAAGCCGTCGTCGACAATTGGCGTGCTAACTTCACGTGCGCTGCCTTCTGGGACCAGCAGTTGCTGGAAGTGTTCTCTCCATATGTGCAGCACACTCTGCGTATCCGTGACCAGATTTCCATCACTGTCCTTACAGGTGGGGAGGCCATTACTGTATACATTTGCTCTTACTTTCTGGTAAAATTTTCGGGCCTCACCTCTATCCCTGTATCGCTCTATATCCTCGTTCTCCCTTTGTAATTAACAAAAACTATTAACAGGTGTGTGATCATGAGCTAAATATACGATACGTTGACAACTTACATCCTGGTGCGTGGCAAGACTCATTTACTTGAAATTCCAGCAAATTGCGAGCTTACTTTGAGAAAACAAATCTATCTCTTCCCATAGGCTGACAGATGTTTTGTACTTTTATCATTAAAATATTAAATACTTTCATGTTTTGGTACAACTCCCTTGAAATGTCTCCCTTTAATTTACATTCGTAATATCTACTTCACTTTCGAAGTTCGTTTAGAATAAGGGAAAAGGGAAAAAGGAAAAATTTTTCTTTTTTTAGTACAACTTACAATTTTTAGTACAACTTACAAATTAATTTTTGGTACAACAGATGTATCTTGTGGTTATAGTGTTCAAATACTGAAATTTTTCAGAAACCCGGTTTCCGGTTTATTCGAAAAATACCTTTTTCCAACAATCCGGTTTTCGAATTTCTGATTTAGTAAAAAACCGGATAACCGGTTTCATTCGGTTTTTCGGAAATTGTAAAATAAAACCAAATATACCCAGTAGGAAGTATCGTCATACACGACTTCGTCGTCAACGCTGTCCTCAAGACAAAATGTAAAAAATGTATGTACTTGTCGTCAGAACACTCGGTTGACGACAAGCTGACCGACAAAATACTAATGTTGTCGTGCATCAAACAAAAAAGTTTAATGTCACGGAACAATAACGACATAGAATTGAAGAGAGGAAAGTAGAAGTAAAAAATTTTCAGTTTGTTAGAAACAGCAGTGCGTGAAGGTTCATGTATCGCAAGTTTTCAATAAAACTACTTCAATTTGTTATTTTAAATTATTAAGCACTGGTAACGACAATTTGACCGACATTGTCAGTCAATATGTCGTGCATGATTGTGTGGGCGACATGTCGCTTATTTAGGCATCAACGTCAATTTGACCGACATTGTCGCTCATCAGATCGTAAACATGAATGAAATATGAATGACACCTTAATTCTTAAGTATGCCAAGTCAACTTCTCATTTTTTCCATTAATTAAAGCTTTTGAATTTAGTTTCCTTCAAATTTGTATCCTATTTAAAACTCAGGATGATCAGTCCATCTAAACAGAAGTTATTAGGAAATTTTAACTTCAAAGTATAAAACTGAAGTTTCCTGGAAAACTTTCTGTGATGGAATCTATACCTGGTGTAGAATTTAGGGACCGTTTCCATTACAAATTAAACTCCATTTCACAATTGGACGATTAGTATGGAGTTAAAGGCACTTCAAATTATTTATATGAATATTTATGCCTTCCCACACATTTCAAGATGAGATCACAATCTATTTCAAAACGAGATCCCAACTGTATCTTGGTGATTTCCCAACTACTGTATTGTGATCAGTGATCACAATTTAAGTACCTTTTTGCGATCGGACACTTAGTTTAGGAGATAACTGTACTTAAAGTTGATCATATGAACATCGACGGCTTCTCAGTCATTGCAAGTTGAGATCCCAACTTTACATATGTTAGTGTTTTCGCAACTATTGTATGGTGTTCACAAATCAAAAATCTTTTTTGCGATTGGATGCTTAGTTTAGGAAATAACAATTTAAAATTTTTTATACAAGTCCTACCTCTCATTTCAAACTGAGGGGAAACAGTAATCTAGCAGCATTTTCCAAACAAATACAAGGAAATTTCAATTAAAGCATCCTTTGAGATTTGCCCAATGAATATTATATAAGCATATACAACCTTCTATGGTTAACCGACATCAAAAAACCGGTTAAACCGGGTATTCGAAATTGGTATTCTTTAAGAAACCGGCATACGGTTTCGGAAAAAAAAACCGGTTAGACGGTTTTCGGTTTCGGTTGTGAACACTCTACTTGTGGTACAATAAAAGTCCTTTTTGGGTCCTTCTGGTACATTAAAATAACTTTTTAATTACACTAAAATTACTGTTTTGTAAAATAAATGTTCAGTTTGATATTGTAAAAGTACTTTTTTGTACAATGAAAATACTTTTTGGTACAATAAAAGTACTAATCAGAAAATAAAATTTAAGTACTTTTTGAACAACGAAAGTACTTTTTGGTACAATAATAGTTCTTTATGGTACAAAAAAGTACTTATGGGTACAATAATGGTACTTATTGGTACAATAAAAGTACTTATGGGTACAATAATGGTACTTATTAGTACAATAAATGTTCTTTCTGGTACATTAAAAGTACTTTTTGGTGCAATAATAGTACTTATAAGTAAAATAAACCCCATTTTTAGTACTTTTTTGTACAATGGCAATGTTTTTTGGTAAAATAAATGTACTACTTGGTATGGTAAAACTACTTTTTTGTACAATGAAATTACTTTTTTGTACAATGAAAGTACTTATTGGTAACAGTTGTTGGAACAGTTGTTGTACACTAATAGTACTTTTTGAAATGTACTTTTTTAAACAATTCAAGGACATAGAAATATGCGTTAGGTACAAATGTGTCAGAGCAAATGTGGTGTACCTCACAATATATGTCGGTCATAGCCAAGTAGGGGCTAGGTGGAATTGCGAACAATTGTGTAAAAATCATTTACATTTTAAGTGATCGCAAAAAAATAATTCAAATCTGTGATTTTCAGAAACAAAAAAAAACATTAAATATTATACTTCCCGAAGTAAAAGATAATGGTAACACAGATAATTCACCTAATGCAACATTATTGTAACAAACACAGCAATCTTGCTACTGCATAATTGTCATCGTCAATGAAGCATTAAAACTGTTGCACTAGCCGCACTTTCATAATCCACTCCAAAACTCCAATTCAACGACTGCAAAGGTGTAATAACTCATTAGAGTACAATTCAAATTGTGGTTAAGACCATGAAACCGCCATACAACTTCCAGCCGGTATAAAAGTCCATAGCCTGCACTGCATTTGGTAGTTACGAGACAGTTAGTAACCATCAGTGGTCCACTCACAATGCGACACTCTCTAAAGGTGCTCGTCATCTTTGCCCTACTCACGTCCAGCGTTGTAGTGGCCAAAAAGCACAAAGACGAATCTTCCGAGGAACAAGAAGAGGAAGGCAAAAAGTACGAAAAGGAAGAGAGCGAAGAAAAGAAGCACAAACACGAAAAGGGTCACAAGGAACACGACGAATGGGAGGAGGACGAAAAGAAACATCACGAAGAGGAGGACCACAAACATGACTACAAACACGATGGGGGTAAGAAGAAAAAGGACTTTGATGAAGATGAAAAGTACGGAGAGGAACACAAACATGGCAAGAAAAAAGAGGCTGGCAAACATCATCACCAAAAGAAGCACAAGAAGGGTCACAAAGAGTTGGAGCATCACAAGAAATTCCACAAAGACGAATATGTAAAGGAGAAGAAATTCTATGATGACGAACACAAGGGTGGACACCACAAAAAGTACGGCAAGGAGCATAAGCACCATGACAAGGAGGAGGGGGAGCACAAAGAAGGCAAAGAACACGAAGAGGGCAAAAAGAAACATCACAAAAGTCATAAGGGCCACTATAAGAAGGGCCACGAAGATGAGGATCATAAGAAGTACAAGAAGGGCAAGAAACACTCAGAGGAGGGGGAGGAGCACAAGAAATGGGGCAGCGAGGAAAAGAAAAAGGAGCACAAAAAGAGTGGCAAGAAAAAGGAGAGTGAAAAGAAGGGTTAAGGTAACGAATTAAAGAATAAAAATTGGAATGTTCAAAATGTGAAAATGTGTTATAAATTAACAACTGAGTTTAACAAATAATTTAAGTCGATTCGGACATAGGTCCGGTTTAATTAATATCGTTAAATGTTTCCGAGAATACAGCAGATTATCTTTGCATTGTTATTTTTATATAAAGACTTTTAGACTATATTGAAAGTATTTGCGTAGTTGTGTGAATTAAAATGTAGTTATATTTAAAAAAAAAATCATTTATAATAGATTTTTTTAAAATTCATGGGCATATCGTCGCTATCCTGCAAAAAAACGTCTCAAGTCCACTTTTTGTGTTTCAGAGTTATTGATGATTTAAAGTTTATGGCCGCCTACACCGAAAATATTTTGTAGTAGATGTCAACTACAATTTTAACTAACTCATAGGTGAAATTTGCCTAACTAACGCATAGTTGAGCGAACATCGTTAATGTCATCTGACAACTTATTGTAACACAATAAGAGAAAATAAATTCTATACTCTATCCATAACTCTATGCAACAAACTTCACCAAGTTTGATACCTTGGGACCTCTTAACATTTTACTCTGTGATGAAATTAAAAATAGTATAATTTTCCCCTTTTTTTCCGGCCATATACAAAAATTCAAAATTAAGTTAAAATTTGATCAAATCAGATAATTACGGATTTTTTTGAATTTGTCTATACCTAATGTACCTTAATTCTTTACTGATTATTGCCTAATATATTTAAATCGACACCCAATACAATACAAAATAACTATACCCAGTTATACTCATACCTACACATTTAAGTCATAAACATTTAATTTGTCATCTTTATTAGTAGCAACAAAATCATCTCCTTTCTAACTGCAACAATACTCTGCCCCCACCACCACCACCGCCACCGCCACACAACACAGAAGATAAAATGTGTACAGTATAAATGGTCAATATCTATTATTTATATACAATAATAAATAAATAGTTAAAACGGTAACCAACCACAATCCCCCAACGGGGGGGTACATTACACAGCTGGAGACTGAACGCTGTCACCAACCCTAGGAAGCGAAAATAACAATGGAGAACCTTATAGCAGAACTTTTTATTCAAGTACACAAAGGTACACACATACACTCACATACAGCAATGGTTAACATACCAATGACATAAAATCAGAGATAATTGAGAAAAGTGTATGGGGATGTTTTTAACATCATCATCAGCTCAGAGTAGAATAAAGTTTTTATCTCTCGACTTTTGTTTAGACAATTTTATATGGCGATGATGTACTTAACATCACAGGGATGGTGAGAATATGGATTGTACCTAATAGGTGAAAATAAATTTACTAAACAGTTAAATTAGAAAACTTTTATACTTTTGATTGTAAAATAAAGAATTATGATATATAATTGATTTTTCAAAACTTCGAAGAAAACATTCTAAAAGAAAATTTCTTGAAATATTAAATTAAAGGATTTCTCTGGTGATTTTTTTGTTGTTAATATTTGACATTTTTTAATTACAAATTAATAATATGTATATATATGTATTATTACAAAATTAAGTTCAAGGTCAGGATTTGAATTTTATTATTACTTTTTTTAATTTTGATCTTTTTCAAGGTTTCCTTTCAGGAATTAAAAAAGTAAGAAACAGTAAAAATTATTTAAAAATTTCTCGAATTTTGGCGTAATTTTTGGGTCAAATATTATTTAAAATTCACACTGACGAACAATGTACGTTTGAAAGCCTTATAGCCTCATACCAATTTATGAGTACCATGTGCTGTATGGTTCAGGAAAAAAAATTATTGTCATCATTATTTATATAAGATTTATAATTATATCCATTTTATTTTTGTTACTTGTAGTATTTTTGAAACCATGTTTGGCCCAAAGAGCTCGGTTTTTATACAAGTACAAAAAAATAAATAAAAATAAATAAATTGAACAAAATTTTAGAATGGATTTTTCTAAAACACCAAAAAAAATTGTTTTTTTGTTAGATTTACAAAGATTTGGAAACACATCGGTAATTTATTTTTCTATTTTAAACTAGGGGTAAACCTCATTGCTGCGTCGACCAAATTATTTTTCAATTACTTTTCAGGAGAGCAAAAAACCTGATTTATTTTAAAAAAATACTCATATATATTACATATTACTGATTTTGCTAACTTTAAAACTTTTAACCGATTAATATATCGCATAAGAGACTTAAGAATCGATGGACAACCAGCGCAGGACGAATTGTAAATTTTTAAAAGTTTTTTTTATTTAATTAATTTAAAAAAAGTTATTTGAAGTTGAATTCAAAATAAATAAGCCTCGAATCTATTCAAAACTTTTTTAAATTTCTTTGTTAAATTGTGCTATATTTTAGTATTATATTCTTATATATGTAGAATTAAATTAAAAACATTTCGAACTGACGCACAATGGTCTTTTAGAAATAGCAGAACACAAAATAATGGGTGTCTCAAAAGAAAGATTTAATTTTGTGAGTTGATAAAATAAAAAATAATATGTCTTTCAAAGAAATGTTTGATTATGTATTTGGGAATTTAAATCTTAAAAACAATATGAAAAATAATAACATAATATAATTATGAAAAAATGCGGTTTAATGAAGATCTATGCTCAACTCTCAAATATTTTGGCCTATTTTCAAATAGGAGGGATGCTTAGCGCATCATTCATTGACAAAAAAAATATCGAATTCTGACGAATCTTCTGTTTGCTACAGTCGCTGAATAACCGTTTTGTACAACTCTCGCCAGCACAGCGCTCTGTCCTCTCTAGAAAAGCTCTCCATAGTGACTAAACACCTAAAAGGCAGGCTTCCTAATAACATACCTCCCGCGCACCTCTGATTTAATATGTTCTCAAAGTCAGCTTGACAACTTAAAACTTAAATTTGAGATACCCTGTTTATGTACGTTTTGCCTGATCTAACTCTTTGCACGGGATCACTTTTAGATAAGTCGTGGATTTCAAAAAAAACTGCCATAAGATGTCAATGGAGCTGGTCTTATCCTAGTATTGAGAGTTTGGAGACCAAACTGAAGTCCATAGTCAGCCAGATAAAGACAATGTGAACAAAAATATATTATAACATTTAGCACATACATTTTATGAAACGTTGACTGAAAGTCATACCTTGTGTCGCGGTATTTAATATAGTATATAAAATACGCAAATTAATGACCTAAAATGTTTTAGAAAAGCAGTGGAGAACTAACCTTAAAGTTGTTATTTTTCATATTTAATGGTGTATTTAAAATAAAAGAAGTTAAATAATATGTCTGACAGCCATTTCAACAGCACTTTACACTAAATTCCACAATATTTCACAAGTTATACGGCACTTAGAGCTTTATAATTGGGATAATTTTTTGGAGACTCTTCAAGGAGTACATAAATAAGACGACTTTAACATTTCTGTGAATGTAGCCCATTCAGTTTTCGAAAAGTTTTTCTGAATTTATCACTTCATTTAACTGTTGTTTACAATTTTCACTGACTGGAGCTTCGTCAGGATTACCACCTCTAATTAAATATCGATAACAATATACGGCCCTACGAACCATCCGGAGTTAAAAGAACTTATACACATATAACAATATATAAAAGAATTCGTTATTTGTATATATGCAAGTCGCTCTTTGTTGCTATACAAATGATTATTCGTGCAATGTGGTTTTTTTTTAATTTAATTCAAGCAATGTTTTAATATGTTTTCTTTGCTACACCCAATTTCCAAACAAAGCGTTTATTTTTCCCATCTACTATCGATATCACACAACCATCGATAGCATGCCATTTAAGCGATTTTCCTTTGTCTCATTCATAGGCATCACCGGCCTCTGCCTTTCTTTTGACAAACGTCACTTTTGTTGGTATTGTGTTTTTGCGACAATTCTTCCGTGCAAATCATTAAATTGCTTCTAATTCTAGCGTTAAAAACAGTTTCGTCCTAAAAACAATGCCCCATTTGGTTACAATGGAGAACGGTCAAAGTCAAACTATTCAAGAAATGCTGGGCTGCATCGAAAGGTAATTATAGTTGAGCCAGAAAAATACGACACGCGAACTTGGCCAGGGCAACATAACCTAAAATGTGTCATTTGTTTTATTTTTTTCTTCTCTATCCCGCAGATACAATCCCGACCACCTCAAGACATTGGAATCATACGTAGAGGAACAAGCCAAAAACAACACTTATGATTTGGAGGCTAACTTGGCAGTATTGAAGTTGTATCAATTCAATCCTCATATGTTGAATTTTGATATTACCTATACAATTTTGTTGAAATGTCTCACCAACCTGCCACATACTGACTTTGTGATGGCCAAGTGTTTGTTGTTGCCACAACAAATGAAAGATGAAACCGTTCAGACCATCATCGATTTGGCCGATATCTTGGAACGTGCTGATTTCACTTTGTTCTGGCAACGCGCCGATGTGAATAAGGGAATGTTCCGTCACATTGCTGGTTTCCATGATTCCATACGCAAGTTTGTCTGTCATGTTGTGGGTATCACCTTCCAGACGATCAGAAAGGATTTGTTGAAGAGACTGTTGGGCGGCATTGAAGGTAAATATGAAACAAAAATATGAGGATAAAAGGGGTATTTGCGTGGAATGTGTGTGCACTTGGAAGAAAAAGTGGGCGTGCATCATAAAGATTTGTAGGTTTGCCTGATTTCATGCCATCAGATAATCCTGCAATACAAGTTAACATAATTAATTTCTCAACTAGGTCATACGTCGAAATAGGGAACCATGATTTTTGCTCAATTTGAAAAGTGCCTTCTGCGACAGCTTTCTAGCTTTCGTAATTCGAGAAATTTTTGATAATTTGATATAAAGAGTTTTATACGAAATGTATCCTTTTTTGCTTCATAAAATGTCTCCCAAGAACAAAGAGCAAAACAGAGACCGAGGGACTACATCGCTCCCACCCTGCAAAGTGGTAATGAAGAGGGAGATGGGTTAAATTGGTAAATCTAAGCGAAGTTAACAACTTCTAAAAAATCGTTTCGGGTGCAAGTTTCAGATTTGTCTTACAAAAGGTATTTTACTTTATTTATTCAGCAAGAAGTCCTTACTTTGTTTGGATAAAACTTTCGAAGACACTTTTCGTGTAGAGACTTGAAAAACAATACGGTATAAGGTCTTAGTATATTTTTAGGGGAAGAGCATTATCACATAAAAAAGAACATTGAATGGCTGACATTTCTAATACAGTAGTGTCTCGCAGCGAACTGCTGCAACATGGATCGGATGTATTTAATGGATGTTTGACATGTGATCTTTTCCAAATCAATTGAATCAAAGGTGCTTAAATTTTATGCCGTATGTTGCAATGTAGATAAATCGTCAAGGTTATGAATTCTTTAGCTCATCTGCCCAACTGATTCATTGTGATTATGTTAAAACCAATTGCCCTATGGAGAAGAATTTAATAAATTTAAGCATATCGTTATTTAATAAATATTTGGCGAAAATGAGACAACTTAATAAATTGTAAAATTTGTCAACAACAAAACTCCTTTGCAATGGTGTCCGATGGACACATGCATAGGCAAGTGCTTGTGTGTGTATTATGTTGGCATGTTGTGCGCTTCGAGGATGCTTTCTTCGCACCGGAGGGAAAAGTTCTCATTAACTTTGAGATGCTTTCTTCCCTTAAGGTTTGTGATGATAGAGGAGAAGGCACAGCAAAGGGCGCTGACGAGACATTGTGGTTAATGTCGAAATGACGTCATACGCCTAAACTGCTGTCAACATAATACATTTCACAACTCTTGATTAAAAACCTATTGGCAATAATAAATAATTGCCAATAGAACTGATCTCAAACCGAACTATGACAATATCATAAATTGTAAAATATAATTAGAACCAAGGCTGTAGTCACTGCATTTTGTATCGACCCTTAAAATTGTAATTAATCTTGCAATGTTGTAATTTTTTACAAGATGGCTTTTATATTGCAATACTGAAGCCAAATTGAAATATAAATATCATCATTCACTATTTTGCACAATCTTTTTTGGAATGTTTAACCTTTCTACCTTTTTTTGGCCGCAATGTTTACTTAACATTTAATTTTACAGACGAAAGACTCCGCAAAGAGCTTAGTTTGCATTAAATAGCTCAATATGGAGAAACTAGTAAACCAAAACAATGTTAACTTTAGCTTTTTTCCCTTTAAAGCACTTATTGTAAAATATGTCCATAGCAAGATTCATGTATGTGAACCAATATTGTACTTAGCTTTACATTCACTGCTTCTAGTTTCTGCATGACAAATGACAATTTGTTTTACTTCAATCTAATATTTATGATATAAAACATTTATTCTTTAACAATCTTAATATCTAACACTTTTCCACATATATTTATAGATTCCACCTTGGACAAATGGGTAAAACAAAATGGCTGGAAGAACCAGGGCGGTTTGGTGGTGATTGCTTCACAAGATGAAAAAATCAAAACCAAAAATATCACGGAAAAGATTGAATTCGATAACTTGGGTGGTTTGATGGCTCAATGCTTGTAAGACCTGTGGAGCAGAGTGAATTCAAGGCACGGGTCGGGGTCGTCCCGCATATATTCCATAAGTAATCAAATCCTATAATATTCTTTCAAATCGTGTAACCATTGTAACACCCTTTCCCTCTAAAATAAAACATGAAAATTGTATGAATTTTTATAGAAAAGAAAGAAATGAATATCGGTTTTTATTTTTATTTTTTGTTTTTCTCAAGACTATATAACCTAGTATTTTTCTCTTACTACACACGTACGTTCAGAGAAACAATCTAAACATCTAAAACATAATTGTTAATAGGAAAATTTTTCGATAAAGAAAAATAAAGCAAAACTATAACGAAACAATAGCCAATTCTATTCGGTTCGCTTAAATATTTACCACCCATAAAGGTTCGGGGAACATCTACATATTAGCCAAGACGTGTGAACCTCTAACATTTTAAAATGTTAAGATTGTTTTTTGAATTTTTTCAAAATTGGAAATATCTTATCAAATGCTTCGTAAATCTCATTACGCACTTTAGCTCCCGTCAATACAACTTTCCCGGAGACGAATATTAGGAGTACAATACGTGGACGCACCATACGGTATATGAGACCAGGAAACAGTTCAGGTTCGTAAGAACTGAAATTGCAATGGGTCAGCACAAGACCCTCAAGACGAATGGGAAATTTGACATCACATGAACCGACCATATTCTGTATTTTAAAATCGAGGAATTTCGCCTGTAAAATAAAGAAAAGACAATAACGTTATACAACAAATTGTAGGTAAAAAGGGACAACAACTGAGATTGATAAACAGTCTCGGAATGTGATAATTAAGTTTAAAAAAATAGCTCAACATCTGGGCAAAAAAAAATGCTTTTCTGGGGGTTTTGCATGGATAGTTTCAGGATGATTTTAATTACCTTTTGGCAGATTTTAATAAATGAAGAATGTAACAAAAGCTACTTTGTGTATGTTTATACATTTTTTACTTTGTATTATTAACGCCCTACAAATATTTATTTTACGTGTTATGTTACAATTTGTTTATTTGATTAAAACATAATTTTACACTAAACCTGCAAAGTATGTAACTTGTTTATAAATTTAATGTTTTTAGGATAATACACTAATCTTAAATATTTTCTTCTAAAACGATTTAAAATCATTCATTGTACTTCAAAAGGCTCAATAAAATTTGTAATTTGTAACTGGTTTATTTGAATAAATTTTGAAAGTGTAAAATTATTTACGTAGGGGATTTCAGCACGAATCTTTCCATTCTTTATACAAAATTTGTCAGGGCAACCCTCTAAAATATTAGTCTCCATTGTGAGACTTACATCATTTCCGTAAAAAAATGTCTGCATACTCAATTTTCACATTATTTGTAATTAAACCAAGAAAAGGTCCCATCTAATATATTTAAAAAAAAACTTACCGGGAATCCTAATTTTTGGATAATACGAGCGTATTTTCGAGCTGCCAGTCTTGAGTCATCCTCGCTCTTTGCACCAGTGCACACCATTTTACCCGAAGAGAAAATCAATGCCGTCGTCCTAGGTTCACGAATACGCATAATTACAGCGGCAAAACGTTTGGGATTGTATTCAGCATTACGGGCATGCAAAGCTATCTTTTTTAAATCTAGTTTACAGCACAAATTGACTGTTGATACAATGTTCCTGAAAAAAACACATCATTACTAATGGTACTATTCGCTAAAGGCCATACAAAAATACTTACTGTAGCTGCGGAACTATACCAGGATCAGCAGATCCAGGGGTCATTGGTGTCATGGGGGTAGCCGGACCCATCGTTTGGTGAATGTTGCTTAAGTTATCAGTTCTATCGCTCATGGGCACCATAGGTGACATAAGGCTCTGCGGTGTCTGTGGCTGCATTAACGACTGCGGCGCTGCAGAGCTTCCACTGTTACCCGCCGATGTTGACAATGAACTTTGGTACGATGGCTGATATGATTGCATTTGCTTGTGCGGCACAGGCAGCGTAGGGTGGACCATCGAAGAAACCCCACCACTTCCTCCGCCTGGTGCCGGGGAATTTCCACTGCCCATAATGTGACTTAAATCGTGGCTGCCGTACATACTGCTACCCGAGACGTTGCCGCCACCGCCGCCTAGTACGCCGTTTGTGCTCATATCATGGGAATTGTGTTGTGGAATGGCTGATGGATGATAGACAGGATTGGCTACAATCTGCTGGTCCGCCTCCATCTGATGCAGAGGAGTGCCAATGCTGGGTATAGAAAACCCTGGACTTAGCATCTGATCCATGTTGGCTTATTACTACTTGTATAGTTCAGTGAAATAATTGGCGTAAATTGTTTGCAAAATACAATAACACTACTTTGGCGGCAGCGTCTTCTGTTGTTGTTGTGTCGTCGTTCCTATACCGAAGGCTGGCTAGGACACAACTATTGCTTGTATGTTTCAATATACATATACACTCAATTATAAACTGTTCACATGAGCAAAATATTTGTACACATTTTATAAAGCGAAAATAATTTATCAACTTCGTTCGTATTCACTTTAACACGCAAATTTTAACTCTGTCGTAGAAAGCCCATAATCAACAAATCGCAAATGTTTTTACTGCTGAAATGCCAGATTGTTACTAGTGATGGTAACATTGATTTTGATTACTGTCGGAAATGAAATCGATAAGTGGATTTGTTGGAAATGAGATCAAATTAATCGGTGATTGTATGAAGATTGTAAATGACATCGTTTAAAACAAATATTGCACTGAACGTACACAAACGTCAACAGAAGATGAATAAAAAAGGTATTTTTGTTAATGCTTTGTGAGTTTGTAGAAAGTTAATGAGTATTTTTGGTTATTTTTCTTATACCACAACTCCACTACTGCAGTTAGATCAGTTAGATGATTTAGTTTGCCAGTTTTTTGCATACACCAAAAAAAAAAAACTATTTACCACATTGAAAGTGTTTTGACATTGAATGCAATTTATGGTAAAAATAATAGTACAAAATAGAGTTGCATTTTACCTTTTTTAGCGTTTCAGCTGTCGTATTGTGGCTAACTTCGTGTTTAGGTAACTACACTAATGCATGGAAACCCCTGAGTATCCATGTGGGGGTATTGAAATTAAAGGTTTTTGTAAATTTCGTACCTCTTTTAATAAATACATTTTTACTTAATTTTTTTAGTAATTTCAAAAAATTTTAATTCAAAAGTTTTGTTTTTGTATTTGAATGCTACTTTTGATAAATTTCATTATTATTTCATTATTTAAGAAGTGAGTAACATCATCATCATAGAACCCAAGGGGCCACTCTAGATTTTCGGGTTTAAGGGCGTTGCATTTTTTTTTGCTTGCGCCCCATATTCTGCGCTTTTGCCAATCACGATAACTGGACGATGTTAACGGCATTGTAAAAATTCTGTTATTTAACCAAATATTATTCAAAATTTAGTATTCATCACATTTATATATGTTTTATTTTATCTGATGTTTCCGCACCCTGGTTCGTTACTCATCGACTGGACATCAATTGTGAATGATTACTCTAGTAAGAAAAAATCCTATACCAGCAGTGCGAAAACTTCTCTTTACCAATTGGTTGTTGTTAATTTTCGTAATAATAACATAATAATATTATTAAGGTGTTTTGGAATCGACTTTATTTAATGCAGCTGCACACAATACTTAACATACTAACTGTCCAAAATGTTCTAGTTTCTAAGTGAAATCATCCTCCAAAAACAGATTTGACCAAAAGCAAAGAAAAAACAAGTCCAATACTGAAAGACTGTAAGCGTATTTCGTGAGGTGTTAAGAAGGAGAAGAAAAAAAAACAAATATATGCAGAGGAGTAGTTTGGTTGAGTAATAACCAACTGGAAAACTTTTTTAAATCTACACTAAATTTTGTTTAAACTATAACAAAATTGGTAAGACCCTTTAAGGAATCCCTAGAGTATTTAAACTTTTGTTTCTCTCGCTGTGTCGCAGTTTATTGATTTTTCTTCTCATTCCATTTCAAGTTGTCAATTTTCTTGTTTGCCTTGGTAACATAACCACCACCACCATCACAACCGCAACTATTTGCAGTCGCCACAGTTGTAAAGTTTTATCCACACAAAATGAGTGCTAGATCTAGGAGACCTGGAACGGCCACCAGCCAGACATTGAATGAATGTGTCCAGGTTGTGGTGCGATGCCGTCCCATGAGCAACAAAGAAAGATCCGAGGGTTTTGATGAGGTCATCGGTGTTTATCCCACTCGAGGCGTTATTGAAATCTCCAATTATTCGGACACCCACAAGGAGCAGCGGAAAGTATTCACCTATGATGCGGTGTACGATTCGGGTGCCTCGCAAACGACGGTCTACAATGAAGTCGTATTCCCGTTGGTCAGTTCGGTTCTAGAGGGCTATAATGGTTGCATTTTTGCCTATGGCCAAACGGGTACTGGTAAAACCTTCACCATGGAGGGTATTCGTGGCAATGATGAACTGGTGGGCATAATACCGCGTAGTTTTGAGCAAATATGGCTGCACATTAATCGCACAGAGAATTTTCAATTTCTCGTGGATGTTTCGTATTTGGAAATTTACATGGAAGAGATCAGAGATTTGCTAAAACCCAATTCGAAACAATTGGAGGTGCGCGAAAGTGGCTCTGGTGTCTATGTGCCGAATTTACATTCCATAACATGTAAGAGCATTGATGATATGATGAATGTCATGAAGATTGGTAATAAGAATCGTACTATCGGATTTACGAACATGAATGAGCACAGTTCAAGGTAAGTGGAGAAGTTGGGGTATGGCATGAGAAAAAATAAACTATCACACACAACATCTAAAGAATAATTCGCTATGTGGAGAAACGAGGGACAAAATAATTAGATTGCATTTATATAAATTGGACATTATGATAACAGTCTTTTACTGGAAAGTAATTTCTCCATATTTACATACAACACATCCGCGTCTAATAAATCTTAACACAACATTTCCCGTGTCCACATTTTGAATAAAACATTTATACATTTATATTCCATTACGAAGATTTCCTAAATTAAAAAACAACACTTTTGGAAACATTTGTATTCATACAATGTTTCTTTTTAGACCTCCTCCCCATTTCAATTCGAACGAAAATTTCCTTTTAGACCTACTTCTACAACCTTTGCACCCAAACCATTGTTGGTCTTTTATCTACTTATACTTATCTTTCCACCATTCTTTCCCCTTCCAGATCTCATGCCATATTTATGATTAAAATAGAAATGTGTGACATTGAGACCAACACCATTAAGGTGGGCAAACTGAATCTCATCGATTTGGCGGGCAGCGAGAGACAGAGCAAAACTGGTGCTTCAGCAGAGCGTCTTAAGGAGGCGAGTAAAATCAATTTGGCTCTATCATCGCTGGGTAATGTCATATCGGCCTTGGCCGAAAACTCACCACATGTACCCTATCGCGATTCCAAGCTGACGCGGCTTCTCCAAGATTCGCTGGGTGGTAATTCCAAAACAATAATGGTTGCTAACATTGGTCCATCTGCTTACAATTACAATGAAACTTTGACCACTTTACGTTACGCCTCTCGAGCTAAAGCCATTCAGAATCAACCTATTAAGAACGAGGATCCTCAAGATGCTAAGCTCAAGGAATACCAGGAGGAAATTGAGAGACTTAAACGCTTAATAGGTTCCAAACAACATGTGAAGGTAGAAAAGCCGGTCAAGAAGATTGTGAAAAAACCAAAGGAACGCAAAGAAAAACACCACAGAGAATTGGAGAGTAGTGTACAAAGCGCACTTGAAGTCATTGAACCAGCTGCAAATGAAGAACCCGAATCTGACAAGGAAAACGAGGTGGAAGAAGAGGTGGCGAAAACTAACGAACAACTGGAATGCGAGCGTTTGGAAACGGCCAAGTTGGCAACCAAGTTAAGTGAATTGGAATCTCAAATGGTAAGAGGCGGCAAAAATCTACTCGATACTTATAGTGAGCGACAGGTTGAGCTGGAAAAGAAACTGGTGGAAATTGCCGAGCGTAAAAAGCGTGAAATCGAAATGCAGCAGAAACTGGAATTACAGGAGGAAACTACTTTGGAAATACGTGAAACTGTTACATCGTTGGAGCAAGAAGTGGAATTGAAGAAACGCAAACTGTCAAAGTGCTATGCCAAGTTTTTGGCATTGCAGCAAGAGTTGAACGATTGCAAGTTTGAGCACAATCAGGACTTGAGGGAGTTGGAAATGGCCCAAAATGAGTTGGTTAAGGAATTGAAGCGTCAGCTCTTGATAATCGACAATTTTGTACCGGTCGAGGTGAAACAAAGGCTGTACACACAGGCCAAATACGATGAGGAGCAGGAAGAGTGGAAATTCTCCTCATTGCCTATCTGCAGTGATGGTTCGTATAATTCCAAGCGGCCTGTCTCACATCCTCAACGACGTAGACCTATTTCGGAATATGCCTTGCTAGAAGCAAAAACGAATACAACCGAGCCGGGCTTACGTTTTAAAAGTGAGAATATCGTGTCTTATGAACTCGAAATGCCTTGTCGCACTACTCAGGAATACAAGACACCAAAGGTATCGGCTTCGCTGCAAGCTGTTTTAGCGCAGGCAATGCAAACGGGTGATGACATCGACATTGTGGAGAATCACACCAATTCCATACGCAGCCGTTTGGAGAGCATTATCAATGCAAGTGCTAATGCTGCAGCTGCGGCAGCCGCCTCAAATACCTCGACCATGAATGGCCACGCACCGCCAACCAACGGCGTGGGCATTCCCACAGCCAATGGCAGTCGTATTAAATCTAGTCGCATCGCTTCAGGAATTCCACCGGCTTCAGCTATGGACTCTAATCGCCGTCCACCCACTGGACGAACTCCTGCAAAGAAACCAAGTTCAGCTTACCCCAAAGCCCGAGGACTAGTCACCAAATGAATTAAACTCTATGCAGCAACAGCAGCAGCTTGAACAATATGAGAAAACGAAATTATTAACTATGTATCTCAATCATACTTTATGTCTTTACACAATACACTCACACACACACACACACACATACAAACAACCACATTAATTAGTGCAATATGTTCATAATAATGATACATTTATTTATATAAAATACAAACATTTCGCTTTTAGCTTAATTTAATTTATACAAAATGTTTTAAGTTTGTGTATGATTTGTAAGGTATTAACGACAACTGCATTTCTATATTATTGTGTTTGTTTTAAGTTAAGTAATTTGTTTTTATTTAAATTTTGTTTTTGACTGTTTTTTCTTTTTGCACAAAACTTTTAACAAAATAAAAAAAACACCCGAAAATGTTAATGTCTTTTAGATTTGGCTATGGTAAAGGCGTAAGGAAGAAGTTGAATATTTATACTATGAAAGGCGTTGAAATTATAAAGCAAATTGTGTAAAATAAGTCTGGGAAAAATAACAAATCCAGTCACTGTTATAGTCCCAAGATGTGGTCTGTGAAAACGTTTTTTTTATCTTTATAAAAATTATGTTTTATAAACAGTATTTAGGTAACGATTGTTACTGTACTAGAAACAAATCGAAACAGTAGAACAATTCGTTAAGCCGCTATTTCCTAAATATGGACAAACTATCTGTCGGATCTGCAAACCTCGAAATGTGAGTTGTAAAATAAATCTTGAGTCAATGATTAATTCGTAAATAGTTCTTTGGTTTTCAATAGATGTTTCAGAAAAAAATTAACAAACTACTCATTTATGTGTATAGTAAAACTAATAAATCTTTAAAACTGTAATGACGATTGTTTATTTATACCACAAAGAAATAAATTAAATTGTATTTATAATATAGTAAATGGGTACTTGTCATAAGTAACAACTAGAATTACTGTCTCCCTCTCTTATTCATACTAGAAAATGTGTTTAAAATACATAAATTTTCGAAACCATTAAATGTTTATATGCATCAATATGCAGCTTGGCATACCTTTAACTCGTATCTATACATTTACGCCTTGTCCGAAAAGTAATACATACTTATATAATCGGAATGGTGGCAGACTTCAACACTAAATACTTTTCAAAAACGCAATATAGTTTATGGAAATTTTCTTTATTTTTCTAAATTTAAAATTCCCACCTTCTCCACCAAGTCCAACAATGCTTGTAACTTATTATCAAACAGCTCACAACGTATAGGCATCTCTAGAGAGTAGAATGGATTCTTTAGCGCATAATCTGAGTATAGTTCATATATTTTTCGCAGTAAAACGTCCATCCCAGTTAAACCCGTCTCACTGATCACAATAAACTTGACACCGGTCAGCGTTTGAAAGCAATGCAGCGTAAACGTGTCCGCCTCCAATGTTTCGATGCCCGAACTTTTTGGTTCCGGACTCAGTTGACTGGCGATCGCAAACAATGGGTAAAACATACTAGCCAAAAATATCTTTTCATTGGTTGTCATCTTGGGACGACTAAACTTTAGATTAATTGGATAGTTTTCTGCAGTTTCTAGGACGGTTTTCGCATCTCGGCCATCTTCCAAAGTGGCGCCGTTCACTGTAGATCCATTCACAGCCACTAAAACATGGCCAACTAAAGGTTTAAATAAAAATAATTTTGTAAGTTTGTTTGGCTTGTAATAGTGGGATGGTTGCTCTCTTACCATTGATACCATCTTTGCGATTGAATACTACAGTCACTTTTTTGGGATTGTAATCCAACATCAGATCCAGTGGGTAGGTGAATGTTTTCTCATGTTCTATGCGTGGCACATTATTGTCTAAATTGAATATCAGACCACCCGATTTACTAACTATATAAACACCATATATTATCATGTTTTCTTCTTTACAAAGAAAATGTTTATTTTACAAAGTTGTTGTGGAAAATAAGGAGACAGTGATATAAACAGCTGATTTTGCATTTACATCGAAGAGAGTGGCCACATTGGTATTTTGATTAAAGATAACAATTGGTGCAAAAATTTAAATGTATTTAGTGGAAGTTCGGAAAGAAATAGCAACTTTACACACTAACAAAATCGCCCATTTATTTTAGTCCTTAAACTTAGAATAAGTTGTGATAAAAAATATTATGGGCGAGGCTCGATATAAAATTGCAACTCTTCTCGCATAACCCCTAAAATTAAAAAAAGAGATGTAGCTATTAAGGGTAGTAATTTGTAGCATTCATTTTAATTTCGTTTTGAGTTTTTTTAAAAAAAAAAATTGTTTTTAAATGGAAATGGATTAACTATTTATTGAGAAAATGCATTCATGCATTATCATTTTTTACTTAGCGCGATATGATATCATTATATAAGCGATTCTATAAACGTAGTGAATGTACGTTATTTTCTTTATTATTCTTCTTTTTTTCTTTGAAATGCATCATCAGGATTGAAAAATTATAAGCTACCAATTCACAATCGCTCTCATCTGTAATCAATTCGTTACCATTGTTTTTTCACACTTTTGAGCCGTAGTGTCAATTGCATTTCATTCATTCTCACAGTGGCAGCATGAACCAAATGATACATTTTGTCTTAGTGACGATGTGGCAACATCGCTGTTCAGCTGTTTTCAGTTTTGACACCTTTGACACTTGTCAGTATATTTTTTTCTTCAGTCTTTCATTTAGCATCAACCAAAACAGAATACAAAAAATAATTCTCTTAAATTGCACATTAGCTACTATTAAATATTAATAACATAGTGTTTTTATCAAACAAACATGGGTTCCGATGACACTAGCACAAATTCCAGCGAATGCATGGAACGCGGAGACCGCATCCAAAAGGGATTTCAAATCAACTACATGATTTTACGTGACGCAGACACGGGAAAGATCATCTGGCAGGAGAATAAAGATTTTTCCTCGGCCGACGTGGAACATGAGGCGCGTGTGCCCGTGAAAATATTGGACCTAAGAGCGGTGTCAAGAGAAATAAACTTCAGCACAATCGAGGCGATGGAAAACTTCCGTTTGGACCAAAAGGTGCTGTTTAAAGGACGCATCATGGAGGAGTGGTTTTTCGAAATGGGTTGGGTGGGTGCAAACACAACAAACACTTGGCAGTCCACCATTGAAGCCGCACCCGAATCTCAAATGATGCCTGCTAAAGTCCTAAATGGTAATGTTACCATACAAACCAGTTTCTATGACAACGACACACTCATCACTAAATCTGTGGTGCGACTCTACTACATATAGACAGCAGCTACCAAACGACCTCGACGACGGTCTCCATTGTGCTTGCTGCTACCAACCGACGAGGCAGTCCGATAGATATGTCATCTTAACATTAAATGAAATTACAACAAAAACCACTCACAGCCAACCCACACACAAAACCAAAAAATTCTTTCTGCTCCATTGAATTTCATCGATTATTTGATCTCTTAAAAGACATGTTATTTGTTTCTTTTGGACACTTTATTGTCTGTCCTATGTAACAGTTGCATGTACTACATTCAGGCTGAAGTAATGAACATTTTAGGCATTTCTTTTAAAATATGATGTATGTGCGTATATATGTAAGTATATTAATAGATATATATGTTTTACAATACATATAGTATATATGTATATATACCACACCGGCGGTAAATATGTGTAGGTATATTTTTAAAAAATATTTTGTTGCATTTGTTTGACAATAGAAACACTACTAATAACATTATGCCATTGAGTTAAGAATGAAAGCTTTTTAGTAGACGTTCTACATAGTAATGTGTCTCAATGTTATTCACATACTATACAACAATAAAAAATAATCAATCCAGCTAAGTAAAATAAGCAATAATAATAATTATTATGATGTAATAAAAACAAAACGAATATAGATAATTGCAATTATACGAGACAGTGTATAATACTATTTATTTATGTACTATTATGTTAATACTACTTAGTTTTCAAACTAACTTATAAATAACGTATAATTATAATAAAAATTAAAAGAAAATAAAACTAATTTTCTGTTAACCTAAAAAGGTGAATGTTTAATTATTTATGTTAAGGAAATCTTCATATAAAAGCGGGTAAATGGTAAGTGGTGGAAATATTGAAATGTAACGTAAAATTGGCAAAATGAAGTTGGGCATATACGAATTTAACCCAAAAGCCATTTTACTGTCTTGGTAATTTTTTCATCGAAAAAAAGATTGGTAATTAAGAATTCTGCATGTTAAAAACGTAACACCAGTTAGCATATTCCAATAGTTTGACGTTGAACCTATGGCAGTAGTGTACAGGAAAAGTTGTGTCAAATTTTACATATTATATTGTTCGAGTATCTTAGCAACTATCGAACTATATAAGTACTCAAAATAAGGTACATGGGAAAGAGTGGTAAACATACAGCTGATTACATCAGGGCAATTTTAATAGTTTTTAAAGTTTTAACGGTTTAAAAGCTTTGGTTTTTAATTAAGGAAAAATCGTTGATAGAACTTTAATAACTGATATTTAAAACAAAATTTTTAATTGGACGATACGCATTATAAATACCCATACATCATTCTGACTTATGCAAACACATACTTTTAAGTTCGTTATTTAAATGTTACTGGTTTACACCCCCAACCGTTGATTCACCAAAAAACATGTAAGGAATATAATCAAAGTACATATATTTAAGTTTACAATAGTTGCACCAGTTCAGCTGTTATATTTACAAAGTTATTCTTTTTTTGTATGTCCTGCATCGGGGATTGTTTCGTTAAATCAAGATGCTGTTAAAGATCTACTAACTTACCGTTGTCCATTTCTTAAGCAAGAAGTTGACGGAAACTGTTGCTATGCTCTCAATTACCTTTTGCAACGATCAACACTTTTACAATTAATTCCAATGTTTTATTATTATTGCCGCTATCGCTGTTGCCAAACATAGCGGTTGTTTTTGTGCAAAATAAAACAACTGTATGGCAACACCCTAACAATGTTGTGTTTGGTTTAAAGAAGTGTTTACATTGCAACCAAAATCATGCGTTTGTTTTAAGGGGAAAAAATAAACAAGAAAAATTGGAAACTACATTAAAAGACGATTTGCACAACCGATAGAAAATCAAGCCCGTTACATTTACTACCGAGCCCCACATATTAAAATTTTTAAAAAGACAGTTGATTTATTTGACAGATATTACAAAACACCAAAGATCAAAGACATTATTTAAATTAGAATTCGTTTGACGTACGGTACCTAAATACAAACGATATGATAACGTACAGTACTTTGAACACAGACACTAACTTGTAGTGTTTTCACTAATTATAAAAGGATAATATAGTTTTACAACGAGGAAAACTTTTATCTCTCAGTCAGCGTGAAACGGTCATAAAATATTTGTTTTATAGCTTATATTTAAAACCCACGCTAATGACGACCAGGCACAAACTTTTGGGTTTTGTTATGTAATTACTGTGCGCAACACATTTCGGCAAGGGTCATGATAATAAAATGTGTAGTAGGTACAAAACGCCCTCCTCCAACATTTTTAACTGTCGATTAAGTATATTAGAACAGTCATTTGGTAGTTTCACCTAGAAATTTTTGTACGAGTTTTGAAAATGGGTAGTTTTATTTATTTCGACGTGCTCTTTCCGAGTTTCAACTATGCCTCCTCACGAAAAAGTGCCTGGTTAAAACGAAATTGTCGTTTCCGATACTGATTTTTTAATGCAAATTTTGTTTTTTTTTCTTCAAAATAAACAATTCCAATTTTTTTTTTGTAATTTTAAGAACACAAAATTATCAATTGTTTAAGCTTACGGTATAAATTCGTTAAATGAAATGCATCCTCCATATTAAACAGAAAATATGACTTCCGTCATATGCCTGCAAAACACCAATCCGTTTAAATCGCCAATTTCTTTTCTACTATATGTTTGTTTACCCCTTCACAAGAAAACCTAGCCGTATGGCAACACCCTCCTTTATGTGCTCGGTTTGCTCACACCTGATAGTCCACACATGTCACTTTTTTCTGATTAGATTTTTTGTGTGCGCCTCCTCCTCTCGAAAGAACAAAATTTTGTTGATTTTTTCCAACTACAAAAATTACATAAAATTTTGATATTTTATGAATTAGAAAACAACAATTGGTTATTAAATTACAGGAGTTCGAGTTCAAATTTATGATTTATTAATAAATTGCGGGTCTAAATAGTTGCAATTGCATTACAAAAGAAGCAGTAGACCGAGACGAGATACGAGAACAAAAAAAAACGCGAGTAAAGGTTAGTGAAACAAGCTGCTGAAGAACACGGCAATTTTTGCACATTGGTCGGGTGTGAAAACCCTGAAAGAAGTGATAAATCGATATTTCACCATTTATGATTCTAAAATGGGAAGTGTTAATTGTCACGCTTTTTTTATTTACTTGCACAGGAAAGTTCCGTGACCAGAGGAAGACAAGTACGCAACCATGTCCATAGCATTGAAGTTTGGTAATGTGAAATTGACGAAATGGCAGTTGGCTTTGTTGGTCGGCACACCCCTGGCCATAGGTATGGGCTACTATGTGTACCGCAAGGTGAGTGAACCCTCCTCTAACCCAGGGGACCAGTCTAAGAAACAACAAAAATCCAAACAGGCTAAGGATGTAAAGAAACAACAATCTCTGTCGATTGACGGCACGACAGAGGATAAGGAATTGGAGAAAAAGAAAAAGACTGTCGAGTTGGAGAACGAAAAACTCTCGCCTCTCAAAGAGGCCACAATGTTTAAGAACGAGGGCAATGTGTGCTACCGCAACGGCAAGTTTGACGAAGCCATTAGTTTCTATGACAAGGCCATCGATAAGTGTCCCGAAGAAAACAAAACCGATTTGGCAATATTCTATCAAAATCGTGCGGCTTCCTATGAAATGCTACGCAAATGGCAAAAGGTCAAAGACGACTGTTCCAAGTCCCTGGAATATAACTCGCGCTATGCCAAGGCCTATTTCCGACGTGCCAAGGCATACGAAGCTACCAACGAGATCTCAGAATGTTTAGATGATGTTACCGCCACCTGCATCTTGGAAATGTTCCAAAATCAAAATACCATCCTATATGCAGATCGTATTTTGAAGCAGACAGGACGTGAAAATGCTGAGAAGGCGGTCAAGACCAAGGTTCCAATATTGCCTTCGAGGAGTTTCATTACAACATATTTGCGTTCATTTGTCGCAGATCCGATACAGAATGTGGCATTACCTGAATCTTCTGAGAAGTTGCATGGCTTTGCACGCGCCAAGCAGGCCTTGGTAGATGAGAAATATGAAAACATAGTAGCCGCATGCACTGAAGAGCTTGAATCATCAGAATCTGAATCACAATACAAGACGGAAGCATTGTTGTTGCGTGGAACATTCCACCTGATATCGGGTTCGTTCATTGAAGCCCAACAGGATTTCGATGCTGTTATTAGTAATGGTAAGTAGTAGGAGGATATATAATTTGTGAACTAAACAAATGTTGTTTTAGCTTATAAATTATACGGGAAATTTGTCTATCGACAATCTAGTGCGGGGAACAAATTTAAAAATAACGGAACTGAAATTTAAAAATTTTTCAGGAGCGCACTTTAAATATTTTTGAGCACGAATTCTGTGCATTCTGCAGATACGTCAAAAATGTTGCATCTTGACGGCACTATATACAGCACAACATTCTCACACAAGTACACTACTTTTAACTTAACTTAATTTCGGAAAAAATTTCAGTTACGTTAGTACGTTAGTAAATCGATTTTCGCAGACTTTTGTTGGATTTTCGGATACGTCGGGGAACAAATTTAAAACTATATATATTGTCACTCGTATGACCAATAAACGGAACTGAAATTTAAAAATTGTACAGGAGCGCACTTTTAATATTTTTGAGCACGGATTCTGCACATTGTGCAGATACGTCAAAAATGTTGCATGTTGACGGCACTATATACAGAACAACATTCTCACACAAGTACACTGCTGGTCTTAACTTTATTTGGAAAATATTTCAGTTACGTTAGTAAATCGATTTTTGACGATGTTGTTTTAAATAAGTTAAGCTATTCCGGAAACCCAACTATATAAAACACTATACTAAATGAAAAAAAAGCTTTAAAAAAATTTTTGTATGTCGTTGTAACTTTAAAAACTAATGATGTAGTTCGATTCCTCATGTTTGAATTAGGTTAAAACCGTCGATACCGGCCTTGTTTTGGAATTTTTTTCAAAAACTATCACAGTGTTATTAATTAATTAATACAATTTTCAATAACTGAGTCATTTAGACCATATAAATTCCTACAAAATGTAATTTAATTTAATGTTATATTTTTTATTAATACATTTTTATCATACAAAATATTTTCTGTTTCTTTAGGTGATGCTGATCCTAAACTCCGTACATATGCCCTGATTAGACGTGCCTCGCTTCACATTCAGAATGACGACAAAGATTCAGGCCTTAATGATTTTGCCAAAGCCCAAAAGTTGCAACCCGAATGTGCTGACATTTATCATCAAAGAGCTCAAATTTACATTTTACTTGATCAACTCTCCGAAGCTCTGGAAGACTTCGAGAAAGCCGTCAAGCTGGCTCCAAATAATGCCATGGCCTATGTACAGAAATGTTATGCAGAATATCGTATCGCTCTCATGTCACAAGATCAAATGCGCCTGCTTATGGTCATGAATGAATTTAAGAATGCTGTGGAAAAGTATCCCGACTGTGTGGAATGCTTTAGTTTAATGGCTCAGGTATTGTGTGATCAACAGCAATTCGCCCAGGCTGAACAATTTTATGAAAAGGCTATCAAAATGGCTCCTGAAAATGTGTCTTTGCTGGTGCACCGTGGCATTATGTATCTGCAGTGGAAGGGAGATATTGCCAAGTCGGTGGAACTAATGGAGAAAGCTATTGAAATCGACGACAAATGTGGATTGGCTTACGAGACTTTGGGTACAGTGGAAGTACAACGTGCCAATTTGGATAGAGCTGTGGAATTATTCGAAAAAGCAATCAAATTGGCCAAGAGTCAAGCAGAGATGTGTCATTTGTATGCTTTGCGCAATGCTGCTGTGGCCCAAATTAATGTAACACGCAAATTGGGTATTCCCATGTCGGCGATATCGGCTCTCGCTGAAGCTGGCATGGGCCATCCAGTGCCAGTCTAAAATTTAAGTTTTATTCTACAATCTATAGATTTTTAGTTTTATAACAAAACACAATTTTGCGTTTACCTTAGACGTTTATCTATCTAGAAGACAAGAGAAAAAATTCAGAGACACAATCATAACATTACAGCCATACAAATTGTAATCGAAATGGGTTAAAAAAAATATTCTATCGAGTTTCTTTTTGGAACTGGAATGGAATTTATTATAAATTCATTTTGGTTGCAATTATATAATGCATTAAGCCTTTTTGGAATCAAGTTTTATTGAGTCACAAATAAGACTTACAATTTTTGTTTAGCCTTTTTGAAAGTATACCCTTAAATATTCAAAATCCATTTAAATCTTAAGATATTTTGTTATTTTTTCTTGTAAGCATTTTGTATAATAGCAATTATGTAGATTTTTTTTTTTTAATTTGTTCCTTTATCGTGTCGACCCATCTTTACCTGATTAAATATTTTTTTAGTTATTTCGCTATGGCAAAATATTATGTTATCCTATAAAATAGGCACTGAAAGCGTTGTTGTTTTTGTTTTAGTTTCCTGATTTAATCGTGTGTGAGAATACCGGGAATCGTTTTTTGGGTTTCTCTCTAACCAAACAATGTAAATTATTTACAAAAACAAATGAGAATGCATTACAAATGAAAAAAAAAAACAAACAAACAAAATATTAATAATAATTTAAATTATTGTTAAATTAGACCAAATAACCAAAAGAAAATTTAATTCAATCTTAATAAAAATATTAAACAAAAATATGAAAATAAAAAAAATTAAATTTGTTTGTGAATTAAAATTTTAATACTTTATAAGGCCATGACATTCGATGAAATCGTATGGGCGAAATGGTTGTCGTTGGATTAAATATTTGAATATATATTTAATGATGCAAACTATGAATTTTGCTGTAAATATTTTTGCTTGCATTTTTTAAGCCAACAAATTATTACAACATATTACCAGCGATTATTCTTAATCTGCCACAATTCCTGACAAGCTGTCCATGTAAGGCGCCATAATAGTCATAAGAGATCCAAAATCATTTGCTAAATTCATCAAAGTGCTGGAATGTTGGGGGTTTACATCTAAAGAATTAAACTTAATGCCCACATAACAGGAACTTAAGACACCCATTGTGCAATGGAAAGTTGCAAGTACATTGTTGCTTTCGTGGGACAGTAGGCAGGAGACGAAATCGGAACATATTTTGGGAACAAAAGAAACTGAAAAGAGGAATATTATACAAATTAGAGGATTTTTTTTATTGAATAATAAATTGTGTTCGTTTTGCTGTAAGTTAGAAGTGAACATACTAGTCATGGGGATTTATTGCTTCTTTAATATTATCCCAAATGAGAAAACGAATGTTAGTGAAAGGGATGGGCTGTTCAATAAAGCAAAGTATGATGCAAAATTGTACACAACATCTATGGAAATATGTAATATTGTTCTTTAGAGTAAAAATTATTAAACACTTGGTCAAATAAAATTCCTAAATTCAGAATGCTCGTGTTTAATAGCTGCTTTTTTACGGACATATAATACACGAATAACAAATCTGTAAGAAATTCTTACAGTAAACATTTGGAACATAATTAATTTCTGTACTATTATAACATTAGATAAGGATGTGCCGTGGCACGATGGTTAGAACACGTGACTAATATGAGGGAGATCCTGGGTTCGATTCCCGCCTCCAGTCATCTACATTTTTCTTTTATTGCCGGCCCCTTCGATGTTGTCGACAGCAACGTCGCAGTATAAGTGTCGAGTCAATCGGCATGTCTAGTAAAAGCTTTTCAAACAGTGACGTTCACATTCGTCGATATACAAGTAGGTGCCGTTAGTTGTGAATCTAAAAATAGAAAGCGTGTTTATTCACAACAACGCGAGAAGCTATTCCATATCTCATTCATGGGATGTAAAGGGAAATTAAGTTTTTTTTAAGATTTCGAATCTGGATTTAAATTTTGGAAAAAACAAAATGTCGGACATTTTTTAAAAAAAATGGTGAATTTCTTTTGGGGGTTTTTCGGGTCACTGGTTTCAAAAATAAAAATGGAGGATACAAAACGGCGGATATTTAAAAAAATGCTGGAATTCAACCGATATTGTACCTGTGGGGGTTTTTGGGGTCGCTTATTTAGAATCCGGAGTTATTTAGAATCCGGAGTTAAAAATAATATGGTGAATACAAAATGGCGGATTTTTTTTTTCAAAAAATTCATTAATACAACTGATATTAAGCAAAATGAGGTTTTTGGGGTCGCTAAATTTGAATTCGGAGTCAAATTTTGAAAAAACAAATCGGATACGAATTGGCGTACATTTTGTTCAGGTGAACTCTAGCAATTTTTGATAATAATGTCGCCATTTTGTATCCATTTTTTTTTTTCAAAATCTGACTCCGGATTCGAAATCAGTGACACCAAAAAACACCTTCGTGCTATGTTTCATGCATCTCCTTAATTTTCGGAATATATTTTTCAAGATGAAGAAAAAGTCAAAAATAGGCAGTTTATTCTAGGTCCTTTCGATAGAGGTAAGTTCAAATGTTCACGTAGTGATAAGGGTTTGCTGATATGATTTAACATAAACTTAAGTCCAGGAAACAACAGAAATTTTAATATTATGTGATTTTTTGAGACTCTTAAAGAACCTCCTATTTAATAGAAACAAAAAACTTTCAATTGAATTATACACAATTAAAGTACAATGTTTGACCATTTCAATTCACATTTTTAAATTTTTTTTATAAACAAAAAATTTTCCAATATTCAAAAAACAAAATTGTGGTAGTTTAGGGAAAAAATAATTATTTTCAAAAAATTCCTTGGATAAATACAAACGATATGCCTGTTACATATAAGTATACGAAAACCGTGAGCTTGATTCTGATTCAGCAAATTTTCTTAGAATTCGTAGTAGATTACGATTTTTATAACCGCCTGGTGCTTTTTTTTACTCCATACAATTTGACCCATCCTTATTTATAGTTTCTCTATATTAAATGGTACTTACCCATCATTGCTCTATAGTTAATAGCCTCCCCACTATCAAGTATATTCTGATCGACCAATATATCACCCAGAACCTCCGATATAATAGAAAGCAGCCAACTCAATATTAACGGTATTAAAATTTTCATCACTGAGTAACAATTTTCCCACATATTGGACTCCTTGATGTCATGCACAAGTCTCCGTAGTTCTGCCAGTATTAAAGACTGAGTCCAATCATGTTGCAAAATGGTGCAGATTAAAGCCCACAAGGAAGGACTAACCAAATACACATGCCATTGCCGAGAACTGCCGGAAAAGGAGTTCTGTCTAAAGGAACTTAACGATAATTTCGCATTGGCTCTCTCCTCTTCTGCGATATATGACTCGAACTCTGGATCATGGTGACAGAAAACTAGCTGCATAAGGTCAAAGGTTAGATAGAGAATCTAAATGCCTCATTTTGTATACTCACAAAACCTATGAACCAAAGTACAGTACATGCACCAAGAAAATAGCACACGACAGGACATTCCAAATATGGCATTAGGATCACTGATATAAGATTTACCATCAATATACCTATATGGGCTGCGGTTACAAGTAAAACACCATATGACGCATTATGCCACGTTTGCAATTGTTGAAATATCAAATTGTTTAAGGCCGTGAAGAGAGGACCCTCGCTCATACCCATGAGTAGGCGAATGCAAATTAAACCCTTAAAACCATAGTAGTTGACCACTGATGTTGTCGTTAAGGCCAAGGCAGCAGTGCCAGATATTCCTACGACTAGAATACATTTGGATCCATAACGTTCAACCAATAAAGTTGCGGGTAGATGAGTTGCAGCATAACCCAAATAGAATGACAACATAATTATGTGCATACGAGCTGTAACCCCATCCATTGAGGTATTAAGCTTCGTCTCTTCTATTGCATTATATTCTTCTTTTTGTCTTAGGTTCAAATGTTCCTTAATTTTTTCTAAAATTCCGGGCTCATAGGAGACTGTGGCAATTTTGATTTCGACTTTTTTCACATTGTGCCTTACGACATGGGCATTTACTATAGCCAAGAAACTAAATAGGCCAATAATAATTCCTGGAGATGAAAAGAGATCTAAAAGATGCAGTTTCTAAAATGGTGGTTTTTAACATGTAACTTGGTTTAATACATTTCTCAATTGCTTTCCAGCTAAGCCGAAGGTCCATACTGCTTCTGTTATTGCGCAGAATATTAGACGGTTATCATTTTCAAACTTGAATTTTATTTTGGAGATTGACGGAAGGCGTAATAAAAATTTATAAAAATCGTAAATGAAAAGTTTGGTTTCATTTACTAAAGATAAACAAAAAACAGAGGGTTTCAGAAAGTTTGATATTCAGGTTAATATTTGCATTTTCAAATTGAGGGAGTAACATGAAAAAACTTAATTGTACTAAAGAGTAAAATTAATTTTTTGTCAAAAAGAACAATAAACTAGCTTACCCAGCCGTAACAATACCTATTACTTAATCGCTGATGTCAGCTATATTTAATAGCAATCAGTGATGCTTCTCTCGCTTATATTTCATATTTAGCATAGGAGTGCCGTAGGCCGTTTAATCGGTGCGCTCTCGCTTACAAATTAAGCGACCATGTTAACAAGAGCCATTTCAGTTGCAATTACGTTATAAGCGGAGTTTTACGCGAGCTTAATAACACGCTTGATTACGTAGTAAGTGTCGATGTCAGTAAGTGCCATTTCAATCGGAGTTATAGAGAGTCAACGATATTTTTTATATTAGACACACGTTACATTTTCAGTACTTACAATGTTATACTGATGGCATGAATTACATACTTTATAAGTACATCGTTTAGAATAGGAGGAATTTATTCAAAATTCCCAGGGAATTAATTTCCAAGGAAATATTTAGAATAGGACTGTTGTAATGTATTTTTGTAAAGTATCAACATGAACTGGACAGTGTATAATTGTCTGTAATAGTAAAATATGTTGCTTTTCTTATTTTCAGTTATAGCTGTAACGTAAACAATCCCATACACCCCCCTCCCCCCACCCACCATACTCGTTGGTAATCATTTAAAATAACTGTTTTCTTCTCTTCCATTTGCCTCCCTAACGAACTCTGGTAATGGTACTCCCACATTTCTATGTCGATAATTAAGATGAGAACAACTGTTATCGATTTCGATTCTTATTATTTTATGTTACAGATATTTGTCTTTATTTTTCTTTATGATTTATAACGTATTTAAACAAAATAATATATGTATATTACATTAAAAAAATTATTTAAGCACTAACAGTAGAGGGAGGATGGAACCTGTATTTTTTGTTTTTTATAATTTATATGGTGTGTAATAATTTATTTCGGGAAATTGTAATCTAGAGAATAAAAACATCGGTATTAAATACTACTTTACAATGACTTGTATTACACATGTAATAAATTCGTATTCGAAATTTCAGTATACGAATTTCGAATTTAATAGAGGAGGTCGATAGTAGTAAATAGCAAATGTTGACATTTGTTAAAGGAATGTTATGAGAGCTTTGAGGTTGGGTGTCGATAAAACAAAGAGAATATGCTGTTGATACGTTGATTGTCTTTATCAACGTAGTACAAAATTTTGCTATGGAAACTGGGCTAGAGAAAAAATATCACATACACTTCCTTTTGGGATGCAGCATTTTCATTTAAAGGCTATTAATTACATTTTCGTTTAACTTACGATATACTTTACATTTAAAAGCTAAACTTATACACTAATTAATATATTAAATTACAACGACACTAGATATATAGACAACAATTTGTTAATTAATACGATGCAATTGTTCAGTTTACAAAGAAAATCATTTAAGGCACTTAGTTTTCTTTTAATTCTACTTAATCGATAAATAGAGTCAATCGACCGATTAGTGGAATTTATATATAAAACAGTTAAAAACACTGTTTTTTGTTTTTGTTCGATTGGGATCAACCCCGCTGGAAATCCCATCTAAATACACATTTGGTACCAAGGCATTACACAATTTGTATACTGATTATTTACAAGCAAACGTTTGTAACACATAAACTTAGCAATTAACTAAGCTACGCATTGCATTGGCAACAGTCTTCAGTTTTTCTCCTTTTTCTTGGTGCCACGCTCCTCAGCCTCGTAATCCTTAAGCATGGGGGGGTCATTGAAATCTTGCACTTCTCCCGACGCCCAAATACAATAGATTACCGCTGTGACACAGAGGACACCGAAAGCAACCCAGAACACTAAACGCCACTCCAATAGGGTAGCCTGAAAATAAATTAAAGTTGTCAAAGAGTTTCTAAGGTATATTTGGTGGGGCAACTTACATTTGGAGTCATTACACCCACTAAATAGGGTGTAATTACACCGGTAATGGCACCAATGCCATTAGTAATGGCCATCAATGTGCCCGCATAGTTGGGACTCATGTCCAGGGGACTAAGTTTCATGCCGGCATAGTAGGCACCCATCAGACCCATACAAATGGTGAAGAGAACAACAACCGCTACACGATCACAGCCGGCATAAGAGGCGGCAACCATAAAGATGGCGGGACCAAAGGCAGCTAAAAAAATAAGGAAAATTAAACATTAATAAGTAATTTTAAAAGTGCAGAATATGAAAAGTGTAGTTATGTTATGTAAAAATAAATTCTAGACCTTAATGGAAAAACAACTTTATGAGCTAGTAGGACGTAACCGAGTTAATCAATCATTATTCACCCCTATTCCCGTTGTCGTCATCGACATCGTTTTTATGTCAACATCACTTCGATTCAAAATCGTCGTCACATCAACGCTATAGCGGTATTCTGTAACTACCATGCGATGACGTCGACTGCTTATCGATAACATGAAAGAAATAACAACAGCTGATGTGACATTTGTACATCATCTGATATATATTTTTTTGTGTTTTATGAAATTTTTAAGTCCGATTCAGATTCCAGCGAGGAGGAAAGCAAAAACAATATTTTACTGGAAAGAAAAATCCTTCAACAAAGACCCGATATCTTAAACTTGCCAGATAAAAAGTGTTAAAATCCTAATTTGAGGTTACCTGTTGGCCGGCCTTCCAACTTTTTTATATTTTAGATTCGATAACTGCTTAAGCCTTAATTACGTGGTGGAAGAAAAAGTTCCCATAATAAAAAGTTAACTCAGGACAACATATGTTGCAGTCATAATCATGTTGTCAGCAACATTGAGGTGCTTAGGACAGGGGTCGTACTACCTAAGTGTAGGCAATGCATTTTAAATTGCACTGTTGCAGCCAATATTTGCAAGATTCTGGTCGAAACACAGAATGCATTAGAAAGGTCATTTGTCCACAATGCAATTGGAAGATGAAGGAACCAATTTCGCTTTAAATGAACAAGACTAGAATCGTTACTACAACATCAAAGGATTTTTTAGTATCTCTTAAAGGCGGTCCAAAACTGTTTCTCTCTTAAATCCATTTACTCGAAAATGTCATTCCTGACGTCATTTTACAAAACCATTTTAAAATTTACAAAAACTAAATTTATTCCTTCAATATGTTTTAAGTCGTTACCAAAAACTGTGACGACAGATACAGAGTCGTTTCGATTCAACGTCGTCGTTACAATTCCTTACAGTATATCGAATTTGTGTCAATAGTCGTCGATAGTTATCGAAAACGACTACCATAATACCGATTTTACAACGTGGTCACAAGACGACGTCGTTTTGCGTCGATAACGACAACGGGAATAGGGGCGATTATGTTCCTAATTCGAAATTCTGTGTAGTTCACAAATTTTTGCAATTATAGAAGTTTTAAAAAATCGCTTGTGGTTAAGATTTTGATAAGTAACAGTAAAATTCAAAATATGATATGGGCATTTCCACCGTGATCGAAAAATAAAAAGTTGAAAATTAAAATGTCCAGACCTAATCTTATTTTCACTTATGATTAAACGGACTGCAAAATTTACTAAAAAAGTTGGACTTAATTCGAACTTTTTTGTGTTTTTTTCGAATGGAGAAAAATCTGGCTTCTATTTTTGTCACGTAACGTCAACCTCTTTATTTGTCAATATTTTGGGAACTTCTGTTCAGAGGTTTTCGTCTCTCTTACTATTACACAAAAAGATAAAGAAGTAATAAAAATTTAAAGTTTTTCATTGTTTCTCATCTCATTGAAGCCTACGACTGCCACATATATGACTGTGGAATTGCCCATATCCTATTATTTTCTTAAGGAATATGTTATAAAAAAAGAATTATTTTAATCGGTTTTGTAGTTTTTGAGTTTACGCGTTATGTACTTGTAGCATAAAACCTATTTTTTTGCAAAAAGCTTAAACTTATAATAAAACTAAAAAATAATAGTTTTTCTTCCTAAACTCACCTAATCCAGTCATCAGCTTACGCGTATTTGTTATATTCATGATATTACGTGTCATCAGCCAATCGCCCACGAAACCCGAAGTAATCGAAATAATCCACATCATGATGTAGGGCAACGAAGAGTACAAACCGTTGGCTTTAATAGAGAATTGCATCACATCCGACATGTATTTGGGTAAATCTGTAACCATAATATAGAAGCCCCAATCGTGACCGATTTGGGCGGCAACCAATGCAAACATAGGCAGACTCGTTAGTATAGCTTTCCATGGCGTGGGAGCCAATTCTCGTTTGCCATCCAAGGAACCCATTTCTCTGGCCAAGTATTCACGTTCTGTGGGTTTGATGTAGGGATGTGAGAAGGGATCATTAAAGCACAAGAAACACTAAAAATAAGATGAGGAAACAAAAAGTCAATATAATGAGAGAGTACCAAAACAATCGATGTTATACTTACGAACAGCAAGAACCACACAATACCAATACCGCCAAACAGATAGAACACCACTGGCCAGTCATAAGCATCCAACAATACACCCGATAACGAATTAGCCAATATAGTACCAACTTGACCACCACCCAATACTAAGGCACCCAATTTGCCACGCTCTTTAGCGGGTACCCATTTGGAAAGTAAGACACTCAGTGCGGGGAATGTGGTACCTTCGCCCAAACCCATTAGAATACGCACAATAATCAAGGCAGTCGAACCACCTTCGGTAATGGCCACAGGTGTGACGAGTGTGAAAATAGCCGTGGACAAAATACCCAAGGCCAAAGTCCATTTGCCACCGAATTTTTCGGCTAGCAAACCGCCAGGAATGTGGGTGACAATGTAACCGATATAGAAGGAGGATAGGATGAAGCCCTGCAACTCTTCAGACCAAGTATAGTCGCCGCCAGACTGTAAAGTAAGTGGTAAATATTGTTATTAATTCAAAAAGTTTACGCTTAAGCTAAGTTCAAATTGCAAAAGAAAATATAACGTTGTAGGATATTAACTATCGTTTTATTTTCCTATAAAATTCAGCTGTTTTAAGAGATTTTCACAGCCATGTGAATTCCTTATAATACTAAGCAACTTACCGATGAACCTGAATCCAAATCATCGGCTTTGCAAACGGCCGTTTCACCAACTGTATCTGAGTGATTTTTCTTTGCCACCAATTCGGTAATAGCGATGGACAAACTAATGCGCATCGTGTAGGCATTGAGAATGGCCAGAAAGCCCATAATGGCCAATATGACACGTTGTGGTATCACAAAATCTGAAAATATAATAGAAAGGCATAAAATTAATAATAAAATTATAAAATTAACATGATATATTAAAAATTTTAGTAACAAATTAAAAATATAGCTTATTGAATGAGTATATAGAAGTCATAAAAGTGAACAAATAACACAGTGATAGTTTTTTTTTTTAAATTTAAATAACATGACCGGACTCGACAGTCAGAAACGAGGACTCGAATTGCATCATAAGTTTTTTGAGTTATCATGAGCCCTTTATACAAAATTTTTTGAACTCAGAGTGATGTTAAAAGATATTAAATAGATTTTCGGCAAGCTGTAGTTAAGTTTTCGGATAAGCTTGTCTGATTTCAAAGAACTTTGTCGAAGACGGCTTGTCCATCTTACTTGATGAGATCTTATTGAATTTTGTCCGATGAACACCAATTGTTCATCATCGTGCTTTCGGCTAATTATCCCACTTTAAGCCTTCTTCCACAGCCTAAAGCGGATATTGCTCGGAAATTGCGTTATTTATTAATTGCTAGTATAATTAATAATAAAACTAGTAAGAGCGATTTCTTAGCGACTTTCTTGGAATTTATAGGGTGTTATATAATATCATTTGGAAAATTATCACTTTAGTGTTAACAACTGTGTTTTTTTTTAACAGCTCAATTAACTATCACATTCTAAAATAAAATCTTAAAATTTTATTACACTACATTTATTGATTAATTATCAAATTATCAAGATGAAAAAAACAACAACAACATGACTTCCTGATACTCCAATTACTTTGAAAATGTTTATAATAAAAAATATATTAAAGTATATTTTAATAATTTTATGACAAGCTATGATATGCGTGACCGCATATTAATTTATCTTTACAACAATTTGTAAGCAACAAATTGCGTTATTACATGGCTGATATTTACAGCTTTTATCGAATTAACAAATCAATTACTATGTCTGAATTGAAAGCCTTTCAAAAAGCCATATATTCATCTTTCTGTATGTATTGCATGTGAAAATTTTAATTGATTTAATAAACTGAGAGTTACTAGTTCAATGTGAAATTAAACCGTTTGACGTTTCAAATCAAAGTTTCCCAGAGAGCAGCTCACTCTTTACAATATTGAACAAGTTAGTTTTTATTAAAAAATGTAATTAAATTATAACATTAGACACATTGTCTAATTAGTAGTGTTAATTTATTTAATTATAACAGTTTGCTTCGTCACAAATTTATTTAATTTATTTAGATTATTCAATTGTATTTTACTGTTACTATGTTTAGTTCAAAATTTTTGTGGATTTGTTATTTATAAAAGTTTGACAAAACACATGCGATCAAGAACGGACAAAAAAAATATAAGTAATTCTTGAATGTATCTAGAAACTTGCTAAAATCAGCGAATTTTGAAAGTATTCTTAAAGCATTTTTGTAATTAAAATATATGGGCAATTCCACGTAAAACGGCCCTATGCAGAAACGAATATAATTCCACATTTTAAATAAAAATCGGTCAATTAATATGTACAAGAGAACGACAATTATGGACAAATGAAAAAAATTATATTTTTTTTTTAATTTTTATCAATTTGGCAATAGTTTGAAATGAGGATATAACGAACACTCTCATCTCCATCTTTATATGCTAGGACTTACATTAACATTATCTAATATTATTTTATCTCCGGAAAGACAAAACTTCTGTTTGCTTTCTTTGTATGTTTTATAATAAAAGTTTTATGACTGAATAGAAATATTCGAATTTTGTGTCACACCCTTCCCCGAAAATAAGACAAATATTTAATAAAATTGTTACTTTAAGGGCCCTTTACACTGGCAGACAAGTCTGTGAGATATAATGTCTGCTCAGATTTATTCCCCAGTCTAGGGCGATGTATTAAGTCTGCGCAGACTTGCCTGTAAAAAATAAAAACGATTTTGATTTTCATAAATCTGGACAGACATGTCTGATAATGTGGGGACAGGTTCGGCAGACTTTTTTTTCGTGTCAAAGAAAAATTTGAAAATAAAAATAGGTAAATTGTGAAACTAGTTAGAACATACAAATAAAAGTCAAATGAAGAAACATTTTAAGAAATTAATATTCAAAAAGTGTTGTGCTAACTTTTCCGGTACACCCTTCATGTTGACTGCTGGTAAAAAATGAAAGTTCGACAGATACGTCTGAAGTGTAAAGGGGAAGGCAGATGTTTACAGGGATTTTTCGTCTTCCAGACAAGTCCTTCAGTGTACATGATAAAACATTAATACTTTCCAACAATAACAATGTAAATGCAATTAATAATAATTCTGTGTACATTTATTTAAATGTTTCAGTATTTAGTTACATAAAACATTTGGTCACAACCGTCCCTGGGTAAGAAATTAAGACTGTTATAAGCCATTAGAAACTCAATGTTTGGGTTTTTTTTTAATATGATTGACATGAAGTGAAATACTAGTGGGTGTCATACACTTTACCCCTCTAGGAGGCACAACAGGAGCGGCTGGAGCTAATTTAAAAAAATTTAAAAAAAAAAATTGTATGGAAATAAACTTAAGGGTTGAAAATAGAGAGTAGATATTTTTTGCGAAACTGTTGAGGATTTAAAATATTCATAGATTTGACTCCTCTAGGGACTGCTTTAGGGCATTGAGAGCGATTTTTAAATAATTTATTTTTGTATTAAAACCCTCTTAGGAGGTGAAGATAGGGGTATGTATGTTTAGAAAAAAAGTTTGGTGGGAAAAATGTCTGGGGGTCGCTAACTTATTTGAACCCTCTAGGGGCGATTTCGGGGCAGTTGTGGGGCTTGTTTCGGATATTTTAAGGAATATGAAAAGTTTCTCCTTAATAACCGGGGGCTCGATTTTGATTTTAGATGCATGGTATCCTGGGCAAATGTTTTTAGAATTCATCGTAGATTACGATTTTGATAACCGCATGGTCGAGAAACAAATTAACCAATTCTAATGATGATGTATTCGATAGTATAGATAACGAATAATATATGTCTTATTATTTTCATATATGTTTACCTTAATGTTTGTTATACAATTGAATTCTTTAAAAACTTTTAGTTCTTCATACTTTTGGAGTTTATTTGACTAGGTCACACCCGTCGTAATAAAGCGTCACACCCGTCCTTTTTTTTTCGAAAAAAAAAATTTTAATAAGAAAAAGTAGTTTTTTCGAACCGGAAGTACTTAACACAATCAAAAACTTTTGAAATTTATTATACTTATTATATTAGGTCATACCTGTAATAAATTTATTAAGAAAAAGTAATTTTTTTTTGCGAACAGTAAGTACTTAACACAATCAAAAACAATATAAACAGTGACCTACATCACAATAATTGTGAACTTTCTACAGATTTTAACCTGAAAGCCATAATTTAGCAAAAGCTTAAATTCCTAGTTCTTTCAGTTTCTATCTGTTACTGAACGTTAAAACTAAACAATCTTTGTAATTATAGTTTTTTTAATAACAAACTTTCTATTTATGAATTATAGTTATAAATTGTGAGTAACATGGTCACACCCTTCCCAATGGAATTGCCCATATATAAAATATAGATTTTTTTTGAGTTTTTTTCTTCTATTTTCCTCAGAAATGGCAAAAATAACAAAAATGTGGGTTCTATCGGTTGAAGATTGATTTAAGCCGCTCGCGGTTTGATGTTTGTGAAAACAAGGGTACAATTTTGTTCTTCGATTTTAAAATTTGAAGTTTTAATTTTTTTTTTTAAATTTATTATTTTTATTTCAATTTTCAATATTTCTTTTGAACTAGTCCACAGTATAAGCAGCTTTTAATTCCAAATATCCTTCACTTGAAAAATAGTGCAACTTTTGGATTTAGATTTTATATGGTAAATTTTTTGTAGATTTTTACGGATAATCTTATCTTCTCAGTTTCTTTATCGCACTATTTTTTACACTTTAGAGAATCTCATTTAACTTCGGAATTGATTTTTCAAATAATCTTAACTACTTAGCTTCTTTATCGCCGAATTTTCTACATATAAGGAAGGAGAAACTCTTTTAATTTTCTCCAGCACCGGAAGATTACTTCCCTTCTTATTTCTTTCGGTTTACCCTTTGGATATCAAAATAATATGTGATTATCTTGTGCGGTAAGTTTTGGAAAACAATTATAAGCTACATAATTGGAATTAATTAGGAGTACTGATAAAAGACAATAGTTTAGGTACAAGAACGCTACGTCAGAACATAAGCGAAATCATATGAAAATTTACCATTAATCGAGATTTGTTTGTTTTTATTTTATTATTATAATTTTTTTGGTTTATTAAAAGATTTATAAGATTTGTGCAATTATAATATAAATATATATGTAAATATTTAATACGAAAATGAAAATGTTTTTAAAAAAAGTCTGTAAAAGCAATAAAAAATTAATTTTCAGTTTGCTGGCAGATTTCTTCAAAATATTAACAAAGATTATTCATAAACATTATATTATAAGAATTTACACAATTTTGTTGTATAATGTTAGAAAATATTCTATGTTTATTAATATTTAAATTTTCAATCCCGGTGGACCTTTCTGTGGAAATTCCTATATGTGATACTTGATGCTACAAAACGTTTTTCAGCATAGCAATATGTCGCTCTGTATTCACTGTAAAAGCATGTCCTCTTTGATTTTCATAAAATTAAGAACCAATAATGTAACATTCTATTCAATTTATACGTTTTTAAACTGTTTTATACTCAAATTACACGAATACTTCACTGTTTAACTCTATACTATATTAATTTTGTTTTCCAGTATGAAGCGGTAAATTCTTTGTTTGCATTTGTTCTGTATGTAACCTGAGTTTACACACAAAACAAACAAAAAAAAAACGCATTTCAAATTATACGTTTCATCGAAATTTTAGATCGTAACAGTAAATTATTGCAAACTTGTTTGTAGAACTTGACTAAATCAATAGAAAACATTTTATATACTTAATTGTTCATGTACATGTTTAGTATAAATACTCGTAGCTTGAGTGAATGCAAATATTCTGTTTTAATTGTACAACAAATAAATATTTATTTTTGTAATTATAATGAATTGTTGTTCGATCGATCATTGTTGCAAGAGGAATGGGAGGAAGAGGAGGAAAATGGGTAGAACAAAAATAAAATTATAAATTACAACAGATGTTTTATGGTGCATTCACTAATAATAATAATTTGGTCGTAACATTAATTTGATTAGTTTTGTTTTTCCCCTAGAAATAATAATAATAAAGAAAATGTTGTAGAAACAAATTCTATTATTATTTTAAATATTCTTAGGTTCAATTACATCTAAAAATTATTTTAAAATCCGCATAAATTTTATAAAATGAGGTGTGATTTTAAAAAATAAATATTAAATTTTAGAATTTTGAATGTTAAATTTGTTGGCTTAACTACAGGGTGGACCAAAACGATGATAAAACTAGTAAGGCGGTTATCTTCGGCTATGCCGAAGCTCATATACCCTTCACCATGTGTAAAAATGGTGATAAAACTGGTTATTTGCACTACAACTATATTTTACTAAACTTTATACCACAAAAAAGGGGAGTTGGTGAGAATTGGATGTTACTCTTAGCTTTACACATTCATTTTTTAGGCTGTAGTGCAGAATATGGAATGTTAGGTCAAAGTTGGCGCTCAGACCCATGGGACCCGGGGGGTCGAAAAAGGGGCCCCTTTCGGTTCAATGATGACCCCCCATGTTCTATGTACTCAAATGAAAGATATTTTCAAGACGAATCCAACGATGTTATTTTTAAGTTCCTATGGGTCTCCTGGACCGAGTTAGAGCCAATTAAATTTCCGGGTATATCAAACTCGCGCGATTTTTTTAAAAATAATTTTTGCCAGCGGCGCTATTAACCCATTAGTGACGACTGTTACCATATTGTAACGTTGACAGCGTTAGCTATTGCACGCAATAAAATAAACATAAGAATAAATGTCAAAAATTTTCTTTTTTAATTTCATCAAAGCATGCTTTGATCTTTCAATCCTGATTTACCGCTATGCGATCAGACGTCAGTAGCGGACGTGGGATCATTTAATATATGTGTTTTTCATATGTGCGCAAAACAGCAATATGGAGGGATATAAAAAGTCACTAAATATTAAGAAGATTTTTTGGTTGTTTAAAGACTGATATATTAAAGACTTTTAGTTTTTGTTATTTGAGAAGAATATCAAATATCATAAAAACGTATTGCATGAATTGTTTTTTACTTGATACTTTTTATTTACCTGTTTTAAAGCTGTTACCATATGGCCACAGTCGTCATAACACCAGTAAAAATGGATATTTTTCTGAAATTTTTCATGTTAATTTTTTTATGTAAAATTAGTTTTTTAACTAATTTATATTTAGTACTGACAAAATCTTTAAAAAATTCCCATTTTTTCGCTCTCGTCATTAAAGGGTTAATCCCAACATATCCATTTCCACTCTAATTTACAAAAAATAAATTTTTTCCCGGGAAGAACCAAAAAAAAATATTATTTTTAAAAAAATCGCACTCTAATTTACAAAAAAAAAATATTTTTTTCTGAATATACCAAAAAAAAAAATTTGCCTGCGGTGTTACTGCAACCATCTCAACCGTTACAACTCTAATTTAAAAAACAATTAATAATGTAAAGGGATATATCAAAAAAAAAATAAATTACAAAACATAGCTTTTTTTAAATATTTTTTAAATTTTACATCATTTTTTCCACTTTTATCCTTTTTTTAATCAATTTACTTTTTTCAAATATTTCTTTTTGGACATTTTTTTTGAATTTTTTTAAATATTTCTTGAATTTGTCCATATGTTTCCTTCATTTTTTTAATTTTTTCTCAATTTTCTTTCTTTTAATTAAAAAAACCTTAAAAATTTAAAATTTTCACACATTTTTGATGGCATTTAATTTTTCTATGGAATTTTTCAATTAATTTCCCAAACTATTCTAATTTTCATGATTTTTTCCCATTTTTTTTTTAATTTTTACGGGGTTTTTTAGAAAAAAATATTTTTTTTTAAAAAATCGCGTGGTTTTTAGATTTTCTATTTTTTTTTTAGAATTTTTCAATTTATTTCCTTCAATTTTTCTAACTTTTTCATAATTTTTTTTTTTCAATTTTTCTTTTTTGCTATATCCCGGAAATTTAAATAGCTCTAACTCGGCCCAGGAGACTCGTAGGAACTTAGAAATAATATCGTTGGATTCGTCTCGAAAGTGTCTTTCATTTGAGTACCCACACATGGTGGGTTATCATAGAACCCAAGGGGCTCCTTTTTTGGGCCCCCGGGCCCCGTGGTCCTTAGCGCCAACTTTGACCTTGATTTTCGTGTTTTAGGGCGTATTTGGCGGGAGTGACATTTTTTTGGGCTCCCGCCCCATATTCTGCAATTTTGCCATTTTTTGTCGCTAATTTTTATCGATTTTATTCGATTTACCGATAAGTTTGGAGAATATTTTCATGAATTTTGTAACTCCCCAAAAATGGGAATTTGTTTGGGATGTGGGAGTAGTTTAAATCCGATATTGCTTATCTTATAACTTAACCTCTCCTTCTGGACATCGCAAATTTCAGCCCGAAAGCTCATAAACTACATGGACATAGAGACGGCCATCCCCAAAAAGGGAGAGTTTGTATGGAAAGTGGGAGAAGTTTTCGTTCGATATTGCTCATATTACAACTTACGCTCCTATTAAAGGATTAAAGCTTGCATATCAAATTTTAGCTCGATATTTCTTAACCTACGGCTGAAATCGCGGAAGCAGTTAGGCGGACACCCCAAAAAAAGGTAGAGTTTGAATGGAAGGTGGGAGTAGTTTTTGACCGATATTGCTTATCTTAGAAAGTAGCATCCGCTTAGAGATTGAATCTTGCGTACAAAATGTCAGCTATATACCTCTAAAAATACGGCTGCAAAAAGGGAGAGTTTGTATGGGAGGTGAGAGTAGTTTTTGACCGATCGAGCTCATCTTAGAACTCAACCTCCATTCAGGGCAGCAAAGCTTGCATACAATATTTCAGCTTGATGGCTCTTAAATTACTGCTGTAATCGCGGGGACTGACATACGGACACCCCCAAAAAGAGGAATTTTGTATGGGTAGTGGGAGTAGTTTTTGACCGATCGGTCTCATCTTACTACTCAACCTCCGCTTAGTGTAGGGAAGCTTGCATACAAACTTTCAGCTGGAGTTCCCTCAAACTACAGCTGTAATCGTTGGGATAGTCCCCAAAAAGGGAAAGTTTGTATGGGAGATGAGAGTAGTTTTTGACCGATCGAGCTCATCTTAGAACTCAACCTCCATTCAGGGCAGCAAAGCTTGCCTACAATATTTCAGCTTGATGGCTCTTAAATTACTGCTGTAATCGTGGGGACTGACATACGGACACCCCCTAAAAGAGGAATTTTGTATGGGAAGTGGGAGTAGTTTTTTACCGATTGGTCTCATCTTACTACTCAACCTCCGCTTAGTGTAGAGAAGCTTGCATACAATATTTCAGCTTGATTGCCTTTAAACTACGGCTGTAATCGCAGGGACAGACCCGAAAATGGGGGAGTTTGTATGCGAGGTGGGAGTAGTTTTTGACCGATCGCGAACTTAACCTCCGCTGTGAGGATAGAAGGTTGCATTCCAAATTTCAGCTCGATATCTCTTAAGCTGCGGTTGTAATCGCGGGGACAGACAGACGGACGGACAGACGGTCACCTTAAAATCGACTCAGATTTCGATGCAGACAGACGGGGACAGATAGACGGACGGACAGACGGCCACCTTAAAATCGACTAAGATTTCGATGCTAATCATTTATATATATATATTGTCATACCTACCACGCCTCCTTATGGGCGTTACAAATGGAAGAACAAAATTATTATATCCTTCACTCTGTTCATGAGCATGGTGAAGGGTATAAAAATGTAGATCAATGAGCTAAAAACTATTTTTGCGTTATCAAACTGCACAAATAGGGATTTTAGTTAAAAAATTACAATCTTCATATGTAATTTGAATACATTATAATTTTAAAGTACCTAAAAATTTTAAATTTAATGTTTCAATGATTTCAAAAAAAAACCCCCGGTTATCATGTGACATGATTTGAAAATTTTGGAAACATTTTACTTTTAAACCTAACAACAATTACTAAGTAATTAATACAAACAAAAGTATAAAATAAGTCTGTCAACTGTCTGTAGTAGCATACTACCCCTGCCGCCCTTCTATGCCACACATATGTAAGCACATAGCATTGAGCGATAATCAGGTAATCAAATTCTTTAATGTTTGAAATGCGATTATCACAACTTTAACTACAATCACGTGGACTCGTATCGCAATGTATGACTCAAGTAATTTTCATCACCAGAAGGCAATCTCACATTGCTAATGGACGCCTTATAATTTCCTAATTTTGAAATAGTTTCATTTATAATCGTATAATATATTATATTACTATAATTAACTTAAAATTGTGTCATTAAAATTCCATAAAATGATAACAAGTTTTGTTTTTTCATTCTTTTATTGCTTTATTATTACACAGCAGAAGACGAAGAAGAAGGAAAGCGTTCATTTGAATTTTTCCATTTATGTATTTACAATTGTGTGTGATATTTTATCTTTAGTACTGTTTCATTTGTTTTGTTTATTTTTAATATATTTACAACATTATGCAGTAAGTTCATTGTTTTATAGAATAGCGCGCAAAAACAACCACGATTTTTTTTTGCTATTGAAATTATTTTTGAAATATCAACAACAAGAAGTGTAAGCTAAAAAAAAGATAATTAAAGCATTTTAATTAATTTACGGTTTAATATAAATTAAAAAAGAAGAAAATTATTTTGATAAGTGTTTTACTTCGTTTTTTTTTTGTCATTATTGATAAATAACACATTGGCACATGATGACTAAAGATTTATGGTTCATACTATATGTTGGTTATGTTAACTTTCTTTTCGGCGAAAAAAGTATTATGTTCTTTCTGAGAGTACATTTTTATAAACATGCCGAACAAATATGGGTATTTCTACAGAAAGATATACCGGGGCACAGTGGGAGAAAAAAAGTTTTTTTGGACATTTGAAATTTTAGGCAGCAATTCTTGACCGATTTTCAAAAAATTCAATATTCAATATATCGTGCAGATGGCCGCCGCGACTTTGCTGGCATGCACGCGATCTTTTAATGAAATTTTCAATAACCGTTTCGCATAAATGCTGCGGTATTTCATTAATGCAGCGTCCAAATTCCTCTTTTAAGGCTTGAGTCGTCGTCGGCTTATTCGCGTAAACCATCGACTTCAAAAAACCCGAAAGAAAAAAATGGTGTTAAATCGCACGATCTAGGCGGCCAATTCAGATCTCCAAAACGCGAAATAACACGACCGGAAAATGCAGCAATTGAATTGTTTCTCTGGCTGTATGACATGTGGCACCGTCTTGTTGGAACCACATGCCCTCCACATTCATTTCTTCAATTCGAGGCAAGAAAAAACTGGTTATCATTTCACGATACCGAACACCATTGATTGTTTGCGCTTGACCTGCCTTGAGCGACATCATCACGTACAGCTGCGACATTTTCGGTCGATCGACCTGGTCGATGGCGCGTTGTTGTCTTTACATCACTAACAGACCCAGTTTCGACAAATTTATCCATTAATCTCTTTACAGTTGACTCTTTTGGAGCATTATTGTGACCCCAAATTGATCGCAATTTGCGAACTGTAGCCGCAATACTTTCACCATTTTGTTAAAACAATTCCACAATGAGAATGCGTTGTTCATTCGTGTAGCGCTCCATTTTTACTAACCTTGTACCTTCTACTAGCAAACAATAACAATTGTTCAAATGTCAAACTATGACACTTCGAATGTTGCCAGATTTAAAAATTGCGTTTTTGTTGGGACACCCTTTATTTGTGTATATGGGTAAGTCGAAAGAAATTAGAAGGGAAGTATTAATGCAGTATGTACTTGGAAAAATAAAAGAGGTCCTTTAAGGTGTAAACAATAGTGCGATCAAGTATTTGGGAAGATGAGAACATTTTTTCAAATTTTGCAAAATCAAATCGGAAAATAAAAGCGATCCTCTAGTGGGATAGAGAAGCTGGGATCATCCTTGAAAATATTCGAAGTTTTCAAATCAAACACAGCTTAATTCGCGTATTCAATCTAATGTAATATTTTATAAGATCAGCAAATCGATGTTCTATTTCACCCCATCACGTACGGTTTTCAACATACCCTCAAAGAAGACAAATTTTGTTGTATTTTAAGGTTACTTTGATGTCGAATTTCGATGTATTTTAAGGTTATGTCGAAAATCTGACGCGTTGGGGGGAAATAGACCTAAGAGTCGGTTTATGAAGTGGTTAAAATGATGCGAAAAAGAAGCTAAGATCATCCATGAAACTCTATCGAAATTTTGCAAAATCAAATCTAAATCCAAAAGTTGCAATATTACTCAAGTGACGGATATTTCAATTCGCATATTCATTCAAATGAAATATTTTAAAATATCACTAAATCGATGCTCAATTTCACCCTTACGTCTGGCTTTTGACATAAACTCAAAGAACCCGAATTTTGGTGTCGAATTTTGTTGAATTTCGAGGTTAGTTTGGTGTCGATTTTTGATATATTTTGAGGTTATGTCAAAAATCTGACGTGATGAAGTGAAATAGACCTCAGAGTCGGTTTCGGAGGTGTAAAAAATAGTGTGATAAAGAAGGTGATATAATCCATGAAAAAATTTGAAATAGGCAAAATCAAATCTAAATCCAAAATGTGCACTTCTTCCTAAGTGACAAACATTTCGAAGTAATCACAGCCCAATTCGCATATTCATTCAAGTTTGGTTTCGAATTTTGATGTATTTTGAGGTTATGTCAAAAATCTGACGTGATGAAGTGACATAGACCTCAGAGTCGGTTTCGGAGGTGTAAAAAATAGTGTGATAGAGCTCATCCTTAAAAATATTCGAAATTTGCAAAATCTAAATCCAAAAGTTGCACTATTTCTCAAGTGACGAACTTTTCAAATTAAACACAGCTGAATTCCCATATTCATTCTAATGTAATATTTAATAACACCAACACACAAAAACATCGATCTTCTGTTTCAACCCAGCACGTCAGGGTTTTAACATAATCTCAAAGAACCCAAATTTTCGTATTGAATTTCGATGATGTGGTGAAATAGACCACAAATTCGGTTTTGGCGACCCCAAAAAAACATAAATATACCGAACTCAGAACATAAATATTTTTCGTGTACGTGGAATCAGTGCCTTTGCCGACCCACACAACAAACTTATGTTTTGAGCTCGAAATCAGACCATGACCAAATTCGACAGCAAAGTTTATATTTTTTTAAGGTTATGTGAAGAACTAGACTTAATGGGCTGAAAAAATCTTCAGTTCCTTTAGCGATCCCTAAAGTGATCACATGCTTTCTTGACAATATTTTGCGAACAAAAATTCGACTAAATTTGCATTTTACAAACATATTAACACTAAAATACAATCGAAAAATTAAGCCGAGCTTACATATTAAAGACTTTATTGTAATTTTTTCCCTTTATGGAATTACAAATATCGCGCTCGTGGTCTGGAATTACCAATATGGGTAATGTAATTTAAATAAAATCTACATTTTATCTAGTTTTTATCTATAGGAAAACTGTATTAAAGAAATATGATATTTATTAAACTGGAAATGTTATGACCGGAAAGTAAAAAGACTTTTGGTCCACTCTGTATATAATGCATGGTATTTATAGAAAAAAAGGAAAAATTTTATTTGTGATTCAAATATACGAAATAAAGTCAAATAAGAAAATCATTTAAAAAATTTACTTTTAAAAGTGTTGTGCTAAATTTTTGTAAAAAATTAAATACAAGTATTAGACATGGTCCGCTACACCGTTCATGTTGAATGCTGGTGAAAAATAAAATTAAAGACAGATACGTCGACAGATACGTCTCTAATGTAATGAGGAAGACAAATGTTTACACGGATTTTTTTCTCCCAGACATGTCTGCCAGTGTGAAGTGCCCTTAATTGCCCTATTAAACCAAGTTAACATTCTATATTTTTGAGTTATCAATAGTTCCGAAACTATTTTATTTTATTTATTATTTATTGGTTTTTGCCAAATAAACTTTACAGACCAAAAATTTGGATATCAATATGAATTCCATATAAATTTTCCTGATTATCCTGACATTCTACATATTATATCTCGAAAATCTCTTTCTTCTAATTTATTACTAAGATTTTGACTAAATTTTAACCACTTGACCGCAAACGACCAATCATCATATAATCTGTCGCCTACGTATGTACTTATATTTATAAAGGTAGATGATTTGGTCTTATACCACAGAGAACAATTATAGGAAAACCACAACGAAGAAATGTGATATTGATTAAACTGGAAATGGTATGACCGCAATTAGTGTGACACACATTGTGCGGCGCGATAAACGATTAAGTGACTTGTAAAATATCAAACACTCATGGGTGCCTATGAGTTATACTACTACTGGGGTGTTAAATTGCCGATATGATCCAATAATGATAAGTCAGTCTGTCCAACAATTGTTTATGAGTTTGATTTATTGCAACAATAAAGTGGTAACGCCGAAATGCAAGAAGTGTGGCCAATCGTATTTATAAGAGCGATTCTAGGTAAATGAAAGTTGTTAAGTGTTGATAAGAAAGTAGTAGCGGAGCTTTTGTAGAGGCCACCAACTAAGTTATTGATGTGATTATAATATCGATGTAATTACGTATATTACTTTTAATCGATAATTAGAAGGTTTTAATATAATCCAGCTTGTTAAGACTCGTGGAAGTCGTAATAATGTTATCAAAATTGATAATAAAGGAATTTCAACGTCATTTTACTGGCAATAAATGTAATATCACTAAAATAAAAAAAAAATGAATGGAACTTATAGTCAATCAATATTAAGATGGCGATATAATTGTCGTACAAAACAAATCCGCGGTATTCACACTTTGAAATGTCTTTGGACGAAACAGCTGACATTTTAATGATAAAACAGAGGATATATGTATGTAACATAATCCCGATGCACAAGATTCGGACCTGCAATGTGAGCTACACATAACGATTTTGTAGATTTAAAATTTTTTGAAAAATTTATTTTATACTTCGTCGAATAAGCTATGCATGACTATTTTGTAGAAAACTGCGATTTATAAGATAATCCACCAGTATCCGGATTTTGAATTCGAAATTTACTTTTTTATATCGCAAAAAGTATTAAAGAAATTTCTACGCAATTTATTAATTGAGGTAGCATTTTTTATATCCTTCGCTTTGCCCAACATTTATTTGAGGCAGTTCATCTTTAGAATAGATGTGACCGAATTCCGAACAAGAGCGAATAATCTTACGTCCATTGAACTTCCAGCTCTTTTCACACATTTTCATTCATCACTCGCATGTTTTAAGTTTCCGAAATAACCATCTTTCTCATCTGTTAACCGCAATAGGGTTTTGTTGTTGCGTTGCAGCGAATCATCATTGCAGTTTAATGGTTTACTCATACAAAAACACTTGGACCGATGACCACTAAAACAAACGTTGACAGAATATAAATAATACTCGTACAACACAAAACATTAAATAAATATTGAGTTTAGCATTCACCAGAAAAACAAATACCAACAACAACAATAAAATGCTATTGAACTTTAAAATGTAACAAACATAAAAAAAAGAACAGAACACACAAAATTGTCCGGAAAACAATAAAACATAAAATTGCTATTGCAGACAAATAATTTTATTTTAATTACTCCAAAACCAATAAATAAATGCAGGGCAATTAGCTTAACAGTTGATCACTCGGACCAAGGGATTGAGAAATACCGTTTTAAAGTAAAACGTGTGCAAATATTAAACTCGACTGTGTTATAACAAAGGAGCGGTAGGAGGAGCGGCTAGGGAGCAAGTGTTTGCCGTATTTTATCAACCCCGATGACTGGATGACCTTGAAAAGATATGGATAAAAAGTTAAGCCTCTCAAACATATAAAAATTCATGGTATTGCAATTTTAGATAATAGCTGATACGCTGAACTATGTTAATAGGTGTCTGACACAAGAGACACAATTGTTGACGCGGACGATAAGGAATTTTATCACCCACTGTGTATTGTATAAGGTAGACTCAGGCGACAAATGTTAAAAATTTTATTTAAAAAAAATAAATAAAACTAATAAAAAGAAATACTTAAATATGTACAGCTCTGATAAAAAGGCTATCGAATGTTTTACAGCTTCTTGGAAAAACGAATAAAGTGCTTTCAGGTCATGATTGGGGTAATTGGTCATGATTATTTTTAAGTTTACACCGCATATTTGTGTATAATTCCAGTCTCAAAATTTCATGTAGTTCTCAAATTTTACTGATCAACAGTAGACATCCCACACGAACATTAATATATAGTCATAAGAGTGGGCCACTCTCTTTCCCGACCTAGCAGCTATCCGAATTGTAATCTACGATGAATTCCTATCGTTGGTTTTAATTCAGTCAAGACCCCAGTTATTAACGAGAAACTTCTTTTTCGTATTTTATAGAGTAGATATGACCTGAGAAACTGTTGAGGTTTCAAAAAATATTGGAAGTCGGTCATACTTTTGACTCATCTGGGGTCAACTCTCATCAGAGTTGGGAGGGAATTTTATAAAAAAATTTATTTTGTATGAGAGCCTCCTTGTTGAGTGATGTTATGGGGTTGGTTTGTTTGGAAAAAATGTCAAGCTGATAGAAACCAAGATTTGGGTTTAGCGATCCAAATAAACTTAAAAACTGCAGTCTGTTCTTAATAATTTTATTGTTATTGTGAGAATTTATATTAGGGGTTCTAGTGGTCTAATCCTCATACCATAGACAGCGTGGTTGATATGGGTTAATGCCACACTAAACAGGTTTACATTACACCTCCCAACTGCTTATGATTTGTAATATGTTACAGGTGGTTTGAGGTCGGGAGGCCATTTTTTTTCTCATGTCAAACAAAAGGGCCTTAAACGTGACAAATTCCCCTATACGATACTTACTAAATTCAAATCGATATTAAATTATTATGGCATGTAACTTGACAAAACGAATGATGTAGAACTTTTAATTTTTGAGGCTACTTAGACGTGCAGTTCTCAGAATTGAGTCCCAATAACTTTTTGGATGACATATTTTAGGAACTTTTATATATTTTTAAATAGTTATATATATCTTTAAATAATTGAATTATGTATATTAGGGTCGATGTCGGATTTTTTTCGGTCTGACCCCCCAAAAATGTCAAATGTCAAAAAGTCTTTGCAGATTTTGAAATAGCCAAAGGTTGAGCATGCTTTGGGCTTAAAGTTTTTAAGCTCCTGTAGCCACGTTTGGAAGGCATAACTCAAGAACGACTAGGTCAATTTTGCTGAAATAAAAATCCGAAATTAAATTATCCTTCAATTTTAATATTAAAATTCCTTTAATCTATTAATAAATAATTTCTCTGCTAATCAACAGTTTTAGAATTAAAAATAAATTTACAAAAAAAAAATAAAAATTTGCCTACAAAAACACAATTAAAAATTTGAATTTTGTAGGCAAATTTTTAATTTTTTTCAGATATTTATTTCTAACTGCGAAACTGTTAATAATGCAGAGAAATATTTTTTTAACATATAAAAGGAATCTTAATTCATAAATTTCGGATTTTTATTTCAGAAAAATTGGACTAGTCGTTCTTGAGGTATGCCTACCAAGCGTTGCTATAGGAGCTTAAAAACTTTAAGCCCAAAGCGGCACAGGCTAACATACTCCAAACATGCTCAAACTTCGGCTATCCCAAAATCTGGTAAGACTTATCATTTTTGGGGAGTCAGACAAACGAAATTCTGAATATTTTTTTCCCATAGAACTTGCGACCTCCCTCATGTATATTTTTATATTAAAAGCATAAAATGCATAGGAAAATTACGAGTTCACATACATTTCTATTTAGTTCGCTAACCGAATTTGCCGACAATCTTCAATTGATTTTCTTACATTAACGTTAACAACATTTAATCGTCAGTCGGTCTAATGTTTACATATGATTTATAGTGAACCAAGGAATGCGTCAAGATTTTTGCACATATCGTAAAATTATCACAGCAATAATTGTGTCAAATAACAGCAACAACAACAACTCAAATATCTATGTTATCAACGTCATTGATCACACACGCACTCACAAAAAAAAAATCATAAATAAAAATAAATCACGTATTGAAGAGGAGTATCGTAAAATGTATCAAAAGCCACTTCAAGGGGATTTTAACGTAGTGGAAGAGATTATAGTCAATAGGGCGGTTAGAAATAGTTATTTCGATTTGATAACATTATAATTTATGATTTATATACTGACAATTGTCTAAATGTCCCACTTATCTCTTAAGCCCTCTGAAAATTGAACGCTGACGTTAGATCAACGTCATATATGGATGTGTAAATGAGTTGTAGATGTATTAATCAAAATATACGACCTTTACCGTAATTCCTTGATGTTAGGGGTTTTATTAGATATTCCATATTATACATATACATATGTATATTAGTGGTCACAAACCATAGCGGTCTAACTCGAGTTGGGACGAAATTCAGCGTGTATCAAACATCGTGCTCAGACACGATATCTTACAGATGTATTTAATTTTAAGAACTAAATAAAACTATGATAGCTTTTTTACACCAGAACGCATTTAGCATAATTACGCATTATTCCGCATTTTTAAAAGATGCTGCCAATATGCTACAAATTTAACATATATTTTGTTGTTGGAAAGATGACAGCATATTTTCGCATTCATGAAAGATACGGAAAAATGCATGAATTTAAGCGATTTTTCTGAATAATGTTGATCCGGCAACCACCATTTTCTTTGTTTGTTTACATTTATCGAAAAAAATGCCAAACAACATGGAAGGACAAAAAATTTAAATTTTTGACAAAATATTAATAAATGATTATTCCAATAAGTTAAAAGCGTTCGCGCTTCGTGGAATACTGCCTTCGAGCAGCCCCTACCGTTCAGAGTCCCGTTAGCAACATCTTAGGTTCGAGCGAATTTACAGAGAATTTTAAGTGAGAGAGGTTTGATGGAAAATTTTGAACACAACGAGGTTCGAATGCTACAAAACTAAAAAGTGTTAAAACATGAATGAAAACTTTTAGAAATTTATAAAATTTTCGATTTATATGAGTGGGAAATGTACCAAATTATGTTTATACAAGGTACAAGGTCATTATATTGCAGAACAATTACATAAAAATGTAAAATAAAACATTTCAGGTTGCGTGTTACGTTCAGTTGATCCCCCACTGAACATACCCACTACTTGTACATTTAGTTGCATACAACCCAACACATGATTCATCGTTTACAAAAATTCGTTCGAACCTCGTTTTCCAGGCATTTTTTGTAACAAAATTTAACAGCCTGGAATCTTGGTCACTCTTTATATATTGCTCTGTGCTCCGAGGCAATGTTAATAGATTTGTGGCAGGAAAATATTGCAGGTTTTCAAGACGATTGGAAAAATGTGTGAGCTAGACAATAGCTAAAATATGTAGCTTCCTAGCATTTTGCATATTTAGCTTAAAATGCGAAATGCTTTTTTTGGTCTAAAAGGGCTAAAAAATGTTTATACCTAAAAATGCTCTCTTGAGAAAAAGTAAAACAGACAAAGGCTGTTATGACTTGAGATCACAGATATTTGTATAAATAAAAACAAAATATTCGCCTGCAATAAGAAATATGTATCCTGTATATAACATCAAACTTAATATAACATCTAGTAAAAGTAAAAAATCATTTGATTTTGTCAACGTTCACTTGCAGCGAATCCCTAATGTTAAGTACAACTTTAGCATGATAAAAGCAATAATGCATCAAACAAAACAGCAAAACAATTAACAAAAAAACAAAATCCTTGGCTAAATAATTCTATAAACAAACAATAACAACAAAAAACACCTAAAAATGCATTTCCTACCGCACTTAAACAAACATCCATTTAACATTTGTCTGTTAAACAACATAATAAAAGTTAATGACACCACACGTTTAATTAATATTGTTAACTGTCATTTGACTGTCACGACATAAGATTCTTAAAAAAAAAACAACAACAAAATACTACGCTTATGAATGTCTGACGTATAGCAGATATACATACATATGTAAGAATATATACAACAACATGTGCGCAAACACTGTGACTGACATAGTGATAATAAACTGTCACATAAAACGTTTGATTATGTGCGTTGTGCATATTAATGATAGTTTTTCAAAATTCTACATTGTTTAATTTTTGTTTATTATAAAACGCCCGCGTGCTTAGATTTTTTTTTTAACTTTCTTAACGTTTCGTTTTCATTTCAAAGTTCATTAGACCAGACCAGTGGCCATTCATGAAATAAATAAATTTTGTCCATATATACACGCCATTCCATTCATTAAATGTTAAATTCTTCACACATCATTTGATTAATCGGAAGTTAATTTACATTTTCATCAGGTTGATTATAAAGTCAGCGATAATGACTGGACTACGGAGCAAAAAGGGGCGCTGTGCTGATTATTCAATCAAACAACGACGATGGTTGGTTTAACATCTGTTCCAGCCATTTGCATAATCGTCGACGTCTTCGTTTTGTTTTTATCTAATCACAGCAATTTTATGGGAATTTAACACTGTCAATTCAATGTCAAATGTAATTGTATATTAAAAAAATATTGTATTTAAAAAAAACGATGTTTGTACTAATGCTCTTCTATTGCATTTTTGTGTGTCAATCTTTGGCCACCATACTTATGATTGTTATGTTTTTTTTTTGTAGAATTTTTTTTAATTTTTTTTGTCGCAAAAATCTCATCACCTGTTTATTATAATTACTGTCTGTTGATTACGCACAGATAACGTCTGGCAGAGATATCTGTTAGGTAGAGAGAGAGAGAGAGAGCATCTTCAATTAAAGCAAAACAAAACAAAATAACAATATCAAATGTGTTGGATATTGGCCCCCTTTAACGCCGTGAAACAAGTTTAAATAATTCTATTGTTGATTTTAATGCGTTTAGCAAAACATAAAGTAACGTGACTTAAATTAAATCAAATAAAAAAAAAAATTTTTTTAAATTTTTTGGCTTGCCAACAATTGTCGAAATTCTTTGTTGACAGCCACATATGTATATTTGTAGCTCAGAGCCTGAGGACGTAAGTACCGAAGTAATGATTTTTGCTTCGTTATAATTTTGGTAAAACATTTTTAGAGATGTGTTCTCATGCAACGATTAAGCAAAAATATCCATCTATTAAGTAAGAAAAAAATATTGTAGTGCAGTGTTGTTATTAACGATTGTTAAGGAAAACCTCAAATCTTGTTACTCTCGGGCGTTGTCCGTTCTTGTACCTCCCCTAAGTTTTTTTAAGTTTGTATTGTCTCGCTAACTATTTTTATACTATTTATGGAAAAAAGATTTCAAAAACTCTTTTGAATTAATATTATTTATTGTTTATTGATCGATACTTAACTTTAACAATAATGGCTTTTCTATATTCTATTTTTAGGTGATATTCCAATATGATTTTCAACCCAAAAACATTGAATTAATTTGAAATATATTACAATAAAATTCATAAATTTTATCAAAAATTATTTAGTACCGCAATGTATAAACTCCAGTGTTTATACCTAACTTTTTATATTTGTATCAAAAATTATTATTATTTTATTGTAACTTTATGAATTTCCTGAATTTCCAAACACAAAATGAATTACCCTTTATAAAAAATGTACTTTTCGCTCACAAAATTGTACGAGCAATCCTAAATATTGGTTGACAGCTCCTTTGAGTATAACATATTAAGAATTATCTAATGTTTGAGTCCAAAAGATTGTCTTCTTCGACTGTAGATTGCCTTTATCTATCTTTTAGCTAAAGTTAAGGTACGCACAGACGGTTGCCAGATCTTACAATATTGCCCGAAAAATTTGCAAAAAATGTCCAACAACCGTGTGCACTTTAAATTTTGTATGGCAACGTTTGCAGAAAAATCATTGTAAAACAACAATATTGCCAGACATCCGCTAATCGTCTAACCGCAAAATGTTGCCACCTTCAAATTTTTGTAAGATAATTGCAAACACATTCAATTTGCAGATGTGTAAAGTTTATGCATCTGCAAAATTTCACCATTTGCAGAGATTAATTATATGGCAACACTGTCCATGTCAGAATATTGCCGGTACATTAGCAGATTTGACAAAATTGCTATTTCTGGCAACCGTCTGTGCTTAGCTATAGTACCGCAGAAATACAGTCCACTCGCTACTATTTCCTATTGGGTCGATTAAGGCGATTTTGATAACGGCAACAACAGCAACACTCTTCAGGAGAAGAGTTGTCTTCCCCACATAAGACTTGTATTTAAAAAAAAATAAATCAAAAACTAAATTATTTTTCTTAAAACACCAACAAATCGCTTAAGAGACAATACAAACATAAAAATAAAATTACTCCTGATTTTGACCTAATCTTTTTAAACGGAGTATGCCACGGTGTTCTACGGCCCAAAATTATGTTGGGGTGTATCAACGATTTTCTGTGTCATTTCGAAGGATAAAATTTTACTTACAGTGTTATTATTTTTTTTTTTTGATAAACAACAAATTTAATAAAAATAACATAAATTATATGTTATAACTATTTTATTATATTATACCTGCACAATCCACCTTTAGGATTTAGAATAACAGATACATAGAAATTACAAAATATTATTAAAATAAAATATAAACAACATTTTTTTAATACTTTTTTGTCCATAAGGTGATCTAAAAGTCCGTTTACATTTGAATTGGACCACCCAATATTAAAAATGTAATGATGCAGTTTTGTAGAGAATTGTTTAAATATGATATGAGAATGTATGTTTTTTTTTTTAGAAAAAATTCCTTTTATTTTGAAAACATTAAAGTAAATTCCATCCAAGTGTGCTGAGGAAGAAATGATTTCAATTTTCATGAATTTAGTGGTCAATATATATTAGGGTGACCGGAAGTTATATGGGAAAAAATTGCAGCTTATGGGTTAGCCAAAATTTGAATACGATTGGTGTATGTTAACCTGTGCCGCTTTGGTCTTAAAGTTTTTAAGCTTCTCTTGTTTTTTTTTTGTAGTTGATCTATGTATGAAATATCGGTTCAAGATCTATTCTATTATTGCTAATAGAATTTGTTTTACAAGAGTAGTGTGAAATGGATTATATGACAGCTGGCAAGGCGGATTGCTTTTTCGATAGTTGCCAAACTATCTCATCAGCAGAGTTTGCTGTCTCCACTACCATCACAAACTTTGAGTGTTAAAAGCTCCATCAATGAATTGAGAAGCCAAAACACACCGCGGTGTGAAGATAACATCAACGAAGACCATACGTCAGCATAATCCACGCAAAATTCTATGCAATTTTGTCCAATGGACAAAGCGTAGACAAGAACTGCTATAAAATACAAAATTGAAAAAATTTAATTTGAATCTTTTGTGCAGAAATGGTATATGAATAGATTAAAGGAATTTAAATTCTTTAATTTCGAATTTTTAATTCAGCAAAATTGAACTAGGCTGTAGGACACAGATTAACATACTCCAATCGTGCTCAAACTTTGCCTAACTCAAAATCTGCAAATTCTTATAATTTTTTGGGAGTCAGATTTTGACAGATTTTGGTGAAATTCCATTTTCTTCTTAATATAGTCAATATAATTCTCGGTTCAAGTTCTAAAAGTTCTAAGATCAAGTTTGCACAAAAAGTATGACGTCATACAACTGTGCAGTGACTTGGGGTGGAGGTGTTACCCATTGGAATTCAGTTACATGGCGTCATTCAGCAAGGCGCAACCTGCGTTCGAATACTATGCAATGAACAGTGGTCCATTTGTCTGATCTAGCGTAACGAAATTAATAACTTCAAATATAATAAAAATTTTTCAAAAAGAAAAATTTTCTTGGAATTATATAACAAGAAGAACCCAAAGGAAATAAAATTCCACCAAATTTTTTTTTTGTTTTAAAAAATTTTCTTCAATTTTTTTTTGTTCAAAAAATTTGTTTTTATTTTTTCTTTAATTCGAAGACATATTAAAAAATATTTATATTAAAAAATTATTTCGAGTCAATACTCCAGTCTGACTCGGACTACCATACTTTAAATTGCAACATTGTTCAAAAAGAAAATTTGCTTGGAATAATATAACAAGAAAGAACCATAGGAAAATTTTTTCATTTCAAAAAATTTTTTTTTTTTATTTTTAAAAAATTTTCTTAAATTTTTTTTTCCAAAAATTTTTAATTTTTTTTATTTTTTTAATTCGAAGACGTATTAATTAATATTAAAAAAGTAAAAAAATAAAAGCCTTTTGGTCTACCCTGTATATTGAAATTACATCAAAATAAAAAAAAAAAATTGAAACAAAAATAAATTTACCATTTTCGCACCGGTGTGTGTGAGCTTCACATTGATTGTGTGAAGCTTTTAACACTTAAGGTTGTGATAATGAGTGGTGAAGGCACAGCAAACGGCACTGATGATGATGGTTTGGCAACCATCGAAATAGCTATCTTCCCTGCCAGCTGTCAACATAATCCATTTCACACAACTCTTGTAAAAACAAATTCTATTAGCAATAATAGAATAGATCTCAAACCGAACAATGAAAAACATATTCAATAATTTTTTTTTTAGAATTAACAAAAACAAAAATATTGAAATTTTCAAAAAAATTATAAATTTTTTTCTATAACCAGTAAGAATGTCTTCAAGGCATTTAAAAGAATATTGCAAAATATCCTTCACTATGCAGTGTCAAATTTAAATTTATTTTATTTAATCCATTTATATGCTAAAATCTTATTATTTGTATGGGTAATTTTACCTTGCGGCCTATTTCGCGTACATTGAAATCACAACAAAACACTTAATACAAAAAAATTATAAGTAAAAAAAAATTTCCTTAATAATTTATTTTTGAGAATTGTTTAGCCTTAACAAAATCGAAAATATTGAACTTAAAAAAAAAACAAAAAAAATTGGTTTTCTTATAATGCCTTTAAAGTATTTAAAAAAAAAATTGCAAAATATTATTCACCATGCCGCGTCAGATTTTAATTTATCTTATTTAGTGCATTTTTAAGTTAAAATCTTATCATTTGTATGAGGGATTTTACTTTTCGGTCATTTCAAGGACTTTTTACTGTTGCACTTTTGGACAAATTTTACATAATTTCAGTTTGAAATGATGGATACAATTTTTAACTACATTACATGCAGCTTAGAAAATGCTTAAGAAAAAAAGATTATTATGTTAACGACAAAAATTTACACTCACTTCCCATAATTTATTATAACGAGACATACAAATCTTCTCAAAAATTCTTCGCATTTTCTAACTACATATAAACAAACTATGTTCACAAACTTTTTGAAATCTATTAACAATCTATTAAATTCTCCAGCTAAATCCAGAATACAGTCAGCTTAATCTGCTTGCACCCCGATACAAAATGTTTGCACGAACCAGCCGTAATTATCATAAAAGTTTTACAGTCACTTTCCGAAATTTGTGTTGTGTTGTTGTTTTTGTTTTTCTTCAATATGTATTATTTCCAAAAACCATAAAACGTTCTCTAAAAACATTTTCTATTATCAGGAAATAAATCTATCTACGCGACAGACAGACACATTTCATTCTCAAGCGATTAGCAGCGCGCAATATGAAACAAAGCAAACACACTTAACATAGTGTATGTAGCATTATTATGCACCGGAACTAAAATCCGCTTCGGAAGTAGTAAACAGTACTGTGTGTAGTTTACCGTGTTTGTAGTGTAATATGCACGTAATGACGTCAATCAATTATATGTATATGTTTTATATGTTATTCACACATTGTTCAAATCTGTCTTTATTGGCATGTGAATTCGATAATGTTTGTTTGTGTTTTATTTCGAAATTTTCGGTGTTATTTAGGAGAAATTAATTTGGTTTAATTAACACATCAATTAACACATTTTTTGTCAAAACACAATTCCTTAGAGGAATATTTTGTTTTTTTTATTGTTTTTACTCATAATTTTATAACTGCTAATAAATGTGAAATAATTAAAACTTGAACGAACAGCTGTTTTGCTGTTACAACTAACAAAAAAAAAAATTCCTTTTCACTTGTTCACATTCTTTGTTTGTTCGGTTGTTCGTGCATTCGTTCTGCCTTAATTATAATGTCCATAAGTTATTTATTAGTTAATATGTATATATTTACTGGTTAAATAACAACTTATAATATATGCGCACATAAGTACGAGCGAGCGAGTAATTATTATTTAAGCACTTACATTTTGAGAGGCTTAAGCCCCAAGCGGGTTGTTGTGTCATTTTGCAACGCTGTCTCCTTAGAGTTGTTTGCCGATTATTAAAATAAATTTAATTATAATTTGTATCTAAAATTACACCTCAGCACAGAGTACGGAATTTTGTCGAACAAACACAGCTTAGGGTGTGTGTGTGAGACCAAAAAGAATTTCAGTTAACACTTCCGGTTAATTGTCACAATGTTTTTGGGCTATGCCACAGTTCACAGTCCTTGCGACAGTAACTTGTCGTCTTCTATTTCAATTTATATTTTTTATTGACACTCCTGCTAGACAGACGCGCTTTACGCCGCGTTTTTTTGGTTTAGAGCTCGCGTTTAGATTTCTTTGTTTTGTTTGCACTGCCGGTTAAATGCACACGATCGATCGTTACAAGATGATGATGATGTTGATGGAGTTTTCGAATAAAAATCCACACACGTTCGCGCCTTACGAACGTTAAATTTCAAATGAGAAAAGATTTTTAAATGTCTTTAGTTTATATACTACGAAGATAAACGTATGGATTGTTCAAATGCTCGTCGGTCGGGGTTTATGGCTGGCTGGTTGGCTGACTGACTGATATTGTTTCAAATGTAGTTGAGCGAGCGTATTTTCGTATCGTTTCTCTGACGCGTTTAAAGCGATCGATGCCCTGGTGTTGGTGAGCGTTTTAGTCGCTTGCCTTTGTATGGGTAGATGGCGGTCTTGCTGCTGTAGTGGTGATTGTAATTTCAAATGTTATCCATTTGTCGACTTGTTGCACACTCATTCATTGACTCACTCACACTGACGCATTTATGTTCGATCAGGAGTTCGAAGTCATTGATTTTGTTCTTTTTTTTTTGGTTTTATTGTTTTAGCCGACTTTTGGATAATTGTTAAAAGCAACAACATTTTAGGGTTCAATTATCGGTGGTTTTTCTTTTATGGCCATTAAATGACTCTAACAAGATAAAGAACATTGATTTGGCTATTGTGTGTTGTTGTCGTTCGTTATGTTGTATTTTGGTGTTGTTTTTGTAATATATTTATATATGAGGCAGCGTAAGAGTTGGAAGGATTTACAAACGGTTGCCCTAAGACGGCCCTATGTTGGTTTATTATAGTGAGTGTGTATCAATTAGAATTTTTTGAAATACTTTTCTTTTTGAATTATGCGAAATATAGCATTCTTTTGAAAATCTGCATTACAGTTCCAATGGAACCACATATTTGTCACAAATGAGCATGCAAACAATTAGTGGCAAAATACACTTGTTTACTGCCAACAAATGAGAAATGAATGCAACTATAATTGTGGCACTATAACAGTGAGCACAAACAACAATGTTAGGACAACATTGAGTATGTATAAAAAAAAAGGTGCTTAAATTCCAGTTTTTAGTCTTAAAAAGTACGCAAATGAAGACTTTACGTTAGAATATGTAAGAAAGTTAAACCAAACAATAAACAATCCCTGATTGTCATTGAGTGTTTTTTTTTTCTTTAAACTTAAAACAGAAAAACTTAATTTACCTTTATGCCCGTCGAATGGAGAATAGGAAAGCTGTGAATAAACATGCATCCTATTTTTAGACTCCCGCAACGGCACCTACAGTTTATAGACGAATGTGGACGTCAGCTAGAGCTTAACTGCAAAGTAGCTGCCGACAATATCGACGGGGCCGCCGGTAAGAGAAAAGTAGATGACAGAGACAGAAATCGAACACTGGTCTCCCGGATGGTAGTCACGTGTTCTAGCCATCATTATCATCGGCTATCCCGAAGCTTTAATACCCTTTAACATTTGTAAAAATGGTGATACAACTAGGTTTTAGCACTTTAACTATATTTTATTTAATTTTGTATGTTGCTTTTATCCGATTTATTACTACTGAAATATCTTAGAAGGCATACTAAATTTCGGAACGATAGCTCATGGGATTGGTCTGTAATGGCGCAGATAGACGGACGGACACCGCTCAAAAAAAGGGTGTTTGCATATGATGAAACATCCGCTGAAAGGATAGAAGCTTGTTTACTACATTTCAGCTCTACAGATTCTAAACTACGGCTGTAATCGCGAAGACAGGCATAAAGGGATGTGAGAGTAGTTTTGTTCGATCTTGCTCGTCTTAAAACTTAAGCTCCGGTTAGAGGATAAAGCTTGTATACTTAATTTCAGCTCGATAGCTCTTAAACTGATGCTGTAAACTCAAAAAAAAAGGGGAGTTTGTAGCAAGTTGGGAGTAGTTTTGTTCGATCTTGCTCCTCTAAAAACTTAAGCTCCGCTTAGAGAATAGAAGATTGCATATCAAATTTCTGCTCGACAACTCTTAGACTACGGTTGTAATTGCGGGGACAGACAGACGGAAACCCCCAAAAAGAGACAGTTTTTGTCCAATCTTGCTTATACTGGATCTTATCATCCGCATAGTGGATAGAAGCTTGATTATGTACTGATCGAGAATAACAATTTCTTCTTTATATTTATATCTGTAGTGCCAAGTTTTTGTTTTTAAAACTCGAAAATAAAAATTCTTTCTGTACCTTCATATCTAAACTGCTGAGTACTATCTGTACATTACATTTAAATAAATACATTTGCCACGCCTATTCCGCCCAATAATCAAACCTAAAATTTTGGTCTGTTTATTCATAGCTGCAGAGGCAAATTTTTTATGGCACTTTTACATGCTTCGCAACCTTTTGGAAGAGTTCTTTATTTTATTCTCGTCCACAAAGTCCACTCCAAGGAAAAAAAATTCTCGTGATCAAACAAAAGTACATTTCTAAATTTCAATTAAATTGGTTCATTACGTCAATTTTTCGGTATATGTATATACGTTCAACACAAGAATGTTAAGTATACTGGGTTTGAGTAAAATCGGACCATCAATATGTATAAACTTCCGAAATTAGTCCACTCCAGCGCCACATAACGGGTCCATATATACAAAAACTTTGTCCTCATGATCAAACAAATATACATTTTAAATTTTAGGTAAATTGGTCCATCCATTCAAATTTTCGATATAAATCCAACCCAGCGCTTAACCAGGAGGCAAAAAAGTGCAGCTCGCCATTTAAAAAGAAATTTTAAAAATATTTTCTTGGAAAGTTTGGAAAAGTTTAGTCTTTACCATATATATTTCTAAAAAATTTTACCAACAAATATTAATCTAAAATTTTGGAAAAATCTTCAAGATGTTTTAAGAGACAAAGTTCTTAAAAAGTAAAAAAATGGGATAAGTTTGCTTGGAAAAAATTTTAATGTCTTTGAAAAAGGGCAACGTGCCTGAAAATGCAAAAACAAATTCTCTATACATAAATCTTTTAAGCCTAAATATCTCTCCATAGACTTACGTAGTCAAAATCTATAATATTAATATTTTATTTTTTAATATTTTTTATATTTTCGAACTTAGTTTTAAACAACAAAATTTTCAGCTTTTATATAATTTTGGCCACGGCTTTTATGCAAATAAATTGAATGTCAAAATAACGCGATTCGATTTAAAATTGTTTACTAGGTAAGAAATAAATAAATCCAAAAAACTATAAAAATTTAAATCTTTATATAAAAAAAAATATTTTATGTATATAATGACATTGAATTTATAATTTGACCGTAAACTAGTGTTTTCCCTTTCAAATTGTTATCCTTTTAAACAAGAAAAAGCTTCATTAAAAATTTACAATATAATGACAAACTGACTAGTGCGCTGTTCCCCATTATTAATTGAACTAATTGTACTTTGTCGTACGTGTGCATACAAAAAACCTACTCCCTCACTTGAGAATGATCAAAATCTAAGAGTGGAATTTTTGTTATACTACAGAAGATAGTGAGTTTGAAGTACAAGTACCTTGCCTTTACGTCATATTTGTTTGGGTGTTTCCTTTTTTATTTGTGATTATCACAGCACACCTGTCCATTTTAAGTTTTGCACCTCTTAAGATAATGATAATGGGGTATATCACAAGGCGATCGGGGCTTCTAAAAAATTTAAATGTGTCAATTCTCATATATCAGTGGTCATGCGCACGCCATAACGGCCTTACACGAGTTGGGACAACATTAAGAATTTAGTATCAAACAAATCAAACCAATATGTTACCTTAGAACTAATATTTTAAATTCAACCGAACTGTTATCTGAAACTTTAAACAGCTCTCTTGAAATAATAGTGAAACAGACTTAGGCTGCTGTGGCTTATGAACCCAGATATTTGTAAACAAACATGTATGTATGAATGAAAAAAGTAAATAAGTGTCTTTGCTACATATTAAATAAAAATTACAGAAACGAGACACAAACTGTATAAAATATGTATTTTTTTTTTTAAGTAATAACATAAGAGAACACGGCAAATAAAATCTATTATGGAAAATCCTTTAAGATCAACGGTTAAAATTTTATATTTTCAATTTGTTCAATCAACATTTTAATTAATAAGACTAGGCATTAGTTACCACATTTTCCCACTCCAGTTCTCACCATTCATTATGGAAACATCAGTAATTTTTTAATTTCTATCATTATGCAATTTGTTATCACTTTGTTTAAAACACCTACGCAAGACCACTTAGGAGAGTACTTAACCAAACTGTCATTTATTCTTTTTCTATTCATCATGCTCAAGTGTTTACATCTTTTGTCATTTTATTATAACAGCAATTCAATTTTTTGTGTCACTTATATAGGAGTAATACAGCTTAGAGAAATGATATCTTGGCTCTCAATTTTCTCCCATCTTTTTTGTGTATTTCCAAATATCGCCACTTTCTTTTGTAGTTCAGCTGCATCGGCTTGATGCAGTTAACTTCCAATTTGAAACTGTTTGCAGTCGATAATAAACGATTATCATTCACTCATTCGTTTCATTCACAGTTTTCATTAACAATTTGGTTGTTAGTAAGTGATTTCGTAAAATAGTTTCGGTGGAAGTAACGTAAATGTATATTTAGAGAGTGTATCAGAAAAAGAGAGAGAGAAAAAACTGAGAGTTACAACGGCAGCGCTGTAGCAAACGTAAGCACATCATCATACATTGTATGGTGGAGGGGAAAATGGTGATATTGTAGTTATAATATAAGATTCTTATTGAAAACAAAAATTTATAATTAATTAAATATACAAAGACACCACATATAGTCTGGTTCGTTTTACAAAAATACGAATTGTCAACTGGTGTTACATAATAAACTGAAATTTTGGTTAATAAAACGCTGTGACAAAATGAAAAAAATTGAAGGAACTTAAAGAGTGACCTAGTGCATATTGTAGGCCTGGTCGAGTCAGTTCTTAACCGAGTTTTCATTTCTTAACTGTTTTGGAAAGAAGACTATTAGAAGACTCTTTCCAACGATATATACAACCTTTATATAGATAACTTGGCAGACAGATGTGCCTCGAAATGGCAAAATTTTTGTGATTTTTCATGTTTCAAGGAAGTTTTAGCCTCTGTTTTATTAAAATACCCTATTGTTTACTATATTATTTAGAAAGTGAATTTTCATGCGGTTCAGGTTTTAAAGCTGTCTCCAGCATTTTTGTAAAAAAATAGCTTAGTTCATGTTGAAGTAACTATTGAACGCAACATCGGTTTAAGAAGGTCATGGTATCGCCTGTTATGTTTTTTCGTCCTCTTTAGGAATAAATAAAAAAAAATTAAAGCTCTTGTGCTGTGCAAGAAAGTACTTTTTTTTATTAAAGTAAAAGAGGTACAACATAATTACTTTCGTGTACCATAAAAGTCTTTTTAAAGTAGTTTTTAGTACAATAAAGGTTCTTTAATACTTGTGGGGTGTATTAATAGTAGTTTATTAAAAAAATTCAACTATTTTTGGTACAATTAATTATTTTTTGGTGCAGTAAAAATACTTTTTAGTGTAATAAAGTCACTTTTTGGGTACAATAGAAGTTATTTTTAAATACAATAAATTTGATATGTGGCATACAGTAATTTTTGAAACAGTAAAAGTACTTCGTAATACAAAAATGGTTTTTGGTACAATAAAAGTACTTTTTGGTGCGGTGAACAATATGTTTGCAAAAATTAGAAATTAATAAACGAAGTTAGGGTACTGCTGGATGTAGCAAAAAAAAAAAATTTTTAATAGTTTGGGAAAGTTTAATCTTCACTATAAGATATTTCCAAAAAAATAGAATTTTACCAAAAAACTATTTTCGCGCGATTTTTTTAAAAATAACTTTTGCCTTAAAACCAACATATCCATTTCCACTCTTATTTACAAAAAAAATATTTTTTCCGGGATATACCAAAAAAAAATTATTTTTAAAAAAATCGCGCGATATTTTTAAAAATAATTTTTGCCTGCGGCGCTTTTAGGCCCAACATATACATTTTCACTCAAATTCACAAAAAAAAATAATATTTTTCCCGGAAAATACCAAAAAGAAATTTTGTTTATAATAATCGCGCGATTTTTTTAAAAACATATAATAATTAAAAGGGATACAGTGAAAACTCTCATTAGTGGACACCCACGGTCGCCCACAAATCGTCCATTAAAAAATCGCGCGATATTTTTAAAAATAATTTATGCCTGCGGCGCTTTTAGGCCCAACATATCAATTTTCACTCAAATTTACAAAAAAAATTATATTTTTCCCGGAATATACGAAAAATAAATTTTTTTTTTAAAAAATCGCGCGATTTTTTTAAAAACATATAATATTTTAAAGGGATATGTATATCAAAAAAATATATATATAATTACAATACATAGCTTTTTTTTAAATATTTATAAAATTTTTCTTCCACTTTTATCCTTTTTTTAATCAATTTTCTTCTTTCAAATATTTCTCTTTAGACTTTTTCTTGAATTTTTTTAAATATTTCTTGAAATTTTCTTTTAAAAACCATAAAAAATTCAAAAAAATTTAAAATTTTCACACATTTTTGATGACATTTCATTTTTCTATGGAATTTTTCAATTCATTTCCTTAAATTATTCTAATTTTCCATGATTTTTCCCATTTTTTTAAATTTTTTACGAGGTTTTTCAGAAATTTTTTTAAAAATCGCGCGGTTTTTAGGTTTTCTATTTTTTTTTAAATTTTTCAATTTATTTTCCATGATTTTTTTCACATTTTTTCAAATTTTTTTTTTCGTATATCCCAGAAATTTAAATGGATCTAACTCGGTCCAGGTCCAGGAACTTAAAAATAACATCGTTGGATTCGTCTCGAAAATATCTTTCAATTGAGTACGCACACATGGGGGGTCATCATAGTACCCAAGGGGCTCCTTTTTTGGCCCCCCCGGGCCTTAGCGCCAACTTTGACCTCGATTTTCGTGTTTTGGTGCGTATTTGGGGTGGTGTTGCACTTTCCTTTTTTTTTTGGCTCCCGCCCCATATTCTGCACTTTTGCCTCTTTTCTCCGAAACCGTATGCCGGTTTCTTCAAAAATGCCAAATTCGAATACCCGGTTTAACCGATTTTTTGATGTCGGTTAACCGGTTTTTCAAAAAGGAGTATTTTCACAGAACATTGCCAGTTGAGATTTTGATTTCCCGGCATTTTTAATTTTTTTGTGAAATAAAGAAAAAATATAAAATGAAACATGAAAAAAATTCTAAAAATCTCGTGTTATAGTTTATCCGAAAAGTTGTTAATACTTAGACTCGCTATTATCATGAAACCTGTAAATGAGCAATCTCCTTATAGCTATTATCGTGGAAATGTATATCAGCAAGCTTCTAAAAGTACAAGAGGGCTGTTAGGAGGGATTTTGCGAAATTCGTACTTTTTGGGGTAAGAAGGCCAAAAGGGATAAAACCGGTAACATTGAGTAATCTCTTTATAGAATTAGAGAGCTGCACGAAGTGATTTTTCGAAATTTGTCCTTAAGGGGTAAAAAAACTTCATATCCAAACGACTAGAGCTATAATCGCACAAATCCATATCCGATGGCATTTATAAAAATTCGTTCTTTAGTGCTAAAAATGCCCCAAAAGAAGCAACGACTAAAGGTAGAATCGCAAACATCTATATGGGAATACTTCTTATAGAATTAGAGAGTTGCATGAGAAGATTTTCAAAATTGTTATATTGACTCATTAAATAAATATAATGAAATTCCGGGACAAAAAACTGGCCTGGATTCCCGGGAATTTTGGAAAATCGACATAGAAAGTTGTTTATGCTTATTCGATACTCTTTGGATAAATCTCAAAGGATGCTTTCATTGATATTTCATTAGCCAATACGAAAATTTGTTTGGTAAGTGCTGTTAGATGACTATTTCTCCTCATTTTGAAATGGGTGGAATGCCGCCCGTATTCATATAAAAAACTTTCAATTGTCGCTATCTTCTTAAGTTAAAATTTCTTAATAAGTTCTGTTTGGATAAACGGTTCAAAAACTAATTAATTGCAAGGATTAAGGTATCGATATTCATATCTTTTCAAATTTAATTGTGTATTTTGTTTTTTTTTTGCAAATTCCGAAAAACAGAACGAAACCGGTGGTTTACTAAATCATGTATTCGAAAACCGAATTATTGGAAAAACGTATTTTTCGAATAAACCGGAAACCGGTTTTATGAAAAATTCAAGTATTTGAACACTATAGTCTTTGAATAATAAAAAAATGGAAAATGTTTTCACTTTACCGCTGAAATTCAATTTGAAATATTGGAAATAATATAAAAGGCAAAGAAAAATTCTCTACACACAAATCCTCTAAGCCTAAATATTTATCCATAGATTAACGCTGTCAATTTCAATAATATTTGCACCAAAAAGTACTTATATTGGCCCAAAAGTACTTTCTGTTGCACAAGGTACCTTTTTTTGTAACAGAGTACTTTTCGGTACAAAGTACTTATTTAAGCACCAAAGTACTTTTTTGTACCGAAAAGTGTTTTTACTGGCCCAAAAGCACTTTTCTGCAGCACGAAGTACTTTTTTGTACCAAAAAGTACATTTTTGTACCAGAGTACCTTATTGTACCAAAAAATACTTTTATTGACCCAAACAAAAGTACTATAAAAGTACAAAAAAGTACTTTAGTACAAAAAAGTACTTTGTACCGAAAAGTACAATAAAAGTACTTTGCATTTGAAATTTATGTATAAAATTGGCTCTCGAGCTGTTTTTTATCCAAAAATTGGCTACAAGTTCGCGAGCCAAGTGTATCGAACTTTATTGTTTTTGAGGTTATGTAGATAACCTGACGTGATTGGATTAAATAAACTTTAAATTCAGTTTCAGCGACCCCAAACACATAAAATAGTTATAGTTTGATCTAAATTTTTTTGTGTGCCTGGTCGGATCAAAAAGTGATTCAAAACAATTTTAAGAAAAATTTAATTGTTTTATAAATTTATAATTTTTATTAAATTTTACAAAGGACAACAAAATGAAATTGATAAAACTAGTATTAGTTCGCCCTTTATTAAGTACTATTATCCTTATTCCAAAACCCAATTTTATAACAACCCTTCATGAACTACTGCTGCAGTAAGATGACTAACCTATATAAAATATCCATATAAAGTTTTAAAAATACAATAATATTTTGATTCCTTATTACAATAACAATGCAAACTTTACTTACGAGACAACTTTTTGTTATTTTAAATACAAAATCCGCACAAAAATGTGTTAAGTATTATCAGGTGCTGGATTAAAAACACACAAAACTAATGACGTGTACACCGCCGATGTCCAGTAACTAAAAATATGATTTTCGGGGTATAAAATTTCTGTAATATTGGATTATTTATGCGCACATTTCCGTGTCACTTGTGTGACTTCTGAAAAATCTGGTTTATAGTCATTAATATGCTGATGAATTCATTTATTAATGAAAGCTTAAATATTTACTGTCGATGTCGATACTAACAAAAAAAAAAAAAAAAAAAATAATAAGAACACTGGTGACATCAAACGGTAAATCCACAAGAATATATTTGTGCAATGTGATTCATTTATTTGTGTATTACTTAGTATAGTACAGCGTACAACGTACAGTACTCAACATCAGTATGGGAGTTCGAAGATTGGGTCAAACCTTGCGTAAATAAGTATGTAATGTAGTCTGTTGCCGTTGTTGCTGTATTGAAAGATGTAATAACATGGCTTTAAATTGGGGTCAAAGGCAATTTAGTTTTTGATTGTGAAAACCTTTATTGAAAAAAGTTTTAATGACAACTACTTTCTCTTGGATGTAGATGGACCTGCTGTAATTTACATAATTATTTTATAACTAAGTTAATTCGTTATGGATCGATTTTTGATTTCAAGTGAAGTTAAGACAAAGTTGCCTTGATTTTCGTTATTTTTTTTTTTTCGAAAATTAACATAATATCTACAAATTGTCGCAGCGCCGACCAAAACAGTCATGTGTTTTTTAATTACTTTTCAGGAGAGCCAAAAAACTGGTTTATTTTTAAACATTTCTCATAAATTTAACACATAACTGATCTTTATAAATCCCAAACCAAGCAAGATATCACGAAAGGGATTTAAGGGTCGATGGATGACCACAAGAGCTTTAAAAATTGCAATAAAAATATTTCGACAAAATACACATAACTGATTTGGTCGGCGCACATTGGGTTGAATCAGACCCAAACGTGCTATTAATTCAGGGAAAGGTGGACTATTGTTTATATACATATTTTTAGAAAGCATATGCCTAACTGAGTGAAAAAAAAATATTTTTGAAAATTTTCGAAATTTTTTTAAATTTTTTTTTTTTTAAAACATGAAAATTGAAAATTATGGAAAAAACTGCATTAAATTAACAATTAATTTGCCATGGTATTTATTTGCCGATATATACGATATATACCTCATTTGAAAGGTATTCGAATGTACTTTGCTTATATATAATTTTCATAATGATTAAATTAAACTATTCAAAGATATTACCCAAGAATGTAATTTTATGATTTTTTCCACTAATTTTTCAGTTGAAAGAAGTTTTTTGGCGCATTTTTATTGGAATATACCAATTTCTATTATATTTTGTAAGTGCATGCTGTAATATATAAACCGCATATTTGTTTATAAAAATCTTTGAACAAGTGGTTAAGTTATTGATGATTTCCGAGGAACGCAATTTTTCTATCTTAAATTCAAATCAAGCAGTTGAAGAAAAATATCAACAACACCAAAACAAAATATTTCCTTTAACTGTTTGATATTAGTATGGGAAAGGAAAATTGCGTTCCTGGAAAAACATGAATAACTTAACCACTTGTCCACAGATTTTTACAAACAAATATGCGTTTTACACATTACAACATGTAGTTTCTGAATAATATAATAGCCATTATGGTAATGTAGTAAAATAGTGTTTAAAAACTTTTTCAAACTTAACTTCTTCAAGCAAATAATAAAAAACGTTTGCAAGTTACCTTTATAAATAAATATGTAAGATTCTCCTTTTCAAAACCATTAATAAATCCAAAATTCGTTTAGAACTGACTGAGTTATCAGCTCGTAAGTGAGGAATGAACAAAAAATCGGTTTTTGAACCATAAGTCTAGATTGTACTCGACCAAACCTACTCCATGCACTTGATTATTCCCCAAGTTCCAAATGACTGTTGCATAGTGTAATTATACCGGTTCTATCCTTTCAATTACATTTTATAACACAATAAATGAAACAACACCGCCAAAACAGAAAATTCACAAAATGAAAGTACTATTACTTAAATCAAATATTTGAGGCTAACACAGTATTTAACAAAAACCTTAAATATTTAAAAAACGGATTCGAATGCGGACGTTTTTTTTTCTCGAATATAAAAGCTGACATCTTAGGCTATTTTATGACAAATTCTTAGAACAAACAATTGGTAACATTTGATCTTCTATTCCATCGAACATTAGAAATGCTCTAAATTTGGACAATTTTTAAAAAAATCACCAAAAATATCTCTACAAACACAATTTAAACAAAACTTTCATAAACATGCACTAAAATACCTTAAGTTGATGGTTCCATCATAAAAACCTCAACTTAATGACTTTTAAACAGAGAAAAAAAACACTTGAAATGTGTCAAAATTAAATTTTACAACTTTTAAAGAAAACACGAAAAAAAATTTTACTTTGACAGCACACTGCAGAAAAAGTAAGTACCTTTCAACATTGAGTTTGATCATTAGTGATGCAAAATTTTATCTACTTTTACCCCACACAAAGTTTTATTCGTAAATAATAACTTGAAAATATGAATTAATAGCGACTTTGGCTTTGATTCAACCCAATGTTCGGCGCAGCGACGTAATGTTGATGTAAGCGAAGCTTTATTTTGTTTCTTAAATAAGGAGAAACAATTTTACTTGTCAAACGATTAAAGTCTCCCCATTTTCCCTGCCAAACTACAAACACCTCATACTACATACTGTACAACTATTTAATATTGAGTTTAAACTTAGATATTAGACATAACAAATAGCGGTGTTTTTTCTGTGCGAGTGTGCAGCAGCTTTTATTTTCAGCTTCATTGTACTAGATTAAATCACATCGTATCGATGATCGTATGTATATTATTAACAATACTATTTTAGTTGCGCTACACCACACTTAACTATAGTGTAATTTTTGTTGTTGTTGTATCTGACGTATTTGCAACACATTGTGATTGATTGCAAATGTTGACAGGTTCAATACACAAGTGTTTATTGAGAGGGATCATGGAATGATCATGTCAAGTTTGTGAGTTAGTGTGATTTTTAAATGGGAGATGCCCAGACAGACACTTTTTTGGAATATGTATGTGTGTGAATAAACGGTGATTTTTGATCAGACGAATCGTTAAAGAAGGTAGATCACCGACAATTGAGACAAATTGGGAAGATTACAATATTCGCTCGCGCTGTTGTCTATTACAGTGACTAGATATATAAAGGCATTTAGTCGCTTAATATTATAACGATTTTCAGTGTCGATAGTGTTATAAGAGAATTAAAACCCCAAAATGAAAAAAGCCCCTAAAAATTTGGATAACAAACAACTAAGAACAAAATGTGATTTAAATTTCAAATAAAAAAAAAATACTCTTAAGCCAGAAAATAAATAACACTTAAATATTCCATTTATTTCATGGTTAAGTAACTGCCCAAAGAAAAATAATAGGGCGTCCCAAAAATATTATATCACGAAAAATGGTCAATTGTTTTAATTTTAAAATAATTGTCAAATTTCTTAATTTAATTTTCTTCTATACTCAGTTTTTTTCAAACAGTATATTCGAATCAATTCGTATATCCATATCTTTTTATCGGTCTATCTATACTTTTTATAAAACTGTTTATATGAAAAAGTTTGTTATTGTTAAACTCAATAATAATGAACTGATTTTTGTAATTATTTTTTTTAAATCGCTAAATTTGGCTGATAAAATGTGTGAGGTAAGTAATGCCATAGGAAGCGATCACACAAATTTTGGGTATCCTCTCCGTATTTGGGAAAATATTGCCTTAAAGTGTGCAAAAAAGTAATTAATATTCATTTTTAAATTAACATTTGTCAGTATGAAAATTTTTTTTGGTCGGCATTGAGCAAATTGATTTTACGGTTTTTAAAATTTTTTTTGAATCCATTTTTAAAAAAAATTCACTTTTTAATTTTTTTTCCATAGTAGACAAAATTGTTGTTGGGCTCTCAGGAAGTTTCAAGAAGGAGTCTCTGCTACTTCTAGAGAAAATATTAAAACTGATGAGTGAAAAATTAGGAAAACATATATATTTTTTTTACTTTGGCCAATTAAATTTATCGGCTGTGTTAATTGATATTAGAATGCCGAATGTCAATGAGATACTAGGTATATATAAAATTGGGTATAAGAAAAAGTTTGTCACGGGTAAACTCAATAAAAAATGAATTGAATTTTTAGATTCCTTTTTAAAAATCACACAGTCTGTTTCTTAAAATCACTGGGGTACGTTACTTTTAATTTTTTTTTTACAAGTACACTAGATATGGTTGAAAAATAGCTCTTAATTTGTTTTCTCCCCCAGGTTTTGTAGTGAGTTTAAAGACATTTTGAGGACGTCAATTTTTTTTCGGATCCGTGCACCCGAATTATGTAGTATTTATTATGCTGCATCGTCATTTGATATCCGATCGAAACGGGGCGCATATCGTCATTTTGCCGCGACAATTTTAGTTTTTGATTTCTTTACTTTATTCGTTACACTTTAATTATGACTATTTCTGATAAAATTCGTTAATAACACAAAATATATAAAAATTCCGCTTTTAAAATATATATGTATTTATTCATAAACAAAAAAGTCATAAAGGTTTTTAAAGTCACTAGGTCACCCTACACACCGCCAAAAACTAAAATTGAGGTCGGGGTCAAAAATGTCCAAGAAGCTAAATATAGCTCTTAATTGAACATGAATAACGATATTGGCCTCGTTTCGAGCGGAATCAAATAACGATACAGCATAATAAATCCTATTCCTGGAGGTTGTAGGGTGCACAGATTCGAAAAAGTCCTTAAATTGTCTTTAGACAAACTTCAAAACTGGCAGGAGAGCGACCCTATCTAATGTACACTTCAACACAGTCAAGTCAACGTCTTTATGCAAGTTTATAAGTGAATTCGAATTCGATTAAGTTTAAAGAACCCTCTTCAAATTTCCTTTAATCGAAGTATGCTTACGAAGCAGTAGTGCGCAATATATATTTGCAGTTGTTTTCCTGAGCAAGAGAGAGAGAATTTGATAATGTTAGGGAGCCTGATAAAGTTTGTATATTATCAGGCTTCTTAATATGTCCTTTGAGTACTTCATGCATATTCTTAAGCAATCACTTCTTATTACATCACGAACTTTTTTTATTGTACCTAAAACTACTTTTATTGTATAAAAAAAAATATTTATTGTAACAAACTGCACTTTAGTTGTGCCAAAAGTAAGTACTTTTATTTTGCTAAAATGTACGTTGATTGTACCAATGAGAACATTTAGTGTACCAAGCAGTACTTTCATTGTGTCATGAAGTATTATTTTATACCAAAAAGTACATTTATTATCTTTTGTACCAAAAAGTAGTTTTTTGTACCAGAAAGTACATTTATTATGCCAAAAAGTAATTTCATTGTAGTCTTAAGTACTTTTTTGTACCAAAAATTACTTTTATTGTACCAAAACAGAAATTTAATTTTACCGAAGAGTACTTCGAGCCGTACTTCAATCATTAACCAAATGTATTCCTTTTCATATTATTTTCTTGACGACTGTCCACTAGGTTGCCAGCGAAAAATCAATTTTTGATTCTCTGTAATGTTCAATCGGAATAACTATTGTGCCAGTTGTTATAAAATAGCTATGGTCAAAAGCAAAATCGGACGACTTTAAGCCATGTCCCGAAGATGTCAAAGGCCAAATATATTTATATGAAAATGATTCACCCAACAAATATTGGATTCAACAGTCCGAAGTTCGATTATACCGACCGAAGGCGGGCTAAACATTAGTAGTTGAAGTCAACTAACAGAAATTGGATTCAACAGACCGAAGTCTAACCGTACCCAACAAAGTCGGATTACACCAGTCGAAATCAGGTTCACCCAATAAACATTGGATTCAACAGACCGAAGACGGGCTAAACAATAGTAATTTGGGCAAAGCAACCGAAATTTGATGCAACAGACCAAAGTCCCATCAAACTGATCTAAATTAGATTTAATCAAACGAAGTTGGATTCAACCAGTCCCTACCACCAAAAGCTCTGTAAACAACAGAGTGGGTTCGAGCGAATTTGCAGAGGAGAGTTAAGTGAGAGATGTTTAATGGAAAGTTTTGAACACAGCGAGGTTCAAATGCAACAAAACTAAAAAGAGTTAAACATGAATGAAAATGTAAAGAAATTTGTAAAATTTAGATTAATATAACTTAGTAGTAGTATGGGTGTTGGACATCGTGCTCCACCTCACGTTTGTTATTAATGAAATTTGGATTATATTGTGTAAAGGCAAATATAAAACTATAAATTCCCAAAAATACCAGGTAAGGAACACCCTAATATACATATTTGATAAATATGTGAAAAATGTAATTATGTTTCGTTTCAATTGGTTTTGGCCCCCTCCGAAATTAAATCCTGGCTACGGCCCTGATGTCAGCTTCGAAATCTGGAGAAGAATCTTACTTGCTAATAAATGCTACTGTGGACTTAGCAAGCGATTTAATGACCGAGCTCTCTGTCGGCAAACAAGATCCAGCTATACCAGACACTGGTTTTAGCTGTCATGATGTATGGTTCAGAATCCTGGGTTATGACACAAGCGGCTGAATCGGTTCTGACAGTATTCGAGAGAAAAATACTTCGTAAAATATATGGGCCCATCATCCTTAACGGAGACTACCGACGTCGTATGAATCATAAGCTGTACACTGACATTGACGTGGTCAACACAGAAGAGAGCGACCAAAAATTCCGTTAGAAAAACCAGGTTGCTGAGAAATTTACAGGACTTGGTGTGACTAACTGAAAAAGAAGCGCAGAAGACTGAAGCGCTTATAATGTTTATTTGATCAATCTAACCGACAATTTCTCTTACATAATTCGTTGTTAAATTCTACACTTCCGCTTCACCTTTCTATCAATAACAACAAGACTTCCATTGAATGATTCGAATTTAAGCCTCTTTAAAGTATACTTATACTCTTTTCACTAAGCTACCCTATCTTAAAATGATTTTTTTAATTATACAGAATATCAAAATAATTTACATATTTTTTATCAGATCAATAAATCGTAAAATAAAAGTAAATTGAAATAGAAATAACATTGTGTGAAGAATAAATATATAATATTTAATTGTTAGTTCAACTTTTATAATTCGGAGAAACACTCAAGTGTTGAAATTCTTAAGGGAGTGGCTACAATTGGGTGTAATGAATTGCGTTAAATTTCTACTTCAGACACTTGTAGTTTTAGCTAAGGATGTTATGAGTTTTTTCTTACGTCAAATATTTGAAAATGTTTCGGACGTCAAATGTTTGCATTTGATAATATTTGTTTTTTGTTTTCATGATCATCTCAATTGTAGCTGGTGCATGATAAGATTACTTAAAACTTCTACGTGCTTAGCATTTTACACAGTTTTGTGATGCAAAAGTTAAACAAATAAGAAACATTACAATTCAAGTTCATGCTGAACTAAAGAAAACCATTGAAATCACTGAATCTCTATACAAGACACTCTTGTTTCAATAAAATGTTGACCTTAGCTTTAAGACTTTAAGTCTTGAAGACTAGCTTTAAAACTAAACTGAAATATGTGACAACAATAATGTGACAGTAACTTACAATATGTAGACGGCACGCGTCGATGATGGTAAAAAAGTGATGCCAAGTTATGTTATGATTATGAAATTAAAAAGAAATTGTTTGTTTAGTCCTTCAATTCGTGGCAGTGTAATTTGGTTAAAATTAGTGGCTTTAAGTCCGCCGATTCTTTTTTATTTTTTGGCTAAGTGTTATTATATCGTATTACAGTGCTGTACAACTGCATAAGATGGGTTTTATTTAAAAAAATTTTATTTACATGTCAATATTATTTTGAGTTGCAACTGTACTGCCTTAATGTTAACTGATTAAAAACAAAAAAAGCATATCAGAGCGGATATTAGGTAATTTGCTTAAACAGCTGCACAAAGTTTAAATGCCTTAGAAGATATTTGTTTTTCGATTGCTTTTGATAAGTAAATTGCGGTAAATTACCCCAATTTACTATTATCGGATTCTAAAAATAAATGTAATACTTGTAGCGCAAACTTTTAAATCTTTTTAATGGCAGCTACATCAATAAAATCGATATCGCCGTATTACAAATCTATGCAGGAAAATAAGTGCTCTCATATGTATGATTCATCTAATGTCAACGTACCATTAAAATCTTTACTACATCAAAAGTTTACTATCAAACTTAAAAAAATGCAGCAATAAGAATTGTGGTACAATATAATCGATTATATGCTTAATAAATTCTATTGTACTATAGTTGATAATTCTTACCTTTGAGCAAAGACTGTAAAGCAACAACATGGAGAAGGGAAAATCCATAGATATTTCAAAACACAGGCCAACAAAGTAAGATTTCTGGAATTGGTAAGAAAGAAAGGCATTTGCGGGCATTTACTAAGAACATACAAATAAAAAAAAAAATTTTAAATATTTACTTACTTACTTAATTTTCCCATTGCACCCCATGAATGAGGTATGGGATAGCTTCTCGCGTTGTTGTGAATTAACACGCTTTCTATTTTTAAGATTAAGATATTTGATTGAAATGGTCAAATATTTTATATCGTATAAATATTGTTGTTTGTTTTTGTTTCAATAAAATGTGGGGTTTTTAAAGAGGGCCAAAAATTAAAATAATTTGAAACTTTCGGATGTTTCTTGGACTTAAACTTATATTAAATCACCTAACATCAGCAAATCACTACGTTAAAATTTGATACCTATTTTTGCTTTTTACTAATTTAGCCTTTTGAATTTACCCTTCCTTCAATATAAATTTAAAAGAAAACATATCCGAAAATTAAGGAAAAACAGATCACTAATGGGTTTTTTGGCTTATATTCGGAGTCAGACTTGAAAAAAAAAACAATTATTTTCAAAAAATTACATTATTTTCAAAAAATTACATTATTTTCACAAAATGCTGGAATTCACCTAAACAAAAAGTCCGCCAAACTGTATTTACCAATTTGTTTTTTTTTTTTTCAAAATTTGACCCCGCATTCAAAATCAGCGATCCCAAAAACCACCATAGGCAAAATATCACTTACATTCAAACATTTTTTAAAAAATAATGTTCGGCATTTTTTTCCGCAGTTTTGCTTATTCAAATTTGACTCCGGATTCGAAATCAGCGACCCCCATAAACCCCCTTAGTACTATGTTTTATGCCCATTAGAAGTTTATATTAAGGCCAAATTTTTCACAGATACGACCAATGTGCGCCTATGAAAGAAATGTATATGACTTAGGCAGGACTCGAACCCTGGATATCCTGCATGGTAGTCGCGTATTCAGGGCCGGCGCCCATGGCTTTTGACGTTGTGAAAAATTTGTGTTGTACTAAATAGTACTTTTATATCATCAAAAGGAATTTTTATTGCACCAAAAAGTACATTTTTTTGTACCACAAAATCCCTTTATATTTTGTACCATAAAGTACTTTTATAATACCAAAATGTACTTTTAGTGTACCAAAAAGTACATTTATTGTACTCAAACGTACTTTTGTTGTACATATACAAACATACTTTTATTGTACCAAAAGGACTTTTAGTGTACCCAAACGTACTTTTGTTGTACCAAAATAGTGCTTTTTATTGGTTATTTATTTCTTTGGTACAATAAATAACTTTTATTGTATGCACTAAAAAGTACTATTGTTGTTCCAAAAAATGCCATAAAGTACTTTTGCTGTACTAAAAAGTAATTTTTTTTTGTAAGCAGAAGTACTTTTATTGTACCAAAAGTACCTTTTTTATACCTTACCTTATGAATTTGTTGTACAAAAAAATAACTTTTGTACCAAAGTGTATTATAGCAAAAAGTTATTTTTTTGTAACAAAAAGTACTGTTACTGTACCAAAAAGTTTTTTTTGCTCCAAAAGTACCAAAAAGTACGTTTATTTTACCATAAAGTACTTTTGTTGTACCAAAAAGTACTTTTATTGTACCAAAAATAACTTTTAATTTACCAAAAAGGACTTTTATTATAATGTAAAGTACTTTTGTTGAACTACAGTGTACTTTCGTTGAATATAAAGACACTAGTATTGTACATAAAAATACATAAAAAAGTACTTTTATTATACTAAAAAGTACTTTTACTGTACTAAAAAGTACTTTTTTCGTAACATTAGTACTTTTTATGATACTATAAAGTACTTTTATCATAACATAAGTACTTTCGTTGTATCTAACGAGTAAATTTGTTTTACCACAAAGAACTTTTATTGTAGCATAATTTGGGGCATATTTGCATTTTTTTGGAGTGTATTTGCCTACTTTCAAATAACAACTACGAAATTAGGCCCCAATATATAAATTTTGGGGCCTATTTTCATTCTATGTTTGGGGTATAATTCCCTGGGGTCTATTTTCATAATGTAATTAGACCCCAAATTTGGGGCCTAATTTCATTTTCACTTTGGGGTGTATTTTCGTGGGGCCTAATGTCATAGCGCCGTATTTTTACTGTACCAAAAGAGTCCCCAAAGAGTAGTTTTATTTTGCTGTAAGGTTCTTTAGTTGTACTACAATTTAGGTCAGTAATAAAATTCACTTAATTGTACTAAAAATAACTTTTATGGTATTATGAAGTAATTTTATTGTACCCAAAAGTTCTTTTGTTGTTTGTTGTTGTTACCAAAAGTACTTTTGCAGTACCAAAAATACCATTATTATATTTATATTATTTTTAGCCCCATTTTTGTGCTTAAAAGTAATCTTATTGTACAAAATAGTACTTTTGCTGTACTAAAAAGTACTTTAATTGTAAGTGAAAAGCTTTTGTTGTACCAACAATTTTTTTGTTGTACGAATAGAAACAAAATCTTAAACCAAGCTATGAAAAGACGGCCATTTGTATGTACAAATAAAAAGCAAAGTAATTGGTATTGTAAAAGTAATCCCGACTTCAAATTCCCGAATAAATAATCGATTTTGTGTTCTAGGATCTTCCTACTTAGACGTATGATATATGAACACCTCTACAACGTATGTACCGTATACGTACTCCGCCATCCTTATTCTAATATCACGTTAATTAATATCATGCTAAAGTATTGGTTAGTTTAACACAAACAAAATTAATTTTTGTACGTATGAAAACTCTTTTATTTTACCATAAAGCACTTTTATTGGTTTAAAAGGGCTTATTTCAAATATAAACTTAAAACTTAATTTCCCTTTGCACCCCATGAATGAGATATGGGATAGCTTCTCGCGTTGTTGTGAATTAACACGCTTTCTATTTTTATATTCACAACTAACGGCACCTACTTGTTTATCGACGAATGTGATCGTCACTGTTTGGGAAGCTCTTACTAGACACGACGATTGAATCGACGCTTAATACTGCGAAGTTGCTGTCAACAACATTCGAGGGGAGCCGACAATGAAAAAAATTTTATTTATTTTTGTTCTTTTAAGATGATTGGAGCCAGGTTTGAACCTGCGATCTCCCGCATGGTAGTCGCATGTTCTAACCACTATGCCACGGCCGGTCCCGGTCAAATATACTTTAGTTTAAATAAAAAGTTACTTGCCTCTATAAATTAGAGAGACATATCGTATACTATAGGTATCGAAAATCTAAAATGATATCGATATGATATAAATGATATCGAAATCTATAGAATTATAAAAAAATGACCTTTTTATAATATTACTAGTTCATACTGATTGGCATGAGTGAATTTAATAACATTTAGTTCTCAAGAAAAAAATAACTTAAGATATGTTAGGCCGATTTCTCAATTTCTCAAAGTCAGGCAATTTTCAAATTGTAATCGTAAGCCCACCTTATATCTTTGACAAGAATTTGCACATACTTTAGTCTGTTCTCATTGTAAGCACTACATTAATAAAAGCTCTCACGTTCTAACGTATGTTATTCAACATGATCCTTAAAGAAGCCCCTACCGACTACATTAATTTCTATATAGGAATTTATACAATTTATAGCATAGGAAGTCTGTAGGTCCTAATTTGTTTTGTTTGTTTCAAACCGCCGCTTTGCAGCTATTTCGTAAACTATTTACAACTTAAACTTGTGTTCACCTGTGTACCACCATATTCCATTTACAACTTTAAGTTTGTAAAAATTTTCTTTGGCGCAAATCTACAGTTCAAAGCAACAAAGATCGCTTCGCTCGATCGATCGATCGATGGGTGTGTCCGCTTAGCCAAAACAGTTATCGTTTAAGCAACCTTCGATCGAACGCAATAATCATAAACGGAATAAAATTAACAAATGGTTTTATCAGTTATAGGATAAATGTTATTATACCAATGCACACACATAGAAAAAAATATTGTTGTTTAGGAGTTGTAATAAAATCATCCAGAAATACACAAGATTTGCACATAGCTAAGAATGTGATGCGATAAGATTAAAAGCAGCGTAAAATGTGTGTAGACATAAAGGGAAAAATATTTGTTAACCGATATACAAACAAAAATTTACTTTTCTTTATCGACTTATGGACAAAAGTCCGTAAGTAACCTGTGTTTATTGTCCTTGGTACGATTAGCAAAAAAAAAAACAATTCTAGATAAAGATAATTATTTTAAAGAGAAACGAATTTGATGTGCAAATTCGTTGTTTGAGATATAATGGGGGTTTTTACAAAATACCTAATAGTGGCAATTTATTACACCATTTAAATACACGAAAAAAGCTTGGGTATATTAATATTAAAAAATCGCAGGATTACCACTTAAAGGATACAGCGTAAGATTGGATCTCATTTGAAATTTGTACTTACATAAGTCAACTTTCTCTTATGGAAACATTTAAAAATAAACATTTCATATTTCAGTTCGTCCCAATCTGAAGTTTCGGCAACAGTTTGAGAAGTGGTATTTTTATTCAGAACATTTTCCGTTTTATTTCAGATCCTTCCCAAACTAACGTCTATTTATTTACCTTTGCGTTTGGTTTGTCAACATTCCAGATTATATGATAACACAGTGCAACACACTTTTTCGGGTGTGAACCAAACCCATATCAAACGATAGCATTGGACCTCAGTAACAAAACTCTAAACTCCATTTTGCTCCAATACGTCACAAATTTTTTTTACAGTGGTTTAAAGTTTGAATTTTTTGGTCAAAAGTCGATTCAAAGAATATGAAAAATCATCTATAAAAATACTTTTGGGGTATTTCTCGTCTTCAGAAACCTATATTAAAACAATCAGAAGAATATTTTCTCAGAATATTTTAACCCCCTAGCTCCCACCCGTATGGGACATTTTTGGCCCAATTTTAAATAACTGTTTAAAAGTCAACTTTGAACGGAGGTCAAAGATTAGAATCTTCTATAGAAATATTCTCCGGAAAATTTCACTAAGAGTCACTGAAGACAAATAGCCTCTATGAGTCAAAGGTTCCAAAATAAAATCAAAATGAAATGGTAATAAAACCTTAAAAAATCTATTTTTGAGCAAACAGTGCAACACACTTTTTCGGGAGAGAATCAAGACAATATCAAACAATAGCATTTAACCTCAGTAACAAAACCATAAACTCCATTTTGCTCAACTACGTCACAATTTCTGTTTACAGTGGATTAAAGTTTGATTTTTTGGTCAAAATTTAAATAAAAGAAAATTAAAAAATCATGCGTAAAAATAGACTTCTGTTAGTCATGTCTTCAGAGACCTACATTAAAATTTCCCGGGGAAAATGTTTTGATGAAATATTCCCATGGGAATTTTAATACAAGTCTCCGAAGACATAAAATACCCCAAATGTATTTTCATAGATAATTTTTTATATTCTTTGAATCTACTTTTGACCAAAAAATTCAAACTTCAAACCACTGTAAAAAAGCACTTGTGACATAGTGGAGGCAAATGAAGTTTAGGGTTTTGCTATCGTTTGATATTGGTTTGGTTCACTCCCGATAAAGTGTGTTGCACTGTTTACTTCAAAATAGATTTTTTTAACGTTCCATTACCATTTCATTTTGTTTTTATTTTGGAACCTTTGACTCAAAGAGACTATATTTGTCTTCAGTGACAATAGCCTTCAGTTTCAAAATTGGCCCAAAAATGTCCCATACGAGTGGGAGCTAAAGGGTTAAAATGTTCCGAGAAAATATTCCCCTGAAAGTATAGGTCTCCGAAGACATGAAATACCCCAAATGATTATACCATCACCCTTAGGGATGAGGGTATATATCATTTGATACGACCCAAAAGTGTAACACATAGAAGGAGTCACTTCAGACCCTAGGTTTCTTAGAACCAAATTCGATTCATGACTTTTTAAGTCATTTGAGCCATGTCCGTCTGTCTGTTTGTCTGTCTGTCCGTCTGGTGGCTGTCCGGCTGGTTCGCACGATAACTTTCGAAAGACGCAACCAAATGTCTTGAAATTTTGCACGAGTAAATATTTCCCCAAAACTACTACGGTATTGCAAATGGGCTACATGGCTCCGCCCCTTCTGGTACCTCTCATACAAATACATCATTCCGCCCAATATAGAAATCGATATATAATATCAATACACCCAACGGGATCGTACCCAAATTCTGTACTTAGTAAAGCTATTACAGGATAAAGTTTTGGAAAAAAAATTGAAAGTCTAGCCACGCCCCTTCTGGTACCTCCCATACAAATTCACCTTTCCGCCCACTTCAGAGATGGAGTAATAATATCAATACATCCAACGCTATCGTGCCCAAACTCTGTATTTAGTAAAGCTATAACAGGATAAAGTTTTGGAGGATAAACCTAGAAGTCTAGACACGCCCCTTCTAGTACCTCCCATACAAATTTACCACTCCACCCACTTTAGAAATCGAGTAATAATATCAACATAATAGCAATTTTTTTTTATTTTACTGAGGGTGATGGTATATGTAAGTCGGGTCGCCCGACTGAAACTTTCTTACTGGTTTTTTATATTCTTTGAATATTCTTTTGAACAAAAAATTCAAACTTCAAACCACTGTAAAAAAAATTTGTGACGTAATGGAGCAAAATGGAGTTCAGAGTTTTGTTACTGAGGTCAAATGCTATCGTTTGAAAATGGTTTGGTTCACCCCCGAGACAATGATCCTCAAATTGTGTCATAGTGTATTGTAAATTCAAAAATTCACTTTGCCTTCCATTTTTTATATCTAGAGTATTATTTGACCCGACTTCTTTCAATTTGGATTCCTTCTCTCTATCAGTTAATAATTTGTATTTTTGTTTTTCTTTTTTGCCTTTTGCATTTATTATTTGCAACAATAGAAGTCACAACAGAGAGTAATGGAAAATTATGATGGATTGAGGCGGTTTTTTCTGGTTGACACAATAGTGGAAAACAAGAAATGATGGCTCAACCCGTTTCAATGGAGGCTCGATCGTATACGGTTATATCTATCAGTAGAGTTTTGCACTTGTATAAACAGAGAGTAAGAAATGACACCACCAACAACAACAACAACAGCAGCAACTGCCTCACCATCAACATTATCGACGTCGGCATGTGTTGTCATCACAACAATCACACTTGGTTAGAGCTACGAGGACTCCTCTATTCAGCTCAAAGTCAATGACATTGTTTTTTCGTCGCAAAGTTTTCCACTGATGAAGCCAGCTCCTGCTGCATATGGCACAGACGAAAGCGAAGCAGATATCTTCACGCTTTGTGTATTGAAAGTAAACGATGGATACATTAGCTCAGACTTTCTTGCCTACCTAGTACGTGTGTGTGTGTGTGTACAATTTTGCCATAAGAATGCCACAAAATATGTCTTGCCACCAATTCAAACCGCCGCGCAACACCGGCAACACTTTAAGTCAAATTGATTTAGGAAACTTGTTTCGTCTTTTAGCAGCGGCAACTTTGCCACACTTTGAATGAGTGAGACAACAGTGGTTAGGCAAAATGTAAGAATTATGGACTACCATGTGTGTGTGCATACAAGTCAGCATACAATACATTTGATTTGTTACACAGTGTGGCAAATGTGAATGGATACAAGACAATGCCTCGAAGATAAATCAAATGCAAGCAGTAACATTTTATATAACGATAATAGGTAACAAATTATAAGAATTATCGTTTTGTCGCCACGCTTGTGTGTCACCCTGTTTGTGCAGTCATTATTCGTAGGGGCGCATGCGGCCAACTCATTTAGCGAATAGGCAACAATCTAAACTAGTTGCACATACTAACCTAGACCCGGTTTCAATTTCAACACACATCAAATGTTTCATTACGAAAAATATGCAAAAATTTTCCATGCTAAACTGTGACACATTCGTGTAACTGTGAATGGGTTAAGTTCAATAGCGCAATGTGGCCTCCAAAGGGTAATACATACAGTGGAAGCATCGTGAAATACTCCAAAACTAACAAACTGAGATAAAAAGTTTCTAAGCAAAAATGTTAAAAGTTAGGGGAGGCGCAAATTTTAAAGCTTGCATTTTTGCCACTGAACATTCGATCATTGGTAGCAAATGTGAAAAATCTCAATGTTGAGCAACCTAAATGACATTTTACCACCGTAGCATCGTCTTAGGGATTAGGTAACAGAAGTAACTTAAGCCTAACATTCTGCTAGTGGTTGTGGCAGCCCCAAGAAACTAGGATCAGACACAGTGGCCAAATAAGCCACTCTTCATAAATAAAAAAAAAACTTATATGAAGACACGAAGAAGAATTGAAAAAAACAAGTAACGAATGAATGCAAAAGAAAAGAAGGAACAAGCAAACATCATAAGGATCATGATTTAAGGATTTAAGGATATGCATACTAATTACATTAGGTTGTAAATTGGAATACACCTTAATGTAAAAAACGAAACTATGAAGTGTCGGCCATTTGTATGTACAATTAAAGTGCAGATTAAGTGATGTTGTAAGTACTCCCGGCTTCAAATTGCGGAATACATCATCGATTCCATGTTCTAGGAACTTTCTACTTTGACGTATGATGTATGAACAACTCTACAACGCATGTAGCGTATACGTACCCCGTCATTCTTATTCTAATATCACATTAATTGATTAATTGATACGGGGTCTAATAGTTCCTCGTAGAGTGAATCTTGGGCGGCCGCAGTTAAAGTTTTTTTTACACAAAATATTCAATTTCCTCAAGAGTACTTGAAAACTCTGCTGCACTTTCGAATATTTATTGGGCAATGCCACTGAACGTCCGTTGAGCAAATGTGAGAAGGCGAAATGTTGAGTTACCTAATCGGCATGCTACTACCGATGCGTCTTAGGAAGTCGGTAACAGAAGTTACTGAAGCTCAACACAAAGGCTCTCTTAGTGACTTTGGCAGCCCCAAGAAACTAGGATCGGGTGCGGTGGCCCAATAATCCACTCTCCTTAAACAAAACAATTATTATGAAAACATGAAGAATAGAAAAAACAAGAAAATTGTTCTGGGAGATTTTAATGCTTAAATAGGAAGGGAAGATGATCTTGGTTCAGCAGTCGAAAAATTCAGTCTACACAACAACACCTCCGATAACGGATTCAGAGTGGTAAGATTCGCGTCGGCAAGAAACATGGTTGTGAGTGGAACCAGATTCCCGCATAAAGATATCCACAAGGCAACCTGGATATCTCCCGATCAAAATACAAGAAATCAGATTGATCACGTGGTAATTGATGGAAGGCATGTCTCAAGCGTTAGGGACGTGCGTGTGATGCGCGGTGCAAATATCGACTCGGATCACCACCAAGTTGCAGCCAAAGTACGCACACGATTAAGAAGTGCTAAAAACACTAGTAATCAAACGCAAAGGAAGCTAGACATCACAAAGCTGCATACCACTGAGATAGCCAATGCCTACTCCAACCAACTCTCTCAATTACTCCATACAAATCCCCCTAGTTCTGATGTTCCCGACATGCAGTGGCAGCATATTGCGAATTCTATGACCACTGCCGCAACAACCACACTATGTTATGAAAAACCACGCTCAGACAAGCCCTGGTACGATGATGAATGTCGCGAAATGTCTGAGGAAATGGATGCTGCATACAAGGCAAAACTGCAGCCAATGGCGACGCGTGCGGTGACGGAGCGTTATAAAGAAAAAAGGAGGGAGATGAAACGCCTGTTCAGACGGAAAAAGCGTCTGTGGAAGAAAAGAGAAAGCCAGGATATCGAAAACTACAGGGATAGAGGTGAGGCCCGAAAGTTCTACCAAAATGTAAAAATTAAAGGTTTTGGAACAGGGATCCCCACCTGTAAGGACAGAGACGGAAATCTGGTTACGGACACTCAGAGTGTGCTGTAAATATGGAGGGAACACTTTGAATCTCTACTCTTTCCCGAAGGCTGCACAAGTGACGAAATCACACCAATCATCGACGATGGAGTAGACTGTTCACAACCGAGCTAAAACGAGATCAGCTGGGAAAATGCACGGCTTAAAAATAATAAAGCTGCGAGAGCCGATGGACTGTGGACAGAGCTTTTTAAATCCGGCGGTAATGAGCTGGCAACGTGCATGCATCAGCTCATAAACACAATTTAGCTCAGGAAATGCATGCCCGATGATTGGAATCTAAGGGTTCTATGTCCTGTGCTTAAGAAAGCCGATCCAAGTGTGTGTACTAACTATCGCGGGATTAGCCTTTTCCCATCGCATACAAGGTCGTTTAGAGTGTTAAGTGAAAGACTTATGCACATTTTAGCGAACCTGTTTGGACCTTTATAGTGCGGTTTTAGACCTGGTCAATCCACGACCTACCAGAAATTCACACTATGAAAAATCCTGGAGAAGACCCAAGAAATATAGATCGACACTTACTATCTGTTTATGGACTAGAAAGCTGCATTCGACAGTCCGATATGGCTGAGTTTGGTATCCTCGCGAAGCTGATACGCCTTTGCGGGAAGTCCTCTCTCGACGAACGAAGATCCAACTCTACCAGACAAAAACAAAATTGTGACGTAGTGGAGAAAATTGGAGTTTAAGGTTTTATTACTAAGGTCAAATTCTTTTTAGCATTTCATTTTGATTTTGTTTAATAACCTTTGACTCGTAGAGGTTATTTGTCTTCGGTGACTCTTAGTTAAGTTTTACGGAGAATATTTCTATCGAAGATTTAAACTCGACCTGCTTCCAAAGTTGTATTTTAAGCGTTTTTTTTCAAAATTGAGCCTAAAATGTCCCATACGGGTGGGAGCTAGAGAGTTACAATGTTCTGAGGAAATATTCACCGGAAAATTTTAATATTAAAAATGTATTTTTATACATTATTTTTCATATTCTTTAATTCGACTTTTGTCCACTTTTGTTGCTATCGTTTGAAATTGTTTTCATTCGCCTCCGAGACAATGACCCTTAAATTGTTGCATTGTCTAAAACATAAGTAATTTCATTTAAAAATCGGTTAAATTCAATAACTCGAGAGTTAAACATTATCATTTATTGGGTGAGGATATTTATTATCACCTGAGTAAAATGTCTGTACATGTTTTTAACCTAACTTTGTATTCATTCAACAATAACAACATTGTAACTACACAGAGTACCACACATACAAGATAATAGCAAGATCAAGATGTTTACAAGATCACCTCAGGATAATATCAGAGAAATTTTCTCTCATTACTATAACATAATTTGTAATTTGTATCATTCCCCATTATGACACTTTTTATACTTTCCATTATTTGTTTCCATGTTTCTTCTTGTAAATACTATTAACAACATTGTAATACACACAGATCAACACATGTACAAAATGAATACAAGATCAAAATGTCTACAAGATCACCTCAGGGTAATGTCAGAGAAACTTTTGCTTTGCAACAAATTTACGATCAGCTTCTAAGATTTTTATGATGTTTACATTAAAAAGGATCTTAAGACGTTAAATATATTTATACATAAACATACCTTCACTCAACTTTTAGTTTAAATCTTAGAAATGTTTTAATTAATATATAAACATATATTATATATAAATAAATGTTTATGTAATTGCAATTAATTGTTTATCTAAGTAGGTTAGTTGTATTTAAACATCAGAGTACTGCCCTGTAGTTGATATAAAGTTAGCCGCCTGACTTTGCTGTCTAGTTGTTGTTGTTGTTTACGTCTGTATTGTATTTTTCAAGTGACTGTGTGTTGTGTTAAGTTTTGTTGTTGTTGTTGTAGCTGTTTTATTCTAAATCTATTACTATTCTGGTGTTCTAACAATTCATTCCCCAGTTCACTTGCATTTGTCGGTTGTGGTATTGTATTCTTATGAACTATTTAAAATGTAATCATGCAACAAGTCTATTCAAGTGGAAAAAATAATTATAAGTCAGTCAGAGGCACAGAAATAGCAAAATAAAAAAAATATATAAAATTTATAAAAAAAACAAGCAAATAATAAAAAAAATGTTTTATTTGCTAGCAAAAAAAATGCAGTGCATTGCAATTTGTTGTAATAAATAATAAAACAATGTTTTGCTGTCAATACCAAAGTTAATGTTAAAACGTAATTTGCGCAAAATAATAAAACACAAAATTGGTTAAATACACAAAATACTTTGTGTATTTAATTAACAATCAACTGGAGTAGACACGAGTATACATATTAAAAAAAAAAAAATATTTAAAGTACGAGATTTTTTTTACAAATTGTTGTATTATTAATGGGAGAAAATTAAAAAAATAATTCGGTAAATAATAACAATGACACAATTTGTAATACAAATATTTGTGTATGCAATTGATTCATTATATTTTAAGAGTTCAATATCATTACGAAGACTTTGATTTAGTCACACTTTGTGCCGAAGAGAAGTACAGAAAATCAATTAGAATTTAACATTTAATATTCCAGCCTTACTATGCACTCACTACTGCTGTCATTAGTCTCATCATCCATATTTGACTGGCACGTGTATTGAATAATGTTAAATCTACATTTTTAAAAAATTAATTACGTTACAAAAACAATGACGTTACATAGCAGAATAATTACACGCCAACGTTATTCTCTTAGCAGACATTACACTTCACACCTGTTTATAGACCGTAACTCATAAAATATTTACTTTGTTCTCTCTTAATCTTTTGAGAATTGTTTCCCCTTCCACCGGTCTAAGTTCGCCCCTTGTAACACTATTTGTTGATTACTTTTCATTTTTATGCCATAAAACGGATTAACGTGTAATCGACACTCTCTCAATATATAGATAGTGTTGTATTAACTACAAGTACTTTCAGAATATCAGTAATATCCGCCAGACACTTGCAAACATCTCAATAATTATGGATTAACGTCAATCTAATTGTAAATATTTGTTTTTTCATAGCGTTAATAAAGATCTCAGCGCATTGGTTGTTTAATATCACCAAAAAAAAAAGAAAAGCAAATTTGCACACAAACAAATCACCATGATACACATTGCTTGTTTAAAAACTTAATAGACTTGTAAATTCTTAAGATCCATATTTATCTAATTTATTATAGGTGAGGTAACAACAATTTTGATAAAAATCTGCAAAATGCAAATAAAATCAACACGATTGTTTATGATCTTCGCATTACGATCGGCGTTTACAATCAAGCTGTGTGGTACTTAGACGCATTTTGTGCTAAATTGTGCTTTTTATAGAGGCACTAATATGGCGCGGGTGTACTTTGGTATCAAAAAATATTTGCTTATATTTTTAGATCAAAATGCTCATAAACATCACATGTGAATATAAAGGAGTGTGAGGGAGAGAGAGAGAGGCATAAAACGTAATTTTATGACTGCAATACAATAAAACATGACATTTTCTAGTAATAGACGCTAACGAGGCTTAGATCACACAGTGACGAATGTCTCGTCGCGCGTCCGCTTTGTTGATATAATAAATATCATTGGGATTTTTACACATTTACATATGGCAGAGAGGTAGTGAAAGGGTATTAGCTGACTGTCACAATACAAAAACTTCAAAACGCTTTAACTGTTTTACTTTTCTATTAGTTTTATTTATATAAGATTAGAATTCCACTAGCGACATGTTAAATTCAATTCGTTTTAAAATAAATCTTCCACTCCATATTTCATACAATAACCAAAAAAATGGATTAAAGGAAATATGTTCTTATTCTTCTTTACTGGCAGCAACAACAGAAATTCATCTATCAGTAGCCGCACGTAGAAAAGCATTCCAAGTGCTTCGGTATTTTGCGTTCCGTAGATAGTTCGTCATACCAAGCTTACTTAACAGTTCCGTCACCTGGTCCATCCATCGGAGTTATGGTCGTTCCCTCCTGCGCCGCCCATCGAGTTTATTGCCGAAGACTTTTTGAGCCGGAGCGTTTTCGTCCATTAATACAACGTGTCCAAGCCAGCGCATTTGGTCTATTTGAACGCGTTTGACCACGTCGATGTCGTTGTACAGCTCATACAGCTCATGATTCATTCGACGACGGTACTCGCCATTCACGATGATGGGTCCAAATATTTTGCGGAGTATTTTTCTCTCGAAGACTCCCAGAATAGAATTATCCGCTTGTGTCATTACCCCAGATTCTGCGCTGTAGAGCAAGACAGGTAAGATCAGAGTCTGGTAGAGCTGGATCTTTGTTCTTCGAGAGAGCGCTTTGTCGTTAATTCGCTTGCTTAGCGCATAGTAGCAGCGGTTTGCGATCAATACTCGTCTTTTGATTTCGAGGCTGACATTATTGTTTTTGTTTATGGCGGAGCCAAGGTGGACAAAATCATTTACCACTTCAAATTATAGTTGTCAACGTTCACGCATCGTCCCAGACGAGACGACTCTTTGTTCGTTGAAACAAATAACTTGGTTTTGTCCTCGTTTATCACCAGACCCACTTCAGCCGACTGCTTTTCATGCTCGAAAAAGGCGCAGTACCATCTCGAAATCCACGTCCAATAATATCTATGTCATCAGCATACGCGAGCAACATGTGGCTTTTGTTAAATATGGTGCCATTCCTGTTTACTGCTGCTTTCCGCATGATCATCTTCATTACGATGTTAAAGAGATCGCAGGACAGACTATCGCCTTGTCTAAAGCCTCGCTTGGTAGAAATGGCTCTGACAGATTTTTGCCAATTTTCACTGAAGACTTCGTGTCAGTCAGTGTCATTCCGCAGAGTCGAATTAGCTTTGCGGGGATACCAAACTCAGCCATAGCATCCAACAATTTCTGTCGTATCGAACTGTCAAATGCAGCTTTGTAATCGATGAACAGATGGTAGGTATCGATCTGCATTTCTTGGGTCTTCTCCAGGATTTGTCGTAGCGTGAATATCTGGTCGGTGGTGGATTTACCAGGTCTAAAGCCACACTGATAAGGTCCAATCAGGTTCACCAGAAGGGGCTTTAGTCTTTCACATAACACACTAGACAGGACCTTGTATGCGACGGGTAAAATGTTAATCCCGCGATAGTTGGTACACACACTAGGATCGCCTTTCTTAAGCACGGGACATAGGACACTCAGATTCCAATCATCGGGCATGCACTCCCTGAGCCAAATCGTGTTTATGAGCTGGTGCATGCATGTTACCAGGTCATCGCCGCCGGCTTTAAGAAGCTCTGCCGGCAGTCCATCGGCTCCCGCAGCTTTGTTAATTTTAAGCCGCGCAATTACCGTGCTGATCTCGTTTTGGCTCGGTGGTGGACAGTCTACTCCATCGTCGATGATTGGTGCGATTTCGTCACTTATGCTGCCTTCGGGAACGAGAAGAGATTGAAAGTGTTCCCTCCATATTTGCAGCACAATCTGAGTGTCCGTGACCTCTGTCCTTACAGGTGGGGATCCCTGTTCCAATACCTTTACTTTTTACCTTTTGCTAGAACTTTCGGGCCTCACCTCTATCCCTGTAGTTTTCGATATCCTGGCTCTCTCTTTTCTTCCACAGACGCTTTTTCGCCATTGGCTGCAGTTTTGCCTTGTATGCAGCATTAATTTCCTCAGACATTTCGCGACATTCATCATCGTACCAGGGCTTGTCTGAGCGTGGTTTTTCATAACCCAGTTCGGTTGTTGCGGCAGTGGTCATAGAATTCGCAATATGCTGTCACTGCATGTCGGGAACATCAGAATTAGGGGGATTTGTATGGAGTAATTGAGAGAGTTGGTTGGAGTAGGCATTGGCTATCTCAGTGGTATGCAGCTTTGTGATGTCTAGCTTCCTTTGCGTTTGATTACGAGTGTTTTTAGCACTACTTAATCGTGTGTGTACCTTGGCTGCAACTTGGTGGTGATCCTAGTCAATATTTGCACCGCGCATCACACGCACGTCCCTAACGCTTGAGACATGCCTTCCATCGATTACCACTTGATCAATCTGATTTCTTGTATTTTGATCGGGAGATATCTATGTTACCTTGTGGATATCTTTATGCGGGAATCTGGTTCCAGTCACAGCCATGTTTCTAGCCGACGCGAAACTTACCAGTTTGAATCCGTTATCGGAGGTGTTGTTGTGTAGACTGAATTTTCCGACTGCTGAACCAAGAGCATCTTCCCTTCCTATTTTAGCATTAAAATCTCCCAGAACTATTTTAATGTCTTGTCCAGGGCAGCGGTCATATATATCCTCCAGGCGCTCATAAAATTTATCTTTGATGCCATCGTCTTTGTCTACCGTCGGGGCGTGTACACAAAAGATGTCACAGTTCTTTCGTCGTGTACAACCCGGTCCCGTCCATCTCATTTTCTGTATGTCGGTGATGTCAGCCTTGTATTTGTCGAAGACATCCGCCTGTTAAATAGAGGCATCATCCTTATATCTTGTTTTTTCTTTTCTTCGTGTTTTCAAAATAAATGTTGTTTAAGGGGAGTGGCTTATTAGGCCACCGCTCTCGATCCTAGTTACTTGGGGCTGCCAAAGCCACTAAAAGAGCCTGTGTTGAGCTTCAGTAACTTCTGTTACCTACTTCCTAAGACGTATCGGTGGTAGCATGCTGATTAGGGTTCTCAACATTTCGCCTTCTAACTTTAACTAACTTCTAAGCGGTTGCTTTATAGTCATTGCCCGGGGAATACTTGGTCTAAGACCGGACCGGCCGTGGCATAGTGGTTAGAACATGCGACAACCATGCAGGAGATCGCAGGTTCAAACCTGGCTCCTGTCATCTTAAAAAAACTTCGCAGTATTAAGTGTCGAGGCAATCGGCGTGTCTAGTAAGAGCTTCTCAAACAGTGACGTTCGCATTCGTCGATAAAGAAGTAGGTGTAGTTTAGTTGTGAATCTAAAAATAGAAAGCGTGTTAATTCACAACAACGCGAGAAGCTATCCCATATCCTCATTCATGGGGTGCAATGGGAAATTAATTTTTTTTTAAAGACCGGAAGTATTTAGCTGCACAAAGGAATCGCTTCTGGTCACTCCCAAGTGAGTGATAATCAGTAACTTTCAACCTCTGGGCAAAGTCCCATTCATATTTAAAATATGTAGGTCCTAGAAAACGATGTTCTTATTGTTTTAAGTCATTTTCGGTATTAGATGTATTCAATGAAATTAAATGAGAATTTTTTGTGAAACATTTTAATACTCTATCTCTTCTGTTTCGTCCTTAATTCGAGACAAATTAGAAAAGAACCTTAAAATGGAACATTACAACATTTTAATGTTCCAAAAAAAATTTGGCTCAAACAATATTACTTGGGGTGCTTTAGATTAAAATCTAATATTCTCAACCGGGACCGGCCGTGGCATAGTGGTTAGAACACGCGACTACCATGCGGGAGATCGCAGGTTCAAACCAGAGCTGTAAACTTATCATTACAATTTGTACTCATTTCTGCTCAATTACAAATACAAGTACATCTAAAAAGGAATTGAAAGTTAACTACAATTCTAATTACATGAGGAATTGGAATTGAAACTAAAAGTCTCAACTACACAGGTAATTGTACTTGAAAGTAATGATTCCTAATTACTTTTCAATTAGCTCAATTACTTTTTAATTACAAGGAATTGAAAGGAATTGACGGAATTGGGAGGAATTGGAAGGAATTAAAAGGAATTGCTGCAATTTGGAAAGGTCCGTTATGTTAAAATATATTGCTCCAAATTTATTTTGTTTTAATTTTTTATTATTTATAAGGAAATTAAAAATTATTAGTGGAAAAGTACTAGTTATTATTTTAAGAATTAAATTTTTTATTGTTGTGGAACTTACAATTTCTACCCCTTATTTTAAAATTATTTCAATACCTTTCCAAATTGCAGCAATTCCTCTTAATTCCTTCCAATTCCTCCCAATTCCGTCAATTCCTTGTAATTAAAAAGTAATTGAGCTAATTGAAAAGTAATTAGGAATCATTACTTTCAAGTACAATTACCTGTGTAGTTGAGACTTTTAGTTTCAATTCCAATTCCTCATGTAATTAGAATTGTAGTTAACTTTTAAATACTTTCGAACATGGTAGGTAATGATTACTTGTACTTGAGTTTACAGCTCTGGTTCAAACCTGGCTCCAGTCATCTTAAAAAAAAAAGAAATAAATTTTTCTCTCATTGTCGGCTCCTCTCGAATGTTGTTGACAGCAACTTCGCAGTAGTAAGCGTCGATTCAATCGGCGTGTCTAGTAAGAGCTTCTCAAAACAGTGACGTTCGCATTCGTCGATAAACAAGTAGGTGCGGTTAGTTGTGAATCTAAAAATAGAAAGCGTGTTAATTCACAACAACGCGAGAAGCTATCCCATACCTCATTCATGGGGTGCAAAGGGAAATTCAGTTTTTTAAGTTTATTCTCAACCTTTTCTAATCATTTTGTCTAGTTTCACAACACTGGTGCACACAGTGACTTAAAGTAGTCATAGTATCTATGTTTCTTATTGTTTTAGTGCATTTTCTATATCAAATATCTTTATTAAAATTTAACGAGGAACTTTTTATGATTTTTTTATTACCTCTCGATCTCGACTCCTTACTTGCAATTTTCGTCCTTATTTCAAGAAACGCCAGAAAAGAGCCTTAAGATTAAAATTTACAACATTTCAAATGCAATAAAACGAGAACAAATAATTTTTTTTGCGTTGAAATATATATCACAGATGGATTTTTATCTTTTTAATTTTTTATCAATTTGGCAGCAGTTTCAAATGAACTCATTTCTCATTTCCATCTTTATACGCTAAGACTAACATTAACATCTTTTAATATTTCATTTATCTTGATAAGTAAAAGCTGTTATCTCCGGAAAGACAAAACTTCTGTTTGCTTTCTCATAAGGTTTCGGCTTTGTATGTTATATAATAAAAGTTTTATGAGTAACTAGAAATCAGAGCTGTAAACTAATCATTACAATTTGTACTCATTACTGCTCAATTACAAATACAAGTACATCTAAAAAGGAATTGAAAGTTAACTACAATTCTAATTACATGAGGAATTGGAATTGAAACTAAAAGTCTCAACTACACAGGTAATTGTACTTGAAAGTAATGATTCCTAATTACTTTTCAATTAGCTCAATTACTTTTTAATTACAAGGAATTGAAAGGAATTGACGGAATTGGGAGGAATTGGAAGGAATTAAGAGGAATTGCTGCAATTTGGAAAGGTCCGTTATGTTAAAATATATTGCTCCCACTCTCCTTTTCTCTTTGTGACGTCACACTGTGGAACTTACAATTTCTACCCCTTATTTCAAAATTATTTTAATACCTTTCCAAATTGCAGCAATTCCTCTTAATTCCTTCCAATTCCTTCCAATTCCGTCAATTCCTTTCAATTCCTTGTAATTAAAAAGTAATTGAGCTAATTGAAAAGTAATTAGGAATCATTACTTACAAGTACAATTACCTGTGTAGTTGAGACTTTTAGTTTCAATTCCAACTCCTCATGTAATTAGAATTGTAGTTAACTTTTAAATACTTTCGAACATGGTAGGTAATGATTACTTGTACTTGAGTTTACAGCTCTGCTAGAAATATACGAATTTTGTGTCACACCCGTCCCCGTAAATATGACAAAAGTTTAATCAAATTGTTACTTACATATTTAAACTTTAATACTTTCCAACAACAGTGACATTTTGTGAAGTTCCTGAAGCTCCTGAAACAAAGACAAAGACAAATTTATGTATTTCTACTAATGCGGGTAAGTACCTATATTACCAGCTGAATGTGCACCCGATGCGCCGTCCATTTGTAGGGGAGGCATCACAACATACTGCGATTTTAAGTATATTCGCGGTGGTTTAAGGTAGACAACTGGTGTCATGCAGAAATCACCACATCTTTGGTAGCGACGACTGTAACAGTACCAGTGATTATTTCGAAGCTCACAAGTTCTCGGAGTCATAACTGTGTAACATTTGGTGGCAGCTGGTGGAGGTGGTTCAGTGGCCTCTTCGCCGCAGTCTGTAGCTTCGTCTGTTCCGGTTTCAATCGGATTTATGCAGTTAGCGCCATTGCCATTGTAAGTGCTGGACAGCTCCACATTAAGTGGCAGAGTAATTGTAAAGTTGTTATAGCTGCTCAGGTTAATATTTGGTTTAGAAGCATTGGATTGCGTTATAATTGTGTTGTAGAATGTAATATTCTGTGAGATGGGCTCAGAAATTTATACCCATTTATACCCATTCCAAACCGTACCCTCTGGACAGGTTATGATAATGCATTCGTTATTTTTCATTATTGTTCCCTTTGGACAGTATAATGTGCGACAAGTCCGACCAATAGGAACAGTTCCTGGGGGACATTGTATGGATGCGGGTGGCGGTGTATATGAAACAGGGATTGTCGTAGTTGTTGTCGCAGTCGTTGTCTTGCTTGTTGTCGGTATTACGGGCGAAAATGGCCAATTGGGTTGAGTCGCAGTGCCAATATTGTTACAATTCGACTGCTGACCTCCACCTTGATTGCTTGGTGTCCCAGTGCTGCCATTGTTACAATTCGATTGCTGACCTCCACCTTGATTGCATGGAGTCCCGGAGCTGCCATTATTGCAATTAGTTTGCTGACATCCACCTTGATTGCTTGGTGTCCCACAGCTGTCATTGTTACAATTAGTTTGCTGACCTCCACCTTGATTCCATGGAGTTCCAGAGCTGCCATTATTACAACTAGTTTGCTGGCATCCACCTTGATTGCATTGATTTCCAGAGCTGTTATTGCATTTAGTCGTTTGCTGACATTGATTGCATGGAGTTCCGGAACCACCATTACAACAATTAGTTTGCTGACATCCACTTTGATTGCATGGAGTCGCAGAGCTACCAGTACAACGATTCGTTTGTTGACATCCGCCTTGATTTCATTGAGTCTAAGAGCCGCAATTGCTATAATTCGAAGGCTCACCTTGATTTTGATTGCAGGATGTGCTGGATGTGCAGGATGCCCCATTGCAGTTCGACACTGAATTGGAACACTTGGTTCGAAATTGAATTGGGCGGAGGGCTCGTTACTGGCGGAATAATATTTTCACAAGAGTGCCAACAATTTGGAGCCGTGCAACTGCGAACACAGTTTTCGCCGCAACATTTGTCTCGAATATGGACGCTATCAAGGGGACAGTTCCCCCTTTGCCATAAGTAACACTCGTTGTGGAACAGGAAAGCGCCGTCGCCACACAATTCATCCTTGAAGAAAAGGAAATGTGATTGACTGCGCGGGGTAACGTGCAACATGGCTACTACTTACCGTTGAAACAAATGAAATGCCGCAGAGAATCAGTGCGATTCCAGCAACGATTGACAACGTAGACACTTTCATATTCGGATTCCGGACCGTTAATAAACCACCGAACTCTCGATAGCTACAGCTTAAATAAATTTAATACAATTATTGCCTTGACATTGAGTCAATTCGTTTCCGAAAATCTTAGGAAATCATATCACATATCAACATATTTCAACATTCTCTGGCTCTTATCATTTACACACTGGCTGAGATCAACGTTCAATCAGATCAGCGCCGAATATGTTGAAAACACTTGACACTTAAAACTTGACCTCTTTAAACCTTAGGCAAGCTAGTGTTAAGGCCTTGGAGGCTGTATATCCTGACTAAGTGGACGAAAGTTCCTTATACGGTTCCAGAAGCAATTTGAACTTCTCACAGCCCTTCAGCGAGCCACCGAGCCCTTCTTCCTCAAGTATGTATTAATCGCACAATGCAAAGGCGTTTGCACACAAATGATGATTTTTCCTTAGGACACACAACTCCTGCCCATCGGTGCATGGCTCTGACGATGAAGACTCGGTCGCCGAGGAAACGGAACTCAAGGAATTGGGCATAAAATAAACGCAAGGCACTGCCGCCTCTGTCATCATTTTCCAGGATTTATCCATGGCCTGCTTGTGAACGGTTTTACACTCACTGACTCTTTTTTGTTTGGGTAACGGAGAAGGATAAAAACAACAACATTTAGTATCTAGGAATTTTGACATTCGGCTAACCCCCGCCAAACAATGATGTAGAAAACTGTTTTAAAATCAACAAAGAAAACACAATTTGAGTCGACATTTCTTTGATTATATAAAATATATTGATATTGATTAATAAATGTAGCAAAAGCCGATGAATACCGCGTCAATTGTGTGAAACTTTAAGTATGGTTTACACGCGATCTATCCATATCTACTCATATCCCCTCAGCTGCAAAAGCGAGATAGTCTAATTAGAAAACATGTAGGAGTAAGCAAAGACAAACACTACAAAATTATAGCAAAGTCATATTGAATTATAGGAAGGTAGTTAGGAAATCAAAATGTACTGATTTGACAGGAGATAGGGGATATGGGTGGATAGCGTGTAAATCAGCCTTTACTGACGGTATCTGCGACTGTATTTTGACCTAGAGAATGTTTGACGTCGTCTGCGAACAACTGGCCCTTCGTTCAAGTTATCGTAATCGTCAATATAATCGTCTTCGTGCCCGGGTTCGTCACCACCACTGCTTTCAATTTGGGGACAGTCATCCGTTATATCGCCCTCTGGTGAAATACATTTAGATTTTTCAGGCTTCCATCCTCCATTCCCGTCAATATTGTAGTCCATGTCTGCGAAGGGAGGTTCCATTGGTGGTGCCCACACAGGTGGAGGATACATGCCATACATATAGAAATCATTGTAAGCCGGTCTGCTGAATGATCTAAAGCATGGTTGACACTGCAGCGGAATGCCGTAGCGTAAAATGTACCCATATGTCAATTGTATGCAGCCGCTGCAACTGTGACTAGCTGCCTGCTGTTGGCTAGATGCACAGGAAACAAATGGCCAATTTGGAATGTAACTGCATCTGTTCGAGCTGTGGCTCAGTTTCCGACTGTGATAAGGCTCGTACTTTATGGTTTGACGACAATTTTCTTCGGCGCTTTCGTCAAAGTACTCCATTGGGTTCGGGTGGTCGCATTCGGTGACTACCTTAGTCGACATCACTCGAGCTTTGCACTGTGGTCCACAAACACGACGACGTTTGCGATAACATCGTGACGCCGTAGAGAATTTTCGCATATCACATCGCCTCTTCGGCCGCAAAACAATGCAACATGAATTGGTGTTGTTGTATCCTAAGCCAAACTGACCGCCCACCCGGGAAACATTCTGATGCAATTGCACCACATTGTCATTGCGAAACGTTATGTTGCCACGGCTGTTGTCTATAATGTTATGAATTTGATTAGTAAGTCGTATTATATTGATAGTATTGAGTGGAGGCGTCTGCACAGAGCGGGTATCGTTCACTCCCTGGACAACTTTCTCCTCTTTTATCAGTTCAGGACAAACCGGACACTTCTTCTCGCACGCTTCGACATTGGCCACACCTGCACAACCGGCCCTACATAGCCCAGCATCCTCGTGACATTTCTGGTAATCTTTCAGCGTTGGTTGCTCGTAATTTTCTAGTTGAGTGTGAATCACTATGGGTTTGTTGTGAATAACCTGTTTTTGAGTGGTATTACTAGCCTCAGATATGACCAAGGAGTCGTCAGCCCGGACAAAGCCCGCCAGGTATAAACCGCAAACTAACAGCAAAAACACCTTGCAAAGGAATGGAATAACATTAACTGGTTTAGCTTATTACCAACTGCGAATATACTTTCGTCTCCATCGTCGTGTATCCAGTCCAGCTGAGTTCTATCGACTACCACAACCTACCTTGGACTGTCGAGTAAAATCAATATAATCAATAATTGCACAAAAATTCTACCGTTATTGCAAAAGATAACCGAAGACTATTATCATATTATCATAGTATATACTATGATATCTATATATATATGATAACTATATAGTTCGGCTCTTTTTCGCTTGCAATTAGTGTTTTTGTCCCGAGAATTCCCGGGACAAAATCCCGGGCAATTTTTTGTCCGGGAATCCCGGGAATGCGGCCGGGATTTCATTACGCTTATTTAATCAGTCAATAACAAAATGTTTAAAAAGTTTAAAACCACTAAAACCACCAACTATTTTGTATTCCAAATATTTACCATAAAATTACCAATTGGTGACTATTTTCTTGTCTATCATTATCGTCGTCTGTCTCTCGATGAGTTGTTTATCTTTCAAATGTGCTTTAATATATAGAGAAAAATCTCCTAAATTGCTTAAATGGATCAGCAATACCATGTCCATGAGTTGATAAGTACTTACTTATTGATAGGCATATATTCTAAAACAATATTTTTAGGCCAATTGACTGATATATAGCTTTCATTGTTGGTGTACTGGGTACTTGTACCTTTGCTGTTTGGTCTGAGCGGTGATAATACTTTTCCCCTCTTTATGGCAAGGAGTACGAATCTCAAAAAATCCCTTCCTATTGCACATTTACCCTATAAAATAAGCGTTAAATCTAATTGTCGCGATTCTGGTTTGGGTGATGGTAACAGTTTCATCTTATTTTCGAGTTTGTCCTGCTAAAAGTTCGAAATTCTTTCATATCGCACAATTACTCCATAAAATAAATATTCGCCCCAATATCCGCATTTCTAAGTTTAGGCATTTGGTCTGGGGATATTATGAATTTGACATGAATTCACAGCGCACAACAACTCACTTAAATTAATACTCCGCCCCATATTTGCAATTCTAACTTAAGCCGTTTTTTGGGCGTCGGGAGTGTGATGCAAGGTAAAGCTTCTGATCGGTTTAACTTGGAAAACCCAGAGTGATCCTTGCCAATTGCACTTCAAGTCTACTCACAGAGCTCCGTATTCGTGGTACTACTGCGAACGGGGTACCTCCACGTGGTGACGCCTGGAAACATGCTTTTGACACCCGTCAGAGCACGGCTAACTGTGAGGGGCGAAACCCAAAACCCAGGCACGTCAGCTCAGAGTGAGCGGTACCCTGGTCAGCGTCTGACCCAGAATGGGCGGCTGCAATAAAATCCTGGCAGGAGGAGAAAACTGCGACGTGGTGCGCTGGGCTTGCAACCCGCCACTGACGTATAACCGATTGCAATGAAAAGAAGTAAGATAAGAATAAAACAGACCCCCCCAAATGTTGACGACCACCGCAAACGAATTAAGGACCATGATTTGAGGATATGCACCTGGAATGTTAGAACACTGTATAGACCAGGTGCCTCCATCCAACTGGCGGAAGTCCTCGAAAAATACAAGGCTGACATAACCGCTTTACAGGAAATCCGGTGGACGGGACACGGGTGCTCGCGCAAGAAGACGTGCGACATCTACTATAGTGGCCATGCGGACAAGCACGAGTTTGGTTGTGGATTTGTGGTTGGCAAGAGACTGCGACACCTAGTCTCAAGGTTCAACCCGGTGTGTGAACGTATAGCCACCATAAGAGTCAAAACTAAGTTTTTCCACATAACACTTATATGTGCCCATGCTCCGACAGAAGAGAAAAGCGATGAGGACAAAGACGAGTTCTACGAGAGCCTAGAAAATGTATATGACCGTAGCCCCAGCCATGACATCAAAATTGTACTAGGCGATTTTAATGCTAAAATAGGCAGGGAGACCGCATTTGAGCCTACAATCGGAAAATTCAGTCTGCACACCGAAACGTCGAACAATGGCATCAGACTGATTGATTTCTCGGCGGCAAGAAATATGGTAGTTAGCAGCACTAGATTTGACCATAAAAATATTCATAAGGCAACATGGCTATCTCCAGATCATTTGACGAGGAATCAGATAGATCACGTGGTAGTCGATGGAAGGCACGCATCGAGTGTTCTGGACGTACGAGTGATCAGGGGTGCGAACATTGACTCCGATCACTTCCTTACCGCAGTTAAGGTACGCACTAGGCTAAGCATGGCGAAAAACGTACGTAACCAGGCACAACGAAAGCTGGACATCGGTAAACTGCGGATCACAGAGGTAGCGGACGCCTACTCCAACCATCTAACTCAACTGCTGCGGAATGCTCCAACCCCTGATAATATAACCTCGCAGTGGCAATATATAGCCGACTCCATAGAACGGACTGCGAGAAGCGTACTTGGGTACTCAAAGCCGTCTCAAGAAGATGCCTGGTACGATGATGAATGTCGCAATGCCACGAGAGAGACGGATGCTGCATACAGGACAAAACTGCAGCCAATGGCAACGCGAGCTGTTCGTGAACGGCACAGGGAGAAGAGACGACAGGCAACTCGTCTTTTTAGAAGAAAAAAGAAGGAGCTGAAGAAGAGGCAGGATGAGTGCACTGAGTTGCTCCGAAGTAGAGGGGAAGCCCGAAAATTCTACAAGAGGGTTAAAGCGAGAATGCGTGGAACAGGGTTGCCCTCCTGCAAGGACAGCGATGGTCAGCTGGTGACGGACCCGGATAACGTTCTGAAGATATGGAGAGATCACTTTAGAAATTTACTGGATACTGACACCACTCCAGAAGACCCCGCTCCAATCCATGACGATGGTATTAACTGTCTACCTCCGAGCCAGAGTGAGATACGTATGGCCATCTCCCGCCTTAAAAACAACAAAGCTGCTGGAGCCGATGGTCTCCCTGCTGAATTGTTTAAGGCTGGCGGGGAGGAGCTGATTAGGAGCATGCATCAGCTGATGGAGAACATCTGGCAAGAGGAGAGCATGCCCGGGGATTGGAGTCTCAGTCTGTTATGTCCCATATACAAGAAAGGAGATCGTAGTGAATGTAAGAACTATCGTGGAATAAGCCTATTGCCAATTGCGTACAAGGTCCTTTCAAGCATATTGGTTGAACGTCTAAAGCCAATTGTAGAAAAACTAATTGGACCATATCAGTGCGGCTTTAGACCTGGTAAATCTACGACGGATCAAATATTCACCTTACGACAAATCCTGGAAAAAAAAAGCAGATCGACACCTACCACCTCTTTGTCGACTACAAAGCTGCCTTCGACTCTCCGATAAGGAATAGGCTTTATGAGGCCATGTCTGAGTTTGGTATTCCTGCAAAGCTGATTCGACTTTGCAAATGTACCTTAGACAACACCAAATCCTCGGTTAAGATTGGTAAGGACCAGTCTGAACCATTCAACACGGAAAGAGGTCTCAGGCAGGGCGATAGCCTGTCCTGTACACTATTTAATATAGTTATGGAGAAGGTGATGAGAAAGGCTGGTGTCAACATGTCTGGCACCATATTCCACAAAAGCCACATGCCACTAGCCTACGCCGATGATATAGATATCATTGGCCGAAATCTGCGGGACGTTACTGCAGTCTTCTCATCCCTAGAAAAGGAGTCGGCAAAAATGGGTTTAGCGGTCAACGAGGACAAAACAAAAATAATGATTTCGACGAACAAAGAGTCCTCTCGATGGGGACGCAGCGTCAACGTTGAAAATTATTGTTTTGAGGTAGTAGATGAGTTTACCTACCTCGGATCTTCCGGAGAATAGTGCTAGCCAATAGATGTTTTTACGGAATTCGGCAGCACTTTAGTAATACCACCTTATCTCGGAATACTAAGAAACAGCTTTACCAGGTGCTAATATTACCCGTTCTTTTGTATGCTGCCGAATCATGGGTGCTTACGACAACGGACATACAAAACCTGGGAGTATTCGAGAGAAAAGTACTCCGGAAAATTTATGGACCTATCTGTGTCGACGGCGAGTTTCGCCATCGGATGAACCATGAGCTGTATGAGCTTTACCACGACATCGACGTAGTTAAAAGAGTCAGAATGCAACGACTACGATGGCTGGGTCATGTTGCCAGGATGGATGTAAATGCTCCAGCGAGAAAGGTGTTTGAAGGCGAACCTGAAGGACGGCGCAGAGCAGGGAGACCCAAACTCCGTTGGAAGGACCAAGTGGTAGGCGACGTGCCACCATCTGGTAGGACTAACTGGAGAACACACGCACAAGATCGAAGCGTGTGGAATTCTTTAGTACTTCAGGCCTCAAACTTATAAACCATGTTTGTAAGTTGTAATGGGCCACCTAAGTTAGTAAGTAAGTAACTTAAGCCGTTTGGTCTTAGTTTGGTTACTTTATTGTTAAGGGGTAACCATTTAGAAAAATCTCCTCATGCTGATCTCCAATTCTAAAGGAAGGATTCCCATTTAGATTTTTGCGATGCTACCTTTAGCCGTTGGTCTGGGTGATTGTATAAGTTTTATCCCTTTTGGGGCATTTTAGCACTTAAGAACGAATTTTGAAAAATGCCTTCGGATATGGATTTGTGCGGTTATAGCTTAGGCGTTTTGATTGGGTCCTTTTTAACCCTAAAAGGACAAATTTCGAAAAATTACTTTGTGCAGCTCTTTAATTCTATAAGGATATTGCTCAATGGTACCGGTTTTATCCCTTTTTGGCCTTTTTACCTCAAAATGTACGAATTTTGAAAAATCCCTACTAGCAGCCCTATTGTTCTTTAAGAAGCTTGCTCATATGCATTTCAATGATGAAAGCTTTTGCCGTTTGGCATGGATAATATTGCCACCTTTTGTTACCCCTAAAAGTACGAACCTCAAAAAATTCCTTCGTGGACCACTCCAAGTATATAAGCTCATGTACAGGTTTTACGATGATAACTTGACTAAGTATTAACAAATTTTCGGATAAACCATAACACGAGATTTTTATAATTATTTTTGTTTTATTTCATATTTGTTTGTTTGCATTAAAATAAAAAAAAGTAAATTTTTATTTATCTTTTGGGCCGGGATTTCCCGGGATCCCGGGAAAATGATATAAAAATCCCGATTTCCCGGGAAATGATAAATGCCGGGAAATCAAAAACACTACTTGCAATAGAATTCATTTAGTGATTGTTGTCTTGGATATGGTTTCGTCAAATTTTCATTCGGCAAAACAGTTTCAGGGTATGGTTCAGAACATTCGGTGGTGAAATAATAAATAGCCCATTGTTAATTTTTGGTTTATTTCGCCTTCATCGCACTCTCGGCCATATAAGTCAACTGTAATTTGCATCGACAATCGTCGAAAGTACAATTGGATGGAAATCTTTGTTGTTGAAAAAGTCGAAATTTCCGCTAACCTTCGGTTTATTGAAATGAATAATCCTTTTCGTGCGGAGAGGGTGTTTCTGGCTATATCGTTTCCATCAAACAGTCGATCTTTTAACATTTTGATGTAATATTCCAATATATGAAAATATATGTAACTGTTTTTACTATAAAAATCAATTGTTTATGTTTCAAACGTTACTCTTAGATTAATAAACAATTAAAATATTTTTGGCCGCCAAGATCATCAAAATACTTCTTGTGCACCGGTCTAACATATTCGCTGTTCAAAGTTTCATGTAAGATTTCTGTGAATTCCTATAGAATTTGTATTTAAATGGTCCTTCCACAGATTTAAAAGCAACTTCTAGTGACCAAGAATGCTATTAGATACGTTCTAAGAGCGATGTGACATAAGCTTCAGAATGAATGTCGATCAACGCGAGTTACTAAGGCATCAAAACTTTCAGCAACTATGCAAATTCTCGCTGAAGGTTACCAAAAAGGATCTGGAAATGATTTCAATCTGTGCCTTGCGTAACCTTTGTCTTCAAGTTAGCCTGGACTTTCATCCATCCTTCGGAGACGAGTAAGGAATCACCAATGCTGTTCACCCATCTTTTTATGACATTCCATTGCCTTTATTTGAACTTTCGTTTTTTATAGTACCCTTTTGCAAAGGTACACCCTAACAATAAGTGTACCCGAATCATTTGTGCGTTTACGACACTTAGAGTGTGATTGGCACTCTAAAATAAGCAGACATCCGATATTAATACCAAAATAGGGTATTTTCTAATTTTTTCCTCATAAAAAAACAAACTTACAAGTTCAAAATCAAATGTTTATTTCAATTGTTCAATTTGAATTCAACAAAAGTTCGAAATTATATTGAACTCTCGTGTTCCAAAACAAATTTTCAACCGAAAACTAAATAACGAACAATTGTTCAAAATAAAGTTATTTATCATTGTTGAAAAAACTATTAAAACTATATTGAAGAAGAAAGGTGAAAAAATGTACTTCAAACCAAAATAACTGACTACTACAAATAAAAAAAGTTAAAAGGAATAAAATTGTTGTTCTTTTCTATATAGCGAATTTTCTTTATAGCGAAGTAAATATCCAGTCCCTTGGAATTCGTTATAGAGAGTTTCGACTGTATACAAAAGTGAACAATTCAACAAAAAAGAAAAGGTGCTGAGTATGTACAAGAATGTACTTGTACATAGTAAGAAAAGTTTCATATAATTATCCACCAAGTCGAACATACACTACAATTTACCAAAATATTACTGAATTGTACGAAAAAGTACACACAAAGTGCTTACAATATAACAAACGCTACTGAAAATTTTCCAAAAATTACATACAAAGTAAGGAATAGTATAAAAAACGGTACCGGTATATTTTGGTACTTTACAAAACATTTTATCAAATTTAGGCACCTTTGGAATTTTTGATTTATTTCATTTAATTTTGGAACATTTTTTTAACTCTGTATGTGACTTAAACTACATTTTCTAAATTTTTGGTCTAAAGTCGAATCAAAGAATATGAAAAATCATCAGTAAAAAAACGTTTGGGGTATTTCATGTCTTCGGAGACCTATTTCTCGGAATGTTTTAACCCTTTAGCTCCCACCCGTATGGGACATTTTTGGCCCAATTGTGAAAAACTGTTTAAAAGTCAACTTTGGACGGAGGTCAAGGCTTAGAATCTTCGATAAAAATATTCTTCGGAAAATTTCACTTAGAGTCACCGAAGACAAATAGTCTCTATGAGTCAAAGGGTCCAAAATAAAATCATATTAAATGTTAATGAAATGTTAAAAAAATCAATCAAACAGTGCTACACACATTATCAGAAGTGAACCAAACTAAATTCAAACGATAGCATTTAACCTCAGTAACAAAACCCAAAACTCCATCTTGCTCCACTACGTCACAATTTTTGTTTACAGTGGTTTAAAGTTTGATTATTTTGGTCAAAAGTCAAATAAAAGAAAATTAAAAATCATGTCTTTGGAGACCTACATTAAAATTTTCCGAGAAATATTTCCTCGAAACATTTTAACCCTCTATCTGCCACCCATATTTAACATTTGAGAAATTTGACTTTTAAGCTCTTTTTCAAAATTCACCCTAAGATGTCTTATACTGGTAGGAGTTAGAGGGTTCAAAAGTTCTGATGAAATATTCCCTGAGGGTTCAAAAGTTCTGATGAAATATTCCCCTGAAAATTTTAAAGTAGGTCTCCAAAGACATGAACTATCTGAAATCTTTTTTTACACATGATTATTTATGTGTATTTGTTTTGGTTAGTTTTTAGTCGATCTTACTGTGTATTATATCAAATTACGTTAGTGTATCGTATGATACATCAAATTCGGCTAAAGATCAGAAAAATGTTTATTGTATGATATTTTTGGTCAAATTCAGTGTGTCACGCATTAGGATGACGCGTTTCGAACTCCATGACGAGTTCATCTTCAGACCTCTTTGTGACGAACTGATGCACAATGGTACATCATCAGCTGTATATACATATATCTACAATTATGCCAAACATGTGCATGTGAAGAAGATATCAGCCGAAAATGTCCAGCATAGTTATGAATTTGACCATTGATAACCAAACATGAGAATGGAGGATATTTTTTCCCCACGATTCCCTTTATTTATATTATTTATATTATTTGATTCGACTTTTTACCAAAAAAAAAAAACAAAACTTCAAATTACTGTAAAACAAAATTATGACATAGTGGAGCAAATTGGAGTTTAAGGTTTCATTACTGAGGTCAAATGTTACCGTTTGATATTGGTTTGGCTTGTTGCTCGCTTTGCTCAAAAGTAGCCTTCTTAACATTTAATTTAGATTTTATTTTATGACCTTTGACTCGTAGAGGTCATTTGTCTTCGGTGACTCTTAGTGAAATTTTGCGAAGAATATTTGTATCGAAGATTCAACCCTCCAAAGTTGACATTTTAACAGTTTTTCAAAATTGGGCCAAAAATGTCCCATACAGGTGGGAGCTAGAGGGTTAAAATGTTCTAAGCAAATATTCCCCTGAATGTTTTAATACAGGTCTCCGAAGACATAAAATACCCCAAATGTATTTTTATAGATGATTTTTCATATTTTTATACCATCACCCGTAGGGATGAAGGTATATATCATTTGATACGACCCAAAAGTGTAACACATAGAAGGAGTCACTTTAGACCCTAGGTTTCTTTGAACCAAATTCGATTCATGACTTTTTAAGTCGTTTGAGCCATGTCCGTCTGTCTGTCTGTCTGTCTGTCGGGTGGCTGTCCGGCTGGTTCGCACGATAACTTTCGAAAGACGCAACCAAATGTTTTGAAATTTTGCACGAGTTATTATTTTCTCAAAACTACTTACGGTATTGCAAATGGGCTACATGGCCCCGCCCCTTCTGGTACCTCCCATACAAATACATCATTCCGCCCACTTTAGAAATCGAGTAATAATATCAATACACCCTAAGGGATCGTCCCCAAATTCTGTATTTAGTAAAGCTATAACAGGATAAAGTTTTGGAAAAAATTTTGAAAGCCTAGCCACGCCCCTTCTGGTACCTCCCATACAAATCTACCTTTCCGCCCACTATAGAGATGGAGAAATAATATCAATAAATTAAACGTGATCGTACCCAAATTCTATTTTGAGTAAAGCTATAACAAGATAAAGTTTTAGAGAAAAAAATTGGAAGTCTATTCACGCCCCATCTGGTACCTCCCATACACATCTGGTACCGCCCACTTTAGAAATCGATTAATATTATTAAAAGACCTAACGCGATCGTGCCCAAATTCTGTATTTGGTAAAGTTTAAGCAGGATAAAGTTTTGGAGAAAAAATTGGAAGTCTAGACACGCCCCTTCTGGTACCTCCCATACAAATGTACCTTTCCGCCCACTTTTGGGATGTAGTAATAATATCAGTACACCCAACGCAATCGTGCGCAAATTCTGTATTTAGTAAAGCTATAACAGGATAAAGTTATGGAGAATAAATCTGGAGCCTAAACACACCCCTTCACGTACCTCCCATATAAATGTACCACTCCGCCCAATTTCGAAATCGAGTAATAATATCAATAAAATAGAAAATTATTTGTTTTACTGAGGGTAAGGGTAAATGTAAGTCGGGTTGCCCGACTGAAACTTTCTAACTGGTTTTAATTACAAATCGATTATTTTCAATAACTCAAGACTGAAACAATGTATTATATTGGGTGATGGTATTTATCAGTCAGTTTAACTGACTGAAATTTCTGTACTGGTTTGAATCTACTTTTGACCAAAAAAATTAAACTTCACACCACTGTAAAAAAAATTTGTGACGTAGTGGTGCAAAATGGAGTTTAGGGTTTTGTTACTCAGGTCAAAAGCTATCGTTTGATATTGGTTGGGTTCACCCCCGAGAAAATGACCCTCAAATTGTGTCATAGTGTTATTCAATTACTTATTACTACCGTTCTCCCATTTATAAATTTTCTCACTCTTCAATTTTTTCTGGACCTCTCCGTTATTTCCCACGCTCTTAACTGTTCAGCGGTAGCAGCAACAACAACAGCAACCACTATAATCCGGAAAATAGAATAAAATATAATTTTATCGACCTGTCGAACAGGTAAAATTTAAATTTATAAAATCAAAACGATCTGTTGACATTTGGTGAGCCCAAACTCTCAGCACACACACATACACACACAAAAGCAACGGACATCCATGAAAAATGCGGTCGGTCTCTTTTTTTATTCTTTGATAATGAAAAAAGGAAACTAAAAGTGTTTTTTCTCACGTTAGAGTGTAAAAGAGAGGAAAAATGATGCTATGTCGAGGAATGTTAGATTAATTAATGTAATATTTTATCACAAAGCTGATTAAGAACTACATATATTTATAAAGATTTGTTTGGGCGCACGTAACATTTCGTCGATGTTAATGTTTATGTGTTTATAAAAGTAAAACAAAAAATAAGTATAAAACCATTAATGATGCATAACATTCCATTACAAGAAGTAACCCTGTCGGAATTTTGTGAGCTGACTCAAAATCAAGTTGACTTTTGGTTCATTCATTTACAACGCACTTTTAAGGTAACTTAAAACTGATGCAGTTATAGTCATTTGTTTTTTTATTCCATCTGACTTCTTCTCGATAAGTTTTGAACTAACTTTTTGATCACTCAAAACTGATGCTGAAAAGGTGCTGGACATTTTCGGCTGATATCTACTTCGCATGCACATGTTTGACATAATTGTAGATATATATACAGCTGATGATGTACCATTGGAGTTCGTCATGGAGTTCGAAACGTGTCATCCTAGTGCGTGACACACTGAATTTGACCAAAAATATCAAACAATAAAAAACACTTTTCTGATCGTAAGCCGAATTTGATGTATCATTTGATACACTTAACGTAAATTTAATAAATAAAACACGATCGACTGAAACTAACAAACAAACAGTTTAAAATTAAATAAATATATATTTTATGAAAATAGCACAAGAATTTTTGTTATTATTAAATTTTTGTTGTTGAAGTTTTATAGCTAACCATAAGCTGACTCGTTATAACCAATCATGAGTTAGTAATTTTAAAACTAGTTAAAAGTTCACTTTTTCTTAATGAGCTACAATCTAACTTATAACGAGCTAACTTGTGGTTAGCTGAAACTTATGCAGAGTGAGTGAGTACTGACTCACTGCAATGCCATCATGTGGAAAAACTGAATAGGATTTAACAATGAAAATGAGTTAGCTTTTGAGTCACTTGTGACTCATCTTTGACTAACCATTGGTTAGCTTGAAGTTAACTCAATTTCCGACAGGGAAGCTACAAGTTAATTGTTTATAAATTGTGAATAAAAAAATAACATAGGTATTGTCACCCTGTGGAATGCAACAATTTATTATTTCCTTTCATCCTCTTTTTGACTATACTTATATGATAGCGGAGAGATTTCTCGTGAAACGTCCGCAGCATACAAACGTATCGTTAAAAATTAACTATTAATATAACTATACTTGGAATATTTTTAAAATATCTAAGGCTCGTCTCTTATTTCGTAATAGAAGTCTGTGTTATCCTGACAGTATACTAAAATATTATGTAATCAAGTAGTTGCCTGCGCCCGCCCCATAAAGAAAATAAACTGACAATTTATTTACTAAATGGGTGTTTGTAGGAGCAGAAATCTATTCTGTTTGGATATTGCTTATTCCTAACTAGGTAAGTAAAAAATAAATTAATGTCATGCTTAGTTGTTATCAAAATTTAAATTGCTTCTTAGAAGTTGCCGCACCGAAGGTTGCACAGACTGTATGCCTTACATTTTCGTTATTTATAAAAACATTAATCACCTTTAATTTAATTCGCGATGCCATATGTAGTATGGTCATTCGCTTGAAGTTTAGAACTTTTTCTATTAGTTCTGTATTAGTTTCTACATAAACACATTTTTTTTGTCTACTATTACTTACATTTTTCATTAATACCTTTGTTTAACTATAGTTAAAACATTATCACCTATTTAGAATCTAACACTTTTATTAAACATTCCCTCTCACATATGGAGTTTCTATGGAGTCTACATTGGATGACGACAAAACGTGATTATTATCATTAATTTGATTATAATTAAATTCCTAACCAAGTGTTTAACGTCTACGATAATCATAATATAAAATAATTAAATTCGTTTAAAATGCAAGTTAAGTTATGGACTATAATATAAATGTCAATTCATTCTATTGTTTATTGATAATTCCGGAAAATGATTTATTGCTGCGTCTTGGACTTGACTAAACGCCACAAATCGCCTGATGTGAATTGGTTTATTGAGAATTTTAATTCAATTCATCAAGTGACGTCGTGTTAATCGCATTCGGTTGGGGGGTGAATGGATATGTAGACTGTAAATGTAGAAACTTGTGACAAATACGTGTACAAATGACAATAAGGAAGTTTTATGTTGTCCAAAAATTAACTTGTGATAGCCTTCGACTTGTTTCTAAGTGTCATTTATAAACCATAACTAGCCCATTTAATGCATTAAGAATTTAAATTTCTCCCCCAAAAAGGTTCATTGGTCGCGACCAATAATTAAAACAAACAAAAGTCGGCATAGTTATGAAAAAGTAAAACTTAAAACTACATAGTAATGAATATTTGTTTGTTGGTTAAGAGGACGTATACAACTTTTATATAAAAACTATGTGTTTATTGTTAGATTTAGACTTATAATACCACATTACTAAAAACCTATATGGGTGATAATATCAGACTATTTGTGGTAACAAGTCACAATTAGATTTGGCTAGGATTAAGTAGTATGGTATTGAATTTCCTTTTTTCCGAATGTCCTTGTGACCAAGTGTATCGACATTTGTATATAAGCGACCCCAAAGCCAAATCGATTGTACAGTTAATCGATTTATTGATTATTTGATTTTTTTATTTCAAATCAATTTCAAATCATTGACAGATGGGCAATTTTATTGGGACGGGTGTGACCATGTTACCCACATTATTGGTTATAATTCAAAAATAGAAAATTTATTATTAACAAAAAGCTGTGATTACCAAGAATGTTAAGTTTTAAAACGTTTACTAACAGGTAGACACTAAAAAACATGATTTCTTCTCAGAATGTCCATTAGAAGACAACGGCGGGTGTGACCTTAGGAATTTAAGCTTTTACAAAATTATGACTTTCTGGTTAAATTTTGTAAAATTTTCCGTAGAAAGTCCACAATTATTGTGATGTAGGTTATTGTTAATATTGTTTTTGATTGTGTAAAGTACTAACTATAGGCAAAAAACTACTTTTTCTTAAAAAAAAAAATTTTAGAAATAAAAAGACGGGTGTGACACCGTAAAATAACCTCGTAAAATAAACTCTAAAATATGAAGAAATTAAAGTTTTCATAGAGTTCAATTATATAACAAAAACAAAAGTAAACATTGTATAAGAAAATAACACAGTACAACATTTATCAGCTCATTGATGTGGGACTTAATTCTGAAAACTGCACGTGAAATAAACCCTAAAACGAAGACGTTCGGCATCATTCGTTTTGTCAATATACATGCCATAATAATTTAATATCAGTTTGACATAACTCAAGAACCACAAGTCCGATTCAGCTGAAACAAATTAAAAAAAAATTAAGAAATACAATTCCTTTAATCTGTTTATATACCGTTACCCTACATAAGCAAGCAGTTATAACAAAACTATTGTACTCCGTGGCTTATAATCTACGTGGAATATTACTTATGATAATTATACGCCACCGTATAACACTATAACAAAAGAGTCTTGAACGTGACAAATTCCCCTATACGATACTTACTAACTTCAAATCGATATAAAATTATTATGGCATGTAACTTGACAAAACGAATGAAGCAGAACTTCTTCTTTTTGGGGCTACTTTCACGTGTAGTTCTCAGAATTGAGTCCCTAAATCATGTGTGGTACTGTGTAGTAAGACATATATCCTTATCTGTTCAAACGAATACATCTTCATTAGAGTGTGTCAATTTTTTTCTCGGCCAAGCGGTTATCGAAAGTGTAATCTACTGTGAATTCTAAGAAAATTTACTCAAGAAACTATGGGTCTAAACTTTAAATTGAGCCCCGGGTTATTAACGACAAACTTTTCGTATTGGGGAAAAAAATCCACAACAAGCCCCGCAACTGCCCCAGAATCGCCCCTAGAGAGTTCAAATAAGTAACCCTAGTCATTTTTCCCACCTTATATTTTTCCCACCTTATATTTTTCCCACCTTATATTTTTCCCAAATATACTTTTCCCTCAACGACTGAACCACGAGCTGTATGAGCTGTACAACGATATCGACGTAGTCAAGCGCGTCTTCATCCCCTAAGCGGGCTTCCATACAAAAATCAAATTTTTATAAAATTTGCTCCCACCTCTCTAACTGCTCCAAAGCAGCCCCTAGAGGAGTCAAATGTGTGAGCGATCCCAGAAATATTTACAACCCCAACAGTTTTTCAAAACATATATACCCTCTATTTTCAACCCTTAAGGCGGATTCCATACAATTTTTATACCCTCACCCTACGGGTTGGAAGGTATATATCGTTTGAAACGACCCAAAAGTGTAACACATAGAATTTTTATAAAATTCGCTCCCATCGCTCTAACTGCCTCAAAACAGCCTTTAGAAGAGTCAAATGTATGACCAACCCCCAATATTTTTGCAACCCCAACAATTTCTCAAAACATATGTAACCTCAACCTACGTGTAGGAGGGTATATATCATTTGATACGACCCAAAAGTGTTACACATAGAAGGAGTTATTTAAAGCCTAAGTTTCTTTGAACCAAATTCGATTCATGACTTTATAAGTCGTTTGGGCCATGTCCGTCTGGCTGGTACGCACGATACCTTTCGAAAGACGCAACCAAATGTTTTGAAATTTTGCACGATTTAATATTTCGCCAAAACTACTTACTTTATTGCAAATGGGCTACATGGCCCCGCCCCTTCTGGTACATCCCATACAAATGCATCATTTGGCCCACTTTAGAAATCTAGCAATAATATCAATACACCAAAAGCGATCGTGTCCAAATTCTGTATATTGTTAAGCTTTAATAGGATAAGGTTGTGGAGAAATACTGAAAGTCTAGCCACGCCCCTTCTGGTACCTCCCATACAAAAATATACCACTTCGCCCACTTTAGAAATCGATTAATAATATCAATATACTAGAAGATTTTATGTTTTACTGAGGGTGAGGATATATGTAAGTCGGTTTTCTCGACTGAAACTTTTTTTCTGTTTTTTTTTTAATTAGCTCCAGTCGCTTCCATTGTGGATCCTAGAGGGGTAAAATATATGACCGAAACGCACTAGTATTTCCTTGCTAACATTTTTCTCTAACATACCTGACCCCTATATTAATACCCTAAGGAGGCTCTCATACAAAATGCAATTATGTATTTAGCCAGTAGCAAAAAAAATAGCATGTCCCAAACATTGTGTTTGTTATGACTTATGGCAGTCTATATTTTTTACCCTGGGACGGGTGTGACCAAATTATTTTTCTCTAACTAAATACTGAAATATTTAAAAAAATGTTTACAAAATTTCATTATATTATTAATTGCACTTACATTGTTATTGTTGGAAGGTATTAATGTTTTATCATGTAAAGTCACAATTCTATAAAACTTTTGTCATATTTACTGGGACGGGTGTGACACAAAATTCGTATATTTCTATTTACTCATAAAACTTTTATTATAAAACATACAAAGCCGAAACCTTATGAGATAGCAAACAAAAGTTTTATCTTTCCGGAGATAACAGTTTTTACTTATCAACATAAATGTAATATTAGAAAATGTTAATGTAAGTCCTAGCGTATAAAGATGGAGATGAGAGTGTTCGTTATATGTTCATTACAAACGGTTGCCAAATTGATAAAAATTAAAAAAAAAGTATAATTTTTCCAATTGTCCATTATTGTCTTTCTCTTGTACATTGAGATTGACCGATTTTTATTTAAAATATGGAAATATATTTTTTCTTATATAGAGATATTTTACATGGAATTGCCCAGATTCCAAATTTTTTTTAATAAAAATAATTGGGAAAATTACACATAACTGTTTTGTTAGTCAGGTCAAAAGTTTTATCTTTCCGGAGATAACAGTTTTTACTTATCAACATAAATAGAATATTAGAAAATGTAAATGTAAGTCCTAGCGTATAAAGATGGAGATGAGAGTGTTCGTTATATAATCAGTACAAACGGTTGCCAAATTGATAAAAATTAAAAAATAAAAGTATAATATTTCCAATTGCCCATTATTGTCGTTCTCTTGTACACATAATATTAATTGACCGTTTATTTAAAATATGAGAATATATTTTTTCCTATATAGAGATATTTTACGTGGAATTGCCCAATTATTTTTATTAAAAAAAATATGGAAAATTACACATGTTTTGTTAGTCAGGGCAGCGACGATATGACATTTGTCATAAACAAATATGACGACCGTTGTAAGGGCTTTTAATCAACATTCAGCCAGCACCTGAGCAATTTCCTTAACATTTTGATATATTAAAACATCATTAATTGCCTCACGTTTACTTGGGCACATCATTTAAAAAAACAAACTCCCAAAGATTGTTCTGATGACAAACTCTGCATAAAATTGCATCGTTTCCTCACTACCGCAATCATGCGACCAACATCACGAGAAACTACCGATTTTTAATTAAAACACTGATAATATTATTAACAAAAACCCAAGTGACAGACTAATTATTATAATACTCGTAGTAATTAGTATTCGTAACACATTGAAAAATGATCGTCCATACTGCTGGCTAGCTAAGTTCATTGTTCACACATGTCCGTCCGTACTACATATATGAACGTATGCACGAGTACTACAAAACTTTGTTTAATTCTTCATAAAACGAGTATGGCAAAATGTTATTGAACTTGAAGTGGATGATTATTATATATAGTACAAGTACTCCAACGATATTAGTGTATATGAAGACTAGTGCAGATAATAACGACTTTTTTTTTGCTTCAAAAATCAAAATAAAATATAGCGTATAGTTGTATGTATATGTGTAATCTAAATGTATGTATATACATACCATTGAGATGTACTTGACTATCTGAAGTTGTGATACTACTGAAATATATCCCGAGGCATTCAAAGTACATAGTAACATATAAATGTGTTAAGCCCTCATCCCTGTGAATTTGAAAAGATAATACATATGATAAAGGCACTTTGGAAGCTGTATTTTTTTTTTTTTTTTTCAAAACAATAAAAAAACATTTTAATTCGCACGGCGGTTAGGTGGAAAAAATGCGTTCGTTTGTTGCAAAATATCTTTTAAATTATATAATTATGAAGAAAACATTTTGAAGATTAAAGTAAATATGTTTTGTATAAACATCCGTATCTATATACATAAATAAATAAACAGTAAGCGTTGAAATCATTTTTGTGATGTAGGTCAGGTTCAATGTCAAGTAGGAGTAACACGAGAATTATTGCTGGCAAAGGCGGAAGAGTTAATGAAAACTGTTTCGGATACTACTCTATTTTAATGCAATAGAAAATTATTTTATAATAATTTTTAATAACATAAATTTAGTGTTGCCTAAAGGCCTTCATTGTTAAATAGATAATCAAAGGCGTCTCTATCAATTACTTACAAATGAATGATCATAGTTTTTACCACTACCACCATCATCTTCTAATTTCTTATGTGGTAACCATAGAGAGAGAGTTGTTAACTTTACTTTCCTTCTCTACAATCGGCCTAAAGCTTCTAATCTCATATGCCAGCCAAATGGGAAACTACATTCTAAATTGTTACCCATGACAACAACGTACTAAGTGCAACACTACCTAGCCGCTCAACTGTAGCGTTGACATCTTATCTCGCAGTTCTTTGTAGCTGCTATCAATTATAGAAAAGAGAATTTATACCGAGAAAAATTTTACCTGAAACAATATTTATTCTTTAATGGTTTGGTGTAAAAAAAAACTGCTTATCTTCAAGTACTGCCAATTAACGTCCACGATATGATTAAAGATCAGTTAAAGGAAAATTTACAACTTATAGTGAGTGAGGCTATAGTCATAGGCATTGAGAGACAGGGTATGGATGTGATACTTGTATGAAGGACGCAAAACAAAAATAAACATATCGCTCATTTGCTGCAAGACCGGCATAATTTAATTGACCGGCCGTGGCATAGTGGTTAGAACACGCGACTACCATGCGGGAGATCGCAGGTTCAAACCTGGCTCCAGTCACCTTAAAAGAAAAAAATAAAGAAAATTTTCTTTCATTGTCGGCTCCCCTCGAATGTTGTTGACAGCAACTTCGCAGTATTAATCGTCGTGTCTAGTAAGAGCTTCTCAAACAGTGACGTTCGCATTAGTCGATAAACAAGTAGGTGCCGTTAGTTGTGAATCTAAAAATAGAAAGCGTGTTAATTCACAACAACGCGAGAAGCTATCCCATACCTCATTCATGGGGTGCAAAGGGAAATTAAGTTAAGTTAAGATGTAGAATTGTTCATTCCATCAAACTCTATGTTGCGTAAAAAATTCATATTAATATCTTTTATACACTCCGCATGAGAGCTTTTTGAATTCCTCCATTTCGTACAATCTCTCTAGGAATACCATCTCCCTAATTATAATATTAATTCCATAAAACAAAATATTTTTTAAAAAATTCTGGTCGGATTTTGGTTCAAGCAAAGTCGAATTGGAAAACCTGTAATTTGTGTAATTTTTTTTAAAGATTTATAACAGCTTTTAAAATACTTAAGTAATCAATAGTTAAGAAACTTGTCAAAGTTATTGTTATAAAAAAGTTCTTACTGATATTTTTAATTCAAAGTAATTTAAAACCATATTCAAAGCAAATTTAAATATATAACGGGTCCGCCATCTAACTTTTTTTTTCAACTAGTGCTTATTTCGTGAATGGTAAAACTTAGCTCATATCTGATTTGAAAGATAATTAGATTTATCCTTCCGCTGAACGAATATGGTTGTGTATACGCTTAAACAAGTGGGCCTGCGATCGACTTACAAAAGATGCCGATTTTGCCATAAGAAAAAAAAATCATCTTTTCAGATGAAACTCACTTTGATCTTGGCGGGTATGTAAACAAGCAAAAATATCGCATTTGGGGCACAGAAAACCCGCAAGCATACATTGAAAAGCTGATGCACCCAAAACGAGTCACTGTTTGGTGCGGATTTTGGTCCAGAGGCATAATTGGGCCATTTTTCTTCGAAAATGAGCAACGAGTGGCCGTTACAGTCAATGGCAATCGTTATCGGGCCATGTTGAACGTATTTTCGATCACAAAAATTTAAGAGGAGGATATTGGCAACATTTGGTTTCAACAGGACGGCGCTACGTGCCACACAGCCGAAGCTACACTCGATGTTTTGCGCCCTGTTTTTGATGATCGTATTATCAGCCGCAGAGCTGATGTCGTTTGGCCACCTCGGAGCTGCGATTTGACACCGTTGGACTATTATTTGTGGGGTGCCCTTAAAGATAAGTGTTACGCCGACAAGCCAGATACAATTAACGCTTTAAAGGACAATATTCGTGAAGCCATTGGTGAAATACAGTTGCACACAATCGACAATGTGCTTAAAAATTGGACCGATCGTGTAGACTACTGCATGGCCAGTCGAGGCAGCAATTTGAATGAAATTATTTTCCATTATTAACCGGAAGCATTGTACTTTCAAATAAAAAAAGAAATTTGAGAAAATATGCAGTAGTTTTTTTAATAACATTTTCAAAAAAAAAAAGTTATTTGGCGGACCCCAACCTCTTAGCGTGTTTACCAACCGGCGAGTGAGCGGTTATTACAGGTATGATGTTCCTCAGGTGGGCTCTGGACAAGTTCAGCACAAATCGTGTCCTCTGTATATACATTGTAGGCCAAATTTGTTTGGTCGCCTTGCAAGTGGGTTCTCTCACACATCTCTCCTTAGCAATTAGGTTCAGTTTTCCCGCAATGAGCTGTTTCCCCCTTGTGAGAGGGATCCCGTGTCTCGCTATCTCCTCAAGAGACGAACGGCATTCTCGAACATTTCTCGAAGTGGTGTGCACGTTCTCCAGGGATCTGATAGCCACTTTACTCTCAGTAAGAATATGAATATTGCAGCCCCATATCCCACGATTCTGACAAGACTTCTCCAAAACTTTATCCCGATTTAGCTGTACTAAATGCTGAATTTGGACACGATCGCGTTGGGTGTATTGATATTATTATTCCATCTCTTAATTGGGCGGAATGGTACATTGGTATGGGAGGAACCAAAAGGGGCGTGGCTATACTTCCAATTTTTTTTCTTTAAAACTTTATCCTGTTATATCTTAACAAAATACATAGTTTGGGCACGATCGTGTCGAGTGTATTGATATTACTTTTCGCTTTTTAATGTGGGCCGAATGGTGCATTTGTATGGGAGGTACCAGAAGGCGTGAGGCTAAATTTCCAATTTGTTCTCAACAATTTCATTCTGTTATAGCTTAACAAATTGCAGAATTTGGGCACGTTCGCGTTAGGTGTATTTATATTAGTACTCCATTTCTAAAGTGGGCGGAGTGGTACATTTGTATGGAAGGTACCAGAAGGGGTGTGGCTGGGCTTCCAATTTGTTCTCAAAAACCTTAACCTGCATTAGCTTCACTAAATTCAGAATTTGGGCACGGTCGCGTTGCTTGTAATAATAATATTAATCGATTTCTAAAGTGGCCGGTAACAGATGGGTATTGGTGGTACCAGAAGAAGCTTGGCTAGACTACCAGGTTTCTCTCCAAAACTTTATCCTGTTATGGCTTTACTAAATACAGAATTTGGGTAAAATCGTGTCGAGTGTACTGATATTACTTTTCGCTTTCTATAGTGGGCGGAATGGTATATTTGTATGCGAGGTACCACAAGAGGCGTAGACATAAAGCCTATTTGCAATACCGTAAGAAGTTTTAGGGAAGTATTAACTCGTGCATAATTTCAAAACATTTGGTTGCGTCTTTCGAAAGTAATCGTGCGTACCAGCCGGTCAGCAGACAGATGGACAGACAGACAAACGGACAGATGGCTCAAACGACTTAAAAAGTCATGAATCGAATTTGGTTCAAAGAAACCTATGGTCTAAAGTTACTCCTACTATATGGTACACTGTGTCACTCCCACCCGTAGGGTGAGGGTATAATAAGTAAAAATAAAATATCATGGTAGTAGTACGTTATAAAATGCATTCTTGTTCTTTATAATATAATACGTATACTGACTTTAAGAGAATTCACACCAAATTGAATGACTATTGCCACAAAAGTCTTCAAAATATCGCATTTTCAAAAATATGGTCCTATGTCCGGGTTACACCCATTCGATACATCTAAATTTCATGTAGTCCTTTACATTCATGTTCCTTCCAGTCATATAACTGTATGTCGCCAAAAATTCAAGAGAAAAATAGTAAGCTTCACAGATAACACAATTTCATAGATGACCTAAAACGTTGAAGACGGTTTGCGTGGACTAAGAATTTGTTTCAGATCTAAGGTTTCTTGCTATAGGCTTCGACCAAAAAATATTCGACCCCACCTTGTGTACATGCCGCTACATTCGCCTTTGTTCGGTGTTCAAGTACCAGATGTAAAATCCTTTTTATAAATAAATTGGAAAGCATGCTGTTAAGGACCGTTAAAAAATAAAAAAAACACTTCATCTATATATATAAAAATAAGTTGCATTGTGTTAGAAATTGATGTTCTCTGGAATGCGTGAACCGATTTTGTTTCTGCAAACTTCATATGAAAGGTGACGTTAATACCAAGGTTTTTATGTATAAACGGTCTTTGTATGTGCATTGGTTCTTGAGTTATAGCGAACACTGCATTCATTTCGAAACATGTGTGTATTGTTGTAACGTATGGGCTCGAAAACGGCTGGACCGATTTTGATGAAATTTTCAGGGAATCTTCCGAATAACCCCGCGGATAACATAGGCAATACATTGTTTGGAGTTTTCCACATTTAGGGAATAGAAAGTGGCAATTCGTTGCTATTCCATTTTACTCAAACCATTCATTTAATTTATATACTTAGCTATTGTAAATCACATCTTCGGGGATCTATGAAATAAATTAAATATAAACACATGATACAAAAATTTTACCATGAGGTACTGTTAACCTGTATATAGTTTCTGACTACATTTGGTTATAATTGGATAAAGGGGCGTGGCACCGTCCATACAACTTGAAAATTAAAAAGGCTATATTTCATGAACTATCAGAGGTATAAAGTAGAGATTTGGTATATATGCTGTTTGGGAAGTATTAATTACAGTTAGGATGGAAGTGGGCGGTGCCACGCCCCCTTTTCAAAAATCTCTCTAGAGGCTTTTCTAATAGATCGATTGATACAAAAATTTTACCATGAGGTACTGTTGACCTGTTGATAGTTCCTGACTACATTTGGTTGTAATTGGATAAATGGGCGTGGCACCACCCATACAACTTGAAAATTAAAAGGGCTATATCTCATGAACTATCAGAGGTATGAAGATGAGATTTGGTATATGTGTTGTTGAAGCAGAATTAATTACTGCCAGGAAAGAAGTGGGCGGTGTCACGCCCCCTTTTATAGATCGACGGCTTTTCTAATAGACCGATATATACGATAATTTTAGACAGTGATTCTGATGACCTGTTGATAGTCTCTGGCTGTATTTGGTTGTGATTGGATAAAGGAGCGTGGCACCGCTCATTCAACTTGACAATTAAAAGGGCTTGCAGTATGAATTACAGTAACGGTGGAAATGGGCTGTTCCACACCCTTTTTAAAACAAACGGTTAAAACTGTCAAAATTCCACAGTATATTGCTGTTCGCCTAGAGATATGAACAGTAAGGTGGGCCAATTTTTTTATTCGCAAAAATCGTAACCAAAATCGAAATCTACGATGAATATTAAGGAAATTTCACCAATAAACTTTGTGTCTAAAATCAATTCCTAGCTCGCGTTGGGAAGCATGAAGATTTCAGAAAGAGATTTTTTTTTGTTTTTAAATGAGCACAAACCGAAAACTTCAGATATATATTTTTTCAGACCTTCTGCGTAAAAATGACTTCCCAAAAAACTAAATGAGGTATTACAGAAGCAAATCTATGTATTGGTTAAAAAGTAATGGCCTCTGAGAGTTGGCATACAGAAATAAAGTTTTTAAAAATCATTTTTCAGAATATTTGATCATTGCTAAAAAAAATATCTCTACCTGAAATCTTCATGCTTCTCAACGCGAACTAGGAATTGATTTTAGACAAATTTTCTAAGAATTCTTCGTACATTCCAATACTGATATACGGTTAACAGGTTTTTTTTTTACGCGAACTAATGTTTCGCCCCTAATGATCAGGCTATTTCGAACAAAATAAGTCAAAAGTACCGAGGCGCTGCCCACGCACTTCAATAGTTAACTTTTTAACTGTATCAAATAATGGTCCGTACACCAGGCAGTGTAGGATGCGCTGACTAAAATAGTGATTTTTTTAATTTACTTCACAGTTATGTATTTTTCAATTACTTTTTAGGAGATCGAATCGGCGAATAAAGCAATATTTATTGTAGTTGTACTACAATGGTTAAATTTGTATAGTATATCAGATGTAACATTACCAAACAATTGAAATTAACCTATGCATGGGGTATTTTTCTTGACATATGGAACTTCTGATAGGTATAAGTGTAAATCTAGCTATCATACTAATGAAGTGTAATAGACTTTCTTTTAGTATACTTTGCAAAATCACCATGTAAAAACTAAAAAAGAACAACGTTTACAAATCTTGCAAATTTATTTTCAAAATGCACGTTCTGTTCGCCAAACTTATGGAGCCCTTTATGAAGTTGAGGGTGCATATAATGATCCATCTGAGCAGCTAATAGAAGCCATCGACGCTGTAGACGTAAGTATGACAGGGGACTCGAATTAATCGAACCGACTTCATTCTCAGGAACTCGGTCTCTGCAAATGCTGAGGAAAGATCTTGGCCTACATTCATATACAATCCAACTGGTAGAAGAAGTGAGCCAGTGGACGATCAATTGATTTTTTCATTTATCATGTCATTGAACATTATTTGAAGGAGAAATGGTTCCAACACGACGGTGTAACATGCCATACAGCGCGTGAGACCATCACTTTGTTAAGCGAATCTTTGGTGTCCGAATTATCTCAAAAAATTGTAATACGAGTTCAATACAAAGATAGTATTCGGGAATATTATTGATCCGTGTGACCAAAGAGATAGTTAGTATACAGATGGTTCACGCTACTACGGATCAAAATAAATAATTTTGACCTTAGAGGAATGTCTGTTTCCGATTTGTGGAAGAAGTGGTTTTTCGCCCTACATACAGAAATAACTTTATCTACATGTCGGCACTATAGATATGACTTTTCTGATGAACTTTTTATTAGCATTTACGACAATACATCTTAATTGGTTAAATTTAATGTTAAGGAGTTATTTTAAATAAGTTACATAAGTAAATAAACTCAACATATTATTGTCGAGCTTAAGTACCGTTTTCAAAGTACTTTGTAGACCTAAACGTGAAATATATTACAAGTTAATATGCAATAGCGAAGCATTGCCGGGCCCACTAGTATTTATATAAATCCTTCTTTTTGTTTGCATTAAAAAAATTTTTTTATAAACACACAAAAAAATAAGTGTTTTTTTTTTGTCTAGGAGACAACAAATCCTTGTAAACATCTTCCTTCCCCTTTACATTATAGACGTATCAGTCGAACTTAAATTTTTTACCAGCAGTCAATATGAACGGTGTTGCCGACAACGCCTAATGTTTGTATTTTATTTTTACAAAAATTTAGCTCAATACTGTTTGAATTTTAATTTCATAAAAGATTTTTTTAATTTACTTTTCGTATATTTGAATGAATTTAAAAATGTTTCGCTTTTCCTTAGTTTGAATTTGAGTTTCAAAGTATGTTAATGATAATGATATTTTATATAAAAATCAATTTGGATTTAAGAAAGGATCGGGAACTAGGGAGGCTTTAGTCAATGCTGTGGAATATATTTGTTCTGGAATAGATGATGGTTACAAGGGTGTAGCAGGTGTATTTTTTGATTTTTCCAAAGCATTTGGTCTTGTTGATCACAATATTCTCTTGTTGAAGCTTGAGAGCATCGGCTTAATAGGATCTTCTCTAAGATTAATGAAGACTTTTCTTAAAAACAGATCGCAGTTTGTTCAAATTGGTTCAGCGGTGAGTGAAACATTACCCGTTAATCATGGTGTTCCTCAGGGCAGTGTTATTGGCCCGCTTTTGTTTAAAATATTTATAAATGATATTCAAAATATTGAATTCAATGGAAGACTTAATTTATTTGCTGATGATGTCTGTATTTTTTACAAATACCAACATGAAAAAGTTCTGCAGGCCCATATTGAATATGACGCTGCAATATTAGCTGAATTTGCCCGTGTGAACAAATTAATGTTGAATCCATTAAAAACTAAATTTATTCGCTTTAGACCGCATTGTAATAAGAATGAACAATTTATGACAATTCACGTTGGCGGGACAATTATCGAAGAATCATTAAGTGTAAAATATCTTGGTGTTACTTTGACACAAAACCTGAAATGGGATGAACATATATCCCAAGTAAAAGCAAAGGTATCATCTGCAACTGGAATGCTATTTAAATTCAAAAACAAGTTGAGTACAAATGTCAAGATGCTTATATTTCAAGCTCTTATTAATTCTGTAATATCGTACCGATGATATCAAAAATATAGCAATTATTTCCACTTTTAAACAATCTGTAAAAGAATATCTTCTAAACAACATAGAAGCACTTCTTACGTAGTATCAAATATCTTGCATATATATAAAGTTTTTTTTTCTCTTTTTTCATAAAAGTATTTTTTGCATTATTGTTTTAATTGTAAAAATTTTTAATACTTGTTAGTAATATAGTTGCCAGTTAGCCTCTTCAATGCCTATAAGGCGCTGGGGCACTTAATAATAATAATTGTACTTATTAATAATGAATTAAAATAAATGAAACAAAAAAAAAAAAAAAAAATTGTCACAAAAAAAATCTATTGAACCTGTCCTTACATTATCAGACATTACGGCCCAGATTTATGAAAATCAAAATCGTTTTGATTTTTTACAGACAAGTCTGCGTAGACCGAATAGATCGCCCTAAACTGGGGGATAAGTCTGGGCAGCCTTCATACTCACCTTTTCCGCACAGTACAATTTACATGTTTTTTTATGCCCAAATTTTATGCCCATGATGAAATTTTGTCAATTTCTGTCTAAACATGCGATGCAGAACAATTGGCTTTATAGTGTTTCGATGTCACAAAAATGTACATTTCAACATTTTACCGCATACAAGATTTATCAATTATAAAGTATAGCTGATACGTCTTGACCGCATACAATAAATATTTTACAGTTATAATCAGTATGACTACATTTGTTTCATGTAAAACATCACCCATGTCAAACAATAACATCAAGTACTTTACTTGCTCCCAAAATGTAGCCAAATACTATATTTCAAACTCCCAACAGTCATTCCGGCACCATACACTGAACGTACCCGTAACACTCTCAGCTGCTCAAACACGAGCACCCATTCTGCTTGGCCTTTCATATCTCTTCTTCTTCTCACTTGTTTTTTTTATCATTCTCTTCCCATTTGTTTTGATTCTCTGTACGTATAGTTTTTTCATGCCAAAAGAGAAACAGCGATAGGAAGCAGAAAAAAGTGAAAACAGTGCGAAAATTTTTCAGAGCTCAGCAGAAATTTGTTTATTTAATAGCCAACGCGAAAAACAACAACAACCACATTTACATAAACATCTAACAGGAATTACAACATCAACCTATAGAAGCGTAGGAAAAGTTAAACGCAAATCATTCACTAAAACATGGAATTGATGAATGGCTGAACAAAGAACTGCAATTGCTGCGACAAAGCGTACGAGTGTGTGTGGCTCAGTGGAACACCCCATTTTTGCTCGCGGAAGTAAATAATTCGTCGTTTGCGATAAATTTTCTTATCACCACGGTCGAGCATGCTAATCCTGTGATTAGGGTGGTCAAGGGTTTTCAAAGAGAAGTACGGTTTTGCAGTCGTGTGAATCAGCCACAGGCTTGAGCAGATAGTTTCCATAGTACGGCTACGACCATGGAGTCAGTGTGTCTGGAGATAGGCATCAATTGGCAGCATGTGGCCGAGACATCGCAGAATCTTCGTTATCAGGTGATATGTGACAAACAATGGCTGCAGACGCTTGAGAAGAAGCGGAAAATACCCAACTTTCCCGTATATCCCAGTTTGGATCGCAGAGCTCACCCTGCTGGCGAATTGGAGCATCCGTGGTGCCGTGTTTTGGTGCAACTGTTTAAGAAGCAGCCCTACAGCAAAGTGTTCCCCTTGAAATGTCCTTTAATTTGCGAAGATTTCGGCTCTACTATGCCTTTGAGTTATTCGGCGGCTGTGTTTGAGGTTATGTGCGCCAACTTTCGTAATTTATGGTCGGATTACTACAAACAATGTCCGGGAGCACACGGGAGAGGCGATAAAGACGCTAAGGGTAACTGTAAGATGGGTACCACGCCCTCCATGGGTCTGCTGCCCTATGATGCAGTCTTAAAAGAGCTTATACAGCGGGTCTTTAAGTGTCCCATTATCCATTGCAGTTTGGATCGCCTGAGGGAGGGTAACCAGCCGGAATATAAAACGGATGAAGTCTTGTCCTCTGATTGTCATGCCAACATAATGCCGGCTTTGGTTTGCATTGAGACCTGCCAATTTCTGGCGGTGTTCTTCTATCCGCCCGGTTTGTCGACAACACTGTACGATTGCGTTACCTTCAGCCCAGCTATCTTGAGCAAAAACTATAATAAGCCTTTGTTTATAGTCTACCAACTGCTGCAGTTGTTTAAATTTCTACACGCCCAAGGTTTGGTGGTGGGCGAAATAGCTTTGCATGATGTTTTGCTCAATGAAAACTTGTGGGCTCTACTGATACCTCCTGTGGATTCCAACATTACCGCCCACTTTCTCGAAGAGGTTATGACGCACTCGCCCAGTGAGGCGACAGGACATCAAGAGCTCGACTTACCTGTAGATGGTGACACCATGGATATTTCTCACCTGAAACTGGATTTGAAATTCTCGTACGATTTGAAACAGTTTTCGCTGCGCGACTACTGCGACATGTGGTGCAATGGAATGCTTAGTAACTATGATTATCTGACCATCCTTAATAATGCCTCCGGGCGCAAAGTCAGAAATCCTTCCTATCATCACATTATGCCCTGGGTTACGGATTTTAGCGCACGCAATGGCTCTAATTGGCGAGATCTGACCAAAAGCAAATATCGTTTGAACAAAGGCGACCTTCACCTCGATCTAATGTTTCAGCATGCTACCCAACAGGCTCACAAAGATCTGGAGACCAATTGCAGCTTAACACCGCAACAGATCCCCCACCACGTGTCGGATTTTCTATCTGAAATCACGTATTTTGTGTATCTGGCACGCAGGACACCACAGCACATTCTTAGGGAACACGTCAGGCCCATTTGGGTGCCAGCAGAATATCCGGCCTCTATCCAAAGACTTCAGGAATGGACGCCTGATGAATGCATACCTGAGTTCTACTCCGATCCAAATATATTCAAGTCGATTCATGAAGATTTGCCGGATTTGGAGTTGCCCACCTGGGCTTCATGCCCCGAGGATTTTATAGCCAAACATCGTGAAGCTTTGGAGAGTCAGTATGTTAGTGAGCGGCTGCATCATTGGATAGACTTAAACTTTGGCTACAAACTCTCTGGAAAGGCTGCCATAAAAGCCAAAAATGTTTGCTTGCCCATGGTGGATCAACACAAAGATATATGCCAAAGGGGCATAGTCCAGTTGTTTACACAACCTCATCCGAGCAAGCGCAACATTTCCCCATGGTTTTCGAAACATGCTCCTAGAATACAATCTCTACTACCCACAGTCCAAAGAAAATCAGAACGGTCATCCTCAAAAACCAGATTAACACATCTCAGCAAGGAATCCAAAAAACTGAATAAAAGTACAGACAATCTAAACAAATCCACAGAGTCACTAGATGCTGCCTCCGATACTTTAAGTGTGTCTAATGCTCCAAGCAATTCCAAAGTCTCTCCACGCTTAGCTTTAAAGATTCCCTCGCAGGCGGAAGAAACCTCGTCGAGTTTTTATAAAACGACAAATTTCATAGAACTGCCTAAGGACTACAATCCCATTTCGTTGCTCCAATCCTTGGAAAGCTCTCAGCAGTTCGTCAGCAAAACGTTTCCTTTGCAGGTTCCCACAGAAAACGCCCAAGAGAAAATGTTAACAAGCGATTTGCTTTTTGAAGATTACTGCGACAATCATTCATTCACCAATTACCTATTCAATGAAGGATCTCCAACGGAAAACCATTTATCACGGGCTAAAAGCAAAAGCATGTTGGCAACCCCAAAGACGGCACAAAAGTCGATGCATCTGCAAATATATCATGTAAAACGCATCAAAGATCTTCAGGTACTAGGTTGCTTAATAGTGGAGTTATTCGCCTTGCCCAGAATAAGACCACTTATTGGTCACAACCTGCAGCCCAAGTTCGAGGCTCGTTTAAAGGCTTGTCTAACCATAAGTAAGCTGCACAAACAAGACATTCCTAAATGTTTGAGGTACATTGTAGACCTCCTGCTTAATCTGACGACCCAGGATGTTCTCACCGAGCAGGGGTTGCCTTTACCCACTGCAGCTCAGTTGTTGGAACCGATCTATCACAACTTACTTATTCCCTTTCCCACCACATTCTATCCCTCGTATGCTCTCATACGATCGTTGCAATCCTTTAAATTCTCCTCGGTTATGCTGGAGCTACACACACACTTCCAATGCAATGGTGTGGATTGTTCCAAGTACACAGAAATTGATCGTTTGCGCGTACAGTTCGAACGAAAGATAGCCAAATGTAAGGTTATGTCATGCTGTGCACATATACGCCGCCTGCTAGAGCCTGTGGGCTTCGAACAATTCCCCGCCATTGATATCTTGCTACCTCACATCGTGGACTTGCTAACGGACGAACACACATCTATACTAACAGCTTGGAATCTATTCGATGGTGTCGCTCAGGCGTTGGGTACTCATAACACCCAAAAGTATCTGTTGCAACCTATCATGAAACTTTACGATGTAGAAAGTTTTGAACGTGGCATGATACCCGTAAGAAATCGCACTTCTGCAGACTCCATAACAAACTCTGTGACACATCTTAGGTTCTCGACCAGCAGTTCGTTTAAATCACGCAAATCAGTGAAACTATATCATCAGATCTTCTTGCTACGCTTAATTGTGCGCTTTGGCTTGAGATGTTTCCTGCACAATTTCATTGCTCCCCTGATAGAAGCTGTCGGTGGCTATAAGGAGCCAGAAGATGGCAATGGTTTGCATTATCACAGTTCTGTGCTTGGCCGTAGAATTAGTCGAAATTTAAGTTTTGCCAGTGGTTCAGGAGCAGCAGGCGGAAATGAAGAAGATAGGACTTTGATGTCACCGCAAAGGGGCGAAAATGTAGAGGAGAACACATTGGCTGGCGAGTCGGAAGGTGAGTATTGAACATTTAGATTAATAAGGCACATAGAAAGAAAAAAAAAATTTTATTTTTTACCATATTTTTGTTAATTTAATAATAATATTAATATGATGTATGTCGATACATTATCACTTTTTACATATCTTTTGTTGTTTCACCTCATTTGCAGCTGCCAATCTCAAACCCGATATCGAAGATGTATTCAGTTTTGACGATGATGCCAATTCCGATCATATCTCCAATTCCGATCACATATCCAACAAATCTCTCGACTCATTCGAATTGAGACCCACCACTGCCGAAGAAGCCAAAGAAGATGACGAAGGTCATCTAGAAACTACCCTCGAGAAATTAGCTATATCCGAAATAATATATGGTTCAAAGATCTCTAATAACTCTTTTGAAGATCCTGACAAAATATCGCTAAACAGCCAAAATGCAAATGATTCGCCCCTACACGCGGTAACACAGCTAGGACCACGTTCTCCCACAATAGCTATACCTGCAAGTGTGTTCCGCAGATCATACCAATTGAATACCATAGATTGTGACATAGGTTCGAAAAAAAGTGTTGATTCATTTGATATTTTACAAAATGCCGCCGATGAGGAACAAAAGGAAATGAGAGCAACCAGTAAACTAGCGAGTGAAGGCAAAAGGGACGAACAAACGGATGGACAAGCGGAAGAGGATATTGGACGAGACTTTTCGCAGGAAGCCTGTGATTCGCTCCAAGCTTCGGTAATCTCAAAAATGTCCGAAGAGAAATCATTACAAAACAACTGCATATCAGAAATGAGTAGTAAAAGCCTGATATGGTTGTCCCATCGTCTAGGACCGGTTTTAACGTCACGTTTTATAACCAAAAATCTGCTGAAAATGTTAACGTTATGTTATGTGGGTCAAGAAAATCTTTTGCCCGAATCGGGAACTCCAGAAGATATTCAAAATTTAAACTATTTCACGGTAGCCGATGCTCGCGTGGTGGGCGATCGCAGTGCTGTACGGGTTTTGGAATCGTTAATGGCTATAGCTTCCATGTATGGCGAACAAGTGATACTATTACAATATTTTCCGCACATTAGTGAATTGATATCGTTGGGTGTAAAACGTATAACGGGTACTTTAGAGGGTGCTATTATTAGTACTTTGCAATTGCTGAAATATCTGATACCTTGTCTAACGGATGCTACCATCATGGAACATTTAAAGGTAAGGGGAAACGCAAATATAAGTTAAAAAACAACGGTAAGGCGAAATATTTTTAATCTATAAAGTTTTGAATAGAATTATGCTATAAAAGTTGTTTTGATTTTTCCTTAAATTTTTTTAGACCAGTAAATTTTGTTAATTTTATTTCATTTAAATTTTGTAATTCATCTTTTTTATTTTATTTCTTTACATTTTTAATTTTTATGTTAAGAATTTTCACTTATTTATTTTATTTTCATTCAATCCGCTTATTTTATTTCGTTATTTCAATTATTCTTTTGTTCTAATTTTTTTTTAAATTTTGTGTCAATTTTGTAGTTCGTTCTATTTTATTTATTTTATGTATTTTATTTATTTTAATTATTTTATTTATTTTATTTATTTTATTTATTTTATTTATTTTATTTATTTTATTTATTTTATTTATTTTATTTATTTTATTTATTTTATTTATTTTATTTATTTTATTTATTTTATTTATTTTATTTATTTTATTTATTTTATTTATTTTATTTATTTTATTTATTTTATTTATTTTATTTATTTTATTTATTTATTTATGTTATTTTATTTTATTTTATTTTGTTTTATTTTATTTTTTTTTATTTTTTTTTATTTATTTTATTTATTTTATTTATTTTATTTATTTTATTTATTTTATTTATTTTATTTAATTTATTTATCTATTTTTTTTATTTTTTTAATTTTATTTATTTTTAAATTAAATTTTATTTATTTTATTTTCATTTAATCCATTTTTTCTTTATTTTATTTAAAGTTATTTAAATCTTTTTTCTGTTTTATTGTTTTTTATTTAATTTATTTTTATTCTGTTTTTTTCTTTTGTTTAATAGTTTTTTTTTTATTTATTTTATTTTTTTATTGTGTTAATTTTATTTATTTTGTTTATTTTTATTTTATTTTTGTATTTTTTTTTAACAGTAATTTTTTTTTATTTTATTTACTTTATTTTTTTTTTTATTTTATTTCTTCAATATATTTCATATTATTTTATTTTCTATATTTTTTTTTGAGAATTGAAATAAAAAAATAAAAACAAAACTATAAAAGTATCATGTCTTACGATCTACTTTCCTCTTTTCTAGGATTTATTTTTGGATTCCATTATCTTGCCAGTCTTACGCTTTTTGGCTACCACCAAAGTTCTCATGCCCAGTGGCTATTTGGGCCGCTCAGTATTAGCTCGCAAACTTGTAGATGCTGTCTACGTGCTGTGTGTACGTCTCGGATCAGATATGACGCGAGAACACTTGTGTCTTCCCGTGTTGCGACCGTTCTTTTTGATATTCGATAAAGCTTTTGGAGAGACAGTTAACTTTGATCATGACAATAGCGGTAACACCCAAATTACACCACCCAACAAAGAGCAACAGCTAGAATCTAAGCGGGAATTTGAAGAAATACATGATGTCTTTAGTCCGGCTTTAGCGCACAGTGCTTATTTAGCATTTCTTCGCTTCTTGGGCGAGAGTATAATGAAAAAAACTTTATTAAATCTGGAATTTATATTAACACTATGTCATGAATTTGAACAGCCCGATTATCAGGAGTTTCCTATAAACTCTCAAAAATCTAGCGATGCTGTTGATTGTCCGACGCGCAGCACTCTATTAGAGCCTGGAGGTGAAACACAGGCGGCAAATAGTTTTGGCACCCAAGTAGTAGGTAATCGCATCGAAGTTGCTAGTCCCACAACACAGTCTTCGGCGAAAATAATTTCCAAAGAAAAACTTCAACATATCGACTCAATGGAGGTTCTGGATATGGTGGCTTACAAATTTGAACACTTACCAAACACCCGTTATCTGAAGGGTAATTGGTTGGCCTATTGGAGTCATGAAATCACACGATCCGAAAAGGATACATCGTTAAATTTGCAACAAATCAAATTGCAGTCATTTGTAGGTCATACGAATTCGGTGAGATCTATTTTGGCGCTAGATAATGAAAATAGTTTTGTGTCAGCATCGAAGGTGAGTGGTTTAAAGAATCAAATCTATATTTTCCTAAATGATAATTACTACAATAGATATCTGGACAATGTTTTCTAAAGATAATCACAAAAATAACTAAACCGAATGTAATTTTCTAATAGAAAAGATTAAAGATTTCTGAAAATTTCCATACAGAAAGAATTTTTCTATCATGTTATTTCTCTAAGATTTTTTTCCTTTTTTATCCTGCAGGATAAAACCGTCAAACTCTGGTCACTGCGCAGTGGAGGCGATGGTTCTAAGGCGACATCCTGCCAATTTACCTATACGGACCATAAGAAATCTATACATTCCTTGGCATTCCTTGAAGCTATGCGCTTTGTGGTATCTTGCGATTCCGGTGTACACATCTGGGATCCTTTCATTGGACGTCCCTTAGGTGTATTAGATTCACCCAAACATAATCCCATCACAGTGGTAAAATGTCTGCCATCACCCTCGCCACTGGTACTAGCTGGAACGGCAGAGGCTTCTGTGAAAATTATAGATGCACGTTGCATGCAATACGTTAATGAGTGGCGTGTGAGTACAAATACGCAAAATAATGCCACCGTCAGATGTCTGACAGTGGCACCATCGGGCAATTGGTTGGCGGTGGGTCTATCATCGGGTTTCATAGTAATGTTAGACACACGCACGGGTCTTGTCCTCAACTCCTGGCGTCGCATGGAATGTGATATATTACAGCTGGCTGCACCCAATGATCAGCAATTGATAAGTTCAGCCTTGGATCATAGTTTGGCCGTGTGGCACGCACATGATGGCAATTTACACTATCAACTTATGTAAGTTTGGTTGTTTTTTTGTAGTCGAATACTTATGACTTATAATTGTATTTTTTTTAATAGGCCTCCCCCTGAACCCGCTCATTTCCTGCAAACTATTGGCTCTGAATTGGTGTATGCTACGACAGGCAATCGTATTGGTATTTACTCAGATTTAAGTAGTTCGCACGCTGCTCATTCTGTCACTAAATTACGTTCAGAAACATTTAGAGGCGTCCTTACATCCCTGGCTGTTTTACCCTTAAATCGCGCCTTCTTGGCCGGCAATGAAAGTGGCAATATTTCATTGTTGTGTTAAGTGTAAAAGTAGCACAATGTAACACAATGGATTTACGTTTTTGAGGTTGATATAATATTACTTTACTATTTCAATATCTTTTAATTAATTTAAAAATTTTTGATTGATTCGAGTTCAATTCAATAAAAATGCCAAAATATTTTCACCGAGCTTTATATTTTAATGTTTTAATCATACAAATTCAATACAAAAATTAGAAATATTCCAATCAATATTATCTCATTAAAATTATGCTCGGTGAAATAATAGTTGTGATGATATTAATGTAAACTATGATATTAACTAAACAAATGTTCTCGAAACTTTTTGCTTTATTTCTTTATCGTCATGTTTAACTTTGAGTTTATATTCCTATAAGCCGCAACAAGGTTTTTTACAAAAAAAAAAAAATCCCAAAGAACTTTATGTTCAAGATCTCCTTTGAAGTAAATGTTAAATACATGAGAATATTTTCCACAATTGAAATATTTTAATTTTTCAGTAACTGAGGCACGCCAAATTGTCCGTTCAGTAATTTGTATACAAATTCCACACACACTAATACACGTTTATATAGATTTATTTAAATGAATTTCATTTAATAAACATTTTTAGAGCAATATTATCATCTAAATGTTTTCAACCAAATATTTTGTTTTACAAACCGCAGTGGTACAACTTTTACTTTAATTACATAAGTCCGTAATAATAATTACCATAATAATATTGTGTTGGTTTTTTAATTTGATAAGCGTTTAAATAAGTTCCATTTTCTATTTAACGATATCTACTTTATTCTATGTATCAACAAATAAAAACAACATTTATAAGTTATGTATGTAAAATTCATAATTAAATAAAAATTATATAAAATAAAAATGTTGCGTTTTATTACAGATTTTTAAGCAGTTAATTAGGTATTGTCAAAATTATATTGCAATCATACTATTTGTTAATAAAAATTTAGGTACTTTTTTGATGTATTTTTAAATTTGTTTCAGCTAAATCGGACTAGTGGTTCTCGAGTTGTGTCAAACAAAAGAGCCTAAAACGTGACAAATTCCCCTATATGATACTTACCAACTTCAAATCGATATTAAATAATTAAGGCATATAACTTGAAAAAACGAATAATGCAGAACTTCTTTTTGGAATTGAGTCCCAAATGTATGTGTTGTACTGTGTAATAGATTTTAATTTTTATTTAATTTTCGTTATTAAACAGATTTAGTTTATTAATAAGTTTATTAAAATCAAAGATTCCATCATGTATGTATGACTATCAAGTCACGAGTTACTGACTCCTTCGCCACTATTCTACTCCTTTCACACTTACTATACTCCTTGAAAACTCTCCACGTCGCAGTGTTAAATAATACACAAACAAAAACATGATTTCTTTCCATTCATCTCGAAACATTTCACCGAGCCAAAATTTAGCTTTGTTCCATCCTTAGCTGCGTCGTCATAAACAGTACAAGACAGCAAGAGAAAAGTGATCTTGAATCGAATGGCAGCCTCACCAGCCACTACCACCACCAGTAACAAATAATGATCGTGTAAAAAAAAAATAAAAACATCTCCTTATACAGCGCAAAGGGGCTTTTGATAAGACCTGTACACCGACAGACAAATCAAAAATAGTAAGTGTGCCGAGGAGATTCACTTATTCTTCGTTGTGCTTGCGGTTATTGGATGTGCTGGTGGTGATGATGACAATAATGGCGAGATTAAAACAAGGAATGAAGGGAAGCTGCCGCATGTCTGTTTATTTTTAATAATTGTAATGAGGGTGGTGGAATAATGAGAAGAAATTACTAATGTACATAAATTGTATCAGAAAATAACTTTTATGAGAATTTGAACAATAAAACGCAAAACCCATTAGAAATATTGCATTATCTTAGACACGTTGAGAAGATGATTAAATAATTTAATTTTAATAAAAAACATAAATAAAGTTGAAAAGTGTCAAATTAATAAAATAAAAAATATACAATCATTTAATTGGAAAGTTAAATTTGACTTCGATCGAATTTTTTCAAATCGATCGATTTTGGTTTTGGAACGGGTGTGACCATGTTACTCACATTTTTGGTTATAATTCATAAATAGAAAATTTGTTATTAAACAAAAGCTGTAATTACCAAGAATGTAAAGTTTAAAAACATCTACACCATTCACAATTAAAATTCATACAATCCATTTGAAATATAAACATTCCATTTGAAATTCAAAAAATATCAATTGAAACTCAAACTTTTCATTTGAAATTCAAACTTTTCATTTGCAGTTGTCAATCGCCTTCCATATTTATTGCATCTATTGACTCTTGACATCGTCGTTATATAGGTATATCCTTTTAAACACTTGTTTAAACAACCTTATCACACCATCTTCGTAGTCAGCACAGTTTTGTTATATGTACCAGCGAATGAGTGAGTGTGTCTCATGGTGTCTGTACGTACTGGCTTCATCCGTGTTGTGTTGCTACAGCCAGCTAGCAGCAGCTGCCTCGGCTGCTTTTATTATAGCGTAGGATTCTCCTTAAGCGAAATGCCTTTGTTTGCCTTTCGAATGCATCTTTTTTCGAACTTTTTTTTTACAATCATTCCAACTTTTTTTTCTTATTCATTATTATATTTTGCGGGAGCATTAATTCGTTTTAGTTATTTTCAAGTTCATGTTAATGATATGATGCGAATTTTGCTGTTCACTGTTCTGATCGCTTGTTACAAAGAGGATTTGTATGAGGACAATAGTGCGTCTAATTTCTTTGTTGGAAATAGTTTGGTGGGTGCTAGTGTAGTGGGCCAGCTACACCAGCGCCTTGATATGGATGCAATTGAGGCTACTGCAGGTGGTGGTGATGACAATCGCCAAACACCAGCAATGGCTCCTTATCAGCTTTGAACAAAGGAAGTAGTAGAGATATTTTCATTCCTTACCAACGAATACTACTTCCTTATTCGGGCAGTGCGTTTCGTTATGATCGCGGGACCTTGAATTTAAGGAGTGTTCGTACCATCAGTATTGTGTGTATTCTATGTGCATGATGCATCTTGATGATCACAGGCAAAAGGGAGCTGTTAGTTTGCGTCGTCGGTCGCCCCTTAAGATGCTGTTGACTTGTGTTGATCGCAGGGTGCTCTGCCGCTCGCAAATGTTAACGATCACAGTATTTTGCTTAAAACAAGGGAGCTAAAAAGAAAAGACACGTTGGTGCGAGTGTGAATTTGCGATATGAAAATAAACGCATACATTGGTGAAAAAGATCATTGAGTAGTTATAAATATTTATTTTATTTAAGTTTAAGTTAACTTAAATTCAAAAAATTCAATTCACTTTTTCTAGGTATTTGGTAATTTTGTATAGGTTTACCGAAACGATCTTATACGATACCAACTGAGAACTAAGGAAAAAGTCTGTTATTAATTCGAACCAAAATCTTAAAAGATTACATAATTATAAATGGGTGGGGTTAATCTTCCGGTTTCTTAAGTTTCACCTATGAATACAATATATTAAAAGTAAACTAAACTATTTATATAATTAGGTTTAGGCAATCCCATTGGGACAGGTGTGACCACGTTCCTCCTAGTTTTAGTTATCTTTAATATAAAAATAAGTCGCTGAATGTGTTGCTAAGCGCAAAACTCGAGAACGGTTGGACCGATTTGGCTCAATTTTTTTTCAGTTATTGATAATTGCCAGGAGTAGGTTTTTACGAAAGAAAATTTTGGAAAACCCTCCGGAAAAGCCGGAAAATTGGAAAAACCGAAAATGGAATTTTGTGTGCAATTGTTACAAATAATTTTTCGAATGGAAAAATAAAAAAATTTTGTTGGAAAATTAGGAAAATTCCGGAAAAATTCGATAAATTTTAGTACTATTTTTCGACGAAATTTAGCTTTTTGTTGTACGATTTGATAGTTTTGAACGAAATAACTTGCGAAAAATTTCGGATAATTATTCCGAAATGACTTTCCGAATGGAAAAATAAATAAATTCTCGGTGGAAAACTCGGAAAATTCCAAAAAAAAACGATAAATTTGCATTTTTCGGCAAAATTTTGCATTTCATCGCCTGATTTGAGGTAAATCGAAATTAAATTTTTGTCGGTTTTCGAATGGAAAAATAGAAAATTTAAGTTGGAAAATTATGGAAAATGCCAAAAAAAAATATTTTTTTCGACAAAATTTTGCATCTTATCGTATGTTTTGGTAATTTTGGGCGCTGTAAATGTGAACAATTTCGAACAATTATGACTTTTCGAATGGAAAAATAGAAAAAATTCTTGGTGGAAAACTCGGAAAATTCCAGAAAAAAATCGAAAGATTTTAATGCCTTCGACAAAATTAATTCATATAGTAATTCATCAATTGAGAACGGCTGGACCGATTTTGCTGATATTTTTTCAGGAGAAGGGAAAATCCTCCGGAAAAGCCGGGAAATTGGAATAACCGAAAATTGTTTTTTTTTTGTATGGAATTTTGTGTGCAATAATTGCGAATGACTTTTCGAATGGAAAAATAGAAAATTTTTGTTTTAAAATTCCGGAAAAATTCGAAAATTTTTAATTTTTTTTCGACGAAATTTAGCTTTTTGTCGTATGATTTGACGATGTTACTGCGAAAAATTTTAGATAATTATTCCGACATGACTTTCCGAATGGAAAATAGACAAATTCTTGATGGAAAACTCGGAAAAACTCGAAAAATTTGGATTTTTCGAAAGGACATGGTTGTTTTTACGGAGAGTTATTTACTAGACTAAAGCCTCCTATTAGACAATCAAACTTTGGACGGCGTACGCGACGTGCTATAATTAGTCAGAACGTGCGTAATAATCAAACGCAAAAGGAACGGGCCAAAAAAATTTTGGGAGACGTGCCCATATTGCACAGTTTCGCGCTGCACAATCACCACCTCAAATTCGACAAAATGTTACTAGAAGAAGACCAGTCGTAAATATAGACTAGAATCGAGCTGCTTTTGAATACGATTCCACAATCGCCTACAAAGATCTTCGCTGCGTTGATATCGGTTCATAGTCTGTCGTATGCCAGCATTGCAATGCATTGAAGTTACAATCGGAAAATCCCGTCATTCGGAGCCGAAGTTGTTGATCAACCCGGCAACAATCCGAGTTAAAAGGAAATGGCGTCTCATTACACAGTGGAACAGTGAAAAAAAAACGCACGAACATAGTTATGCAGTTCAGATAGTATTACTGGAACTGAGTAAACCCCTAGCTCAGTGAAAAAAATTTTTTTCACTTTTTTAAAATAGGTCGCAAAAACATTTTATTTCTTTTCGTTGCTTAAAAAAAGAAACGAAGACATAATATTCAATGATATTAAGTATTCTAGGAATATCTTAAGCAATTTGTAAACTGAGGCAAGGTTTTGCCCAACGTTCGAGTGTTTCCGGAAAAGTTTGATTTTGTTTCAGTGTTATTATTACAAACTATTCCTCCCGTTTTGCTCGAAATTGCTTCCACACATTCATATTCAAGGGCAAATACATCATCGAGCTGCCGCTTTGTTACCACCACCAAACGAAGATCATAAGTTCATTAAGATCTATTTCGTTGGTGATTCGGCAATAGAACTAGATCAACGTTGTGCAATTTTTACTTCAATAAAACACGAAATAATCGAACAGTTGCAATATTTTCTGCATTGGATACAATTATAGTGTTCAAATACTTGAATTTTTCAGAAAACCGGTTTCCGGTTTATTCGAAAAATTCCTTTATCCAACAATTCGGTTTTCGAATACATGATTTAGTAGGTTTAGGATATTTTAACTTAACATATAAGTGCAATCTATATGATGTACTCACAAACATTAAAGGCGTTTTCTGTAAAATTATAAATTTACACATTCCTTGGATTAGAATTAAGGTATCGATTTGATCACATGCATGTTAACCACCTTTTTACCATTCCATAATATCGACGGCGTGCTACTCATTTCAAGGTGAGATCCCAACCTATTTTAAGATGAGATCCAAACTGTATTCTTTTTGCGATCGAACATTTTTGTTAGGAGATAACTGCATTTAAAGTTGTTCATATGAATATCGACGGCTTCACAGGTACTGCAGGGTGAGAATGTGGAATCACACGATATTGTTCTCAAGCGTCGGGAAACTCATCGGTCATATGATGCACTTCAATACCCGTAGATGTTCTGCCGTGGAGAGGGCGAATATCACCACAATAAAGATGGTAAAAGATGGTAAATACAACGACTGGTTTGTTTACAAGTCATCAGGTAAATACAACGACAGGTTTGTTTACAAGTCATCAGGAAAAGAAACGAATAAAAAGGTTAGCTCAAATAATTTTTATGCGTATCGATCGCAAATTGCGTTAGCTGTTGCATCATCTGCTGCCACTTTGTTGAAAGGCGGTCAAACTGCACACCCCGCTTTGAAGTTGGCGATGAATCTTCTCACAGTTGACAAGCCATTGGGCACAATATCCAGAAGTTCAGCGACAGCGAAATTGTTGCGAGAATGCAAAATCATCATTTGGGATGAATGCACGATAGCGCTTCAACGAGCTTTCTAGGCAGTTGACCGAAAGATGAAGGATTTATGAGGTGATTCGAAACGATTTGGTGGGGGCTACAATATTTCTGTTGGAAGATTTTCGTCAATCGCTTCCCGTCATCCTCATTTCCCCATTCGATTGGCTTTTGCGATGACAATCAATAAATCGCAAGGCCAATCATTGGAAGTTTGTGGGATCAACCTCGAATTTCTCAGTTTATTTTAGCGCCGAAAAACAAATCGAAAAACATTGTTTATCAGACCGCTCTTCACTGATTTCGATTAAATTCAATTAAGTCACATTAAAATCTTAACTATATGTGTTTTAATATTACTCTGGAGCTTATAAGAAGGCGTTAACTTGGAGCGAGACGAAGTTCGCCGAGTCAGAAGTTGTATTGCAGAACAACGTTTGCCGGGTCAGCTAGTAATTTATAAATATAAATTTCTTATTAAAGAAAAAGCTGTGGTTACCAAGAATCTTAAGTTTTAAAACGTTTAGTAAACGGTAGACACTGAAAGAACTTGATTTCTGCTCAAAATATCCATTAGAAGAAAACGACGGATGTGACCTTAGGAGTTTGGGCTGTTACAAAATTACAAAATGATGACTTTTATGTTAAATTCTATGAAATTGTCCATAGAAAGTCCACAATTATAGTGAAGTAGGTAATTATTTATATTGTTTTTGATTTTGTTAAGACTTACTGTTCGCAAAAAACTAGTACTACTACTAGGACGGGTGTGACCTAGTAAAATAAACTCCAAAAGTATGAAGAAATAAAAGCTTTTATAGAGTTCAATTATATAACAAACATAAAAGTAAACATATAAGACAAACATATAATATATTTTTCCTTATCTGTATTATCGTATACATCATCATTAGAGTGGGTCAATTATTTTTCTCGACCAAGCGGTTATCGGAATCGTAATCTACAATGAATTCTAAGAAAATTTGACCAAGAAACAATGGGTGTAACATCAAAAGCGAGCCACCGGTTATTAACGAAAAACTTTTCGTATTGTTTATGTTTGGGAAAAATGTTTAGAGTTAAAATTACTGTGGGTCGGGAACACATTTTAACCATCTAGGTGCGATTCCGAAGCAGTTGAGGTATCAAAATATTGTAACTATGGATCTCAATACAACAGTATCGCACCCCTAATATCAAATACGAAAAGTTTCTCGTTAAAAACCGGGGGCACTATTTTGATTTGAGATCCAAAGTATCTTAGACAAATGTTCTTGGAATTCATCCAAGCTACATCTGCAAAGTCGAATCAGCTTTGTAGGAATACCAAACTCAGACATGGACTCATATAGCCTATTCCTTATCGACAGCTTTGTAGTCGACAAAGAAGTGGTAGGTGTCGATCTGCTTTTCATGAGTTTTTTTTTTCAGGATTGTCGTAAGGTGAATATTTGATCCGTCGTAGATTTACCAAGTCGAAAGCCGCACAGATATGGTCTAATTAGTTTTTCAAAAATTGGTTTTAGACGTTCACACAACATGCTTGAAAGGAACTTGTACACATTTGATAATAGGCTTATCCACGGTAGTTCTTACATTGAGACAAAGAATCCAATCCCCGGGCATGCTCTCCTCTAGCCAGATGTTCTTCATGAGCTGATGCATACTTCTAATCAGCTCCTCCCCGCCTGCCTCAAACAATTCAGCAGGGAGACCATCGGCTCCAGCAGCTTTGTTGTTTTTAAGGCGGGAGATTGCCACACGTATCTCGCTCTGGCTCGGCTCGGAGGTGGACAGTTAATATCATCGTCATGGATTGAAGCGGGGTCTTCTAGAGTGGTGTCCGTATCCAGTAAATTTCTATAATGATCTCTTCATACCTACAGAACGTTATCCGAGTCCGTTACTAGCAGGTCATCGCTATCCTTGTACGGGGCAACCCTGTTCCACTCATTGTCGCTTTAACTCTCTGGTAGAATTTTCCGGCTTCCCCTTTACTTCGGAGCAACTCTGCGCACTTATTCTGCCTCTTTTTCAGCTCCTTTTTTCGTCAAAAAAGACGAATTGTCTCTCGTCTCTTCTCCCTGTGCCTTTCACCAACAGCTCGCGTTGCCATTAGCTGCAGTCTTGCCCTGTAATCAGCATCCGTCTCTCTCATGGCATTGCGATATTCATCATCGTACAAGGCATTTCTTGAGACGGCTTCGAGTATCCAAGTACGCTTTTCGCATTCCGTAGCAGTTGAGTTAGGTGTTTGGAGTAGGCGTTCGCTACCTCTGTGGTCCGCAGTTTACCGATGTCCAGCTTGTGCCAGGTTACGTACGTTTTTCGCCATGCTTAGCCTTGTGCATAACTCAACAACCACTGTCCGAATTAACTGAAAATAACGTTTCCCTACATAAGGTACAGTGTCACTTTTCCATTCATCAAATGATTTTGAACTGAGTTTATTTTGAAGCAGTTACAATAAAACTATTGTACTCCGTGGCGTATGATTTACGTGGAATATTACATATAATAATCATACGCCACCATATAGTTTTTATGTTATGTCAAACAAAATAGCCTAAAACGTGACAAATTCCCCTATGCGATACTTACAAACTTCAAATCGATATTAAATTATTATGGCATGTAACTTGACAAAACGAATGATGCAGAACTTCTTTTTTTTTTGTGGCTACTTTCACGTGCAGTTCTCAGAATTGAGTCCCAAAATCATGTGTTGTACTGTGTAAGTTACCTTAAAATAATTTAAACTCTGCTAGTGAAATACATGAAAATTAAGCTGTCAATTTACGTATTTTTTTCCTATGTCATTTTCGGACATCAAACCTGTCGCAAATGTTACTAGCTTGTCGTGTCGTCAAGCCTTTTCCAACAGACAACTCAAGCCCACGGTTATGTTCGTTGGGGTTTGACGTCGCCGCCACCTATACTGATGATAATGATGATGAACACCACTTCCACAGCCAGCAAGCGCAGCGTTATCATCATCGTCATCGGGAAATAACAACACGCATACCGCTGCCATACCACATCGCGCAATCATGCTTGTTGTTTGTTACTGCTTGGAATTTGGAGAATTCAAAAATTTCAAAGAATGACTACAATCCACAGCAATTGTAATAGGTTAACAGCAACGACGGTACAGGCCTTTGAACAGACCGACACAGACAGACAGACACAATTTGTTTCCAAGTAACCCAAAACAAATGAAATTCCTGAGCGTGTAAACAGCAGCGAATGGCAGCTGATGAGGAATGTCTCACATTAGTACACAGCCAGCTAGCTACCCAAGAGAAAATAAGCGTCGGTGGCGTTGGCAAATACCATGAATGTTGAGAATTTCAGTATCAACGAGAGAGTACAAGCAACAAAACGAACGGATATGTGACGAATTTCAGCAAGGGAAGGCATTTTGGAAGACAACAATAGAGAATAGAGAATAGCTAAATTTACTCAAATTTAGTTGGAAGATGATAACTTGGCCACAGGAAGGAAGTTCAGCACTAGCTTTTAACAACTTACTTCCATAATATAAACACTTAACACAAATTCCACTGGCAACACCACTATACAACAACAACACCTGACTGACAACATTTAAAAATCATTTCAAAATGTTGCCATCGCACAGCACAATTGATGTAGACAAAGAACCCTGAATGAATCTGATGCTTTTAACAAATATTGTTGCCATTTTGGTGCCGGCACTGATGTAGCCAACCCATAAAAATCCCAATTCCCGTCCACATCCATTGCGAATTTTAAAGTTTTGTACAATGTTACCAACATTTGTCTTAAACTTTTCACCAGGCTCTCAGTGATGATCCACAAGTACCCCTTAATACGATGGGCACAATAATAAGAGCGCTCGCCGCGCAATTAACACAATAGTCGATGAAGACTTTGTCGGAAACGGCGGGTATGAGTAAGGGAAATCGGAAGAAAGACCCACGAACCAACAGCGACAACCATTTCATTCATTCATGATTGCCTTAGGTTGAGTATTAATGCATTTGATTCTCTGCTGAAGTCTTCATAGTGGTGGTGGTGTTTTTTATTTATTATCTCGTTTCGTTGACAGTTCTTTGTTTTTTTTTTTGTTGTATTTCTTGTTATTTAAAAAGTTTTATAACGCTCGTATAAATAACAAGAACAACAACAGATTGTAGAGTAATAAATTTTCTCCGATACTCTTAAGTTTATAGTCGCACTTGCACAGATCTGACATAATCGCTATTAGGCCAACAGGAAATGTAGTTAAGCGTCCGACGCCAATCGAGGTATACATATAAACAGAAAAGTCAAAATGTTTAACATTAACATTGTGTGGTAGACAGCCAAACAGACAGACAGTAAGAGATGGTGAAGTAAGTAATAATACGAGATACGATGATAGGTTGAATGCGACACTGTAGTAACGCTATACTTAAAGGTATAAATGACACTGCAACACAATGAAAGGAAACTCTACATCAGTTTTCCACTTTATTTACTTAATTATTTATGGCGAACGTGACATTCGTACGACTTTTAATAACGAAATCTTTGAATTTGTTAAGCTTGCGATATTTGCGATAGCATTTTATTGGCACTCCTTGTAAATTTGTTGTTTCCAAAATATTAGAAAAAAAACATGCGTTCGCCATGTGACAAAAAATGAAATTCAACGTATTGGAACATTTATTTTTAACCAACATTTTTTAAACTACAATAAAGGGATGTGGCTTCCCAGCAGGAAGTTCCGTCATACACGAATTTGTCGTCAACGCTGTCCTCAAGACAAAATGTGAAAAATGTATGTTCTTGTCGTGAAAACACTCGGTTGACGACAAGCTGACCGACAAAATACTAATGTTGTCGTGCATCAAACACATTCAACAAAATCAAAGGGAAAAAATTTTGTTGCTATGATAATTAGAACAAAAAAATGGAATCACCGACTTTGTCGCTCATCAGGTCGTGCATGACAAAGCGGACGTTCCCCTAAATATCATCAACGATTTACTATGGTCATGCACCTATCCTTGAGGATGTCTTGCAGACACTTCCTACTGGGTTTCTATTGGTGGTTGTGATGTTGTAATATGGACACCGGTTTTTTTCTAGAATTTTTTTCTTGATTTAGAACATTTATCACGTGACATTTTTTCTATGACTATATTTATATACATATATGGGCAATTCCGTGATTTTTTTTATTTGCGAAATTAGGGAATATTATAAAGTTTATATACAAAAAATTGTTGATCACGTATGTTACATTAGAACGCCAATAAAATTAAAGCAAACAACATTATTGGAGTTATTTACTGTTGTAACAAAGATTTTATGATAAGAGTGCACTTGCAGCATCAGTAAATATTTTATTAAAAATACAAAAAGGTGACCAGATCGTTAATGCAAATTTGCAGTCCGTTTAATCATAAATAAAAATATATAAGCTTTGGACATTTTAATTTAATAACATTTAACTAATCGTCTTACCTAATACAAGTCAGAAAAAAAATGTTTCCAACTTTTTTTTTTTGATGGTGGAAATACCCACATTTAAGTAAAAATTTCTGTTGTTTCACAGATTTTATAACTCAAAAACGATTAATGCTATTGTATTATTAAATAAGGTCTGTACAATGCTATTGTTATCTTCTTAATATAATGAATAATGCCCTTTTTTCGTACGTCACAGATTTTTTAAAGTTTTTAAAATTCCGTAATAGTGATTGTTATTGAATGTTATTACTCCGTTAACATTACATTAACAAAGTAATACAGTTTTGACAAAATAATAAAAATTAATATTTTTTTTTTAAAAGTAACAAAAAAATTTTGTTTAAGTAATGCAAATTTTCGAAAAATGTTCATACCATCATCATTTGATAAAAGAAAAAGTGTAACGCATATAAGAGAAGTATTAGACCCTACGTATCTCAAAGCCAGACTCGTTTCAGAACTTTTTAAGACGATTGAGTCATGTCCGTCTGTCTGGCCAGCTAGCTGATGGTCACAACTCGAGTAAACCTTCACTGATCCTTATGAAAATTTACCAATATTATTATTTTACAAAACGCAGTTAAAATATTGTAAATAGGCAGAATAGCACCACCCCATCTGGTTAGGTTATGTTAATTCGGCAGCGGCGTTCTGCATAGTTCACTTGGGTCCTGGATTTCAAAATTTTCGCACTAATTACACTATGTCACAAACGTAGAGTTACGGATCGAAGAGCAAGCAAAACAACAATTAATACTACTCTTAAGAAGAGGTATGTTTACTTAATTGTGAATGTAGCGTTTATTTTTCATCCGATTTTGATGACCAAGGGCAAAATATTTGTGTAAGATGTTTGTTATTCATCATCATTTTATTGTATAAAACGGAAAAAAACTTAATGAAAGGCAGCGAAAACTTGAAAAATCACCAAATTCTTACAAAAATTCAACTTTAAAGTGCCATAACTTCGTCATTTATGTTTGGATGTTGAACAACAGTCGTTTCTAAGAAATAATTTTATTATCCTGTATTTTGGTCCGAGTTTATAAAAATCGGTGAGAAAATGGAATTTTAGTAGATCTACGTTTTTTTAAAACATGAAAAATGAATATTTGGCGATATCTCAAAATTCGTTCTACTTTCATATATTTCTGAGCAGATTTAAATTCAGCGAGAAATTTTACATAAGGATCAACTATTTAGAAGCGGGGATCAAAAATTTGTTGCATTGTGTTATTCCTACTCTATTCGGTTAAAGTCGCTCTCAAGCCATTTCGTTGCTCTGATCGAGGAATGGATGTATCCATAAGTGTCCGATGACCAAACTTTTTATATCTCAGGTTACCAAAAGCTTGGTCACCTCTTCTCCTTCATCATTGCAGCTTGTACAAAAATCTTTGTAGGGAACTTTCAAACGTGTTCTCCAACCGGCCAGAGCCCGGTTATTAGACAGGTTTAGCGCAAATTGTGTCCTCTGTATATCCATGGTATGCCAAATTTGTTTAGTCGCTGTGCAAGAGCAGTTTTCACCCTTCACTCCTTAGCAATGAGGTTTAGTTTTCACGTAATTATCTGTTTCCCCTTGTGAGAGGAACACCAAAGTGACCGTAAACTTTTTGGCCATGTGAGTGGAACCTTCTAATGTATCGCTATCTTCCCCAGAGACGACTGACATTCTCGAACATTTCTCGGAGAGCTATACACGGTCCCCAGGGATCTCTGATAGCTGCTTTACTATCAGTAAGTACATGGATATTGCCGCCCAATGTTGGACGATACTGAATTTTCTTCTCGGGTATTATAATGACCCCTATTTCGGCCTGCTACAGTGATCCGGTGTTGCAAATTCAACACCTCTGGAAAGATTTCACCGGCCCGCTCTTTCTCTTAATTTCGAACCGTCCCTGAAAATTAGGATGACATCCTCCCAAAAGTGTAGGGCATTACACTATCATCATACTAGAATCTATAAGGGATGTTCTTCATAAAACCCGGATCGAAAACAGGTTCTGGTACAGTTCAATTTCTGTGACACCTCACATTGTTTATGTCCAGAATTTGACATGATCATACTTCATGTGTACCACTTCGGGTAGCTTTCATACAAAATTACCTATTTTTAGTATATTAATATCGGCCCGGCCGTGGCATAGTGGTTAGAACACGCGACTACCATGCGGAAGATCACAGATTCAACTCCTGACTCCAGTCATCTTAAAAAAAAAGAAAAAAACATTTTCTTTCATTGTCGGCTTCCCTCGAATGTTGTCGACATAGTAAGAGCTTCTCAAATAGTGACGTTCGCATTCGTCGATAAAGAAGTAGGTGCCGTTAGTTTTGAATCTAAAAATAGAAAGCGTGTTAATTCACAAGAACGCGAGAAGCTATCCCATACCTCATTCATGGCGTGTAAAGGGAAATTAAGTTTTTATATATATGTATTAATAAGCTTCCCCTAACTTCCAAACGGGCAACTGCAGGATGTTTAAATACAAATTTGACTCAGGAACGAATATGGACTAAATAAGCCGAACTCTTCTGGTACCTCCACCTAAACAGCTAAACATATTTTTGCAAAATTAATATTTCTCCAATAACTTCCAAACCGTCAGCTGTTGCATATTGAAATTTGGTCAGTTTAAAAAATTTGTAATAGTTGACAAATCCTTAAAAACCCTCAAACCTTTGCCACACCCTTTCTGGTACCTTCCATACAAATGACCGAATTGACCCTCATAGTTTTGTTTTTTTTTTTACTTTCACATTAAAAACAACGTAAACTTATTTAATTTTTTTTTAATTCATACCAAATTAAAAATTCTTAAGTTTTGTTCCAAAAAAGGTGGGGTATTATTAGAAGTTCAGCACAGATTTATACCTAAAACATGTTGGCAATCAAGGTTTCTTTGAAAGTATGTAATGAATTATTAAATTCCGATCAATTGCGTACAAATAATATTCAGACGATTCTGAATGCAAATTGTACTTTAAAAGTGGTGTGAAACACCCATTGTAGGGTACACGTAAACAAATACGAAGGGGAAGTTGTTTGACAACGACTTGTTTGGAATCTCTGTTATAACAAATGTTTGTGTGTGGTTGGTGGTCGGTCGTTTGCTTATATTTTTTGTTTCACTGTCATGTTTAACGACCAAATTATGTTAGAGCACCGCCATTGTTTCTCTTCCATTACGTTTTTAGAGCTCTCTTGCGTATGATTCTTATACAAAATTATTCATTCATTCCCCTGTACTTTTGCCACTTGTGTTTGTTTGTATGTTTATTAGTGTGGTTTTTTATTTTTATTATTATTATTTAACAAAAATTTATTATTTAAAAACGAATTTTCTACGTGCAAATCAGGACAGGCCACCAGGATTTGCCGGCAGAGTTTATGACGGCCTTCGGCTTTGTTTACGTTATAAGAAATTCAAACAATTTACTACTTGATTCTATGCCCGATTGTGATGGGGATGGTTGTGGTGGTGGTAAGTGATGGTGGTGGCGCTGATAGCTGTTGAGCTGACGTGGGGACTGCTGTCTCTCTTCTGTTTTGTTGTTGTTGTTATTGTATCTGTATGGAATAGATTTACTTTGCGACTTTATTGTTAAATATTTGCAGCCACATTTTGTTAGTGCATTTCCTTAGACAACGATATTGTTGAGTTTTTTTTTTTAATAATTTGTGCTGGCAGCTTGCTTTGCTTCAATAGCTCCCACCCTTTAAATTTGCATTATTAGGATTACGAAAGTTATAGCAAGTGTCTGACTGCTAAGACTTTTTTATAGCGCCATATTATTTTTGCAAAAAGTTAAGTAGGTACGTTGTCGAAAAATAAAACGACCGTTAGCAAATTGGTGGTTTGAATTTAAATGAGATGAGAAATGCGCCAATAGTAAAATAAACTACAAGTGAATAAGAATATAAATAAGTGGATATAAATAGCTGATTGTTGTACTCAAGTGATCAAGAGCAATGCTAGTAAGATGCCATAAAGTTCAAATGATTTTGATGAAAATTTTGTATTGCTAAACTCGGCTTGATAAAAATTAGTATGCAACCCTCTTTCTGGAATTAAATAAATACAACGCATAGGTGTATTACATCGGCGGAGGCTAAAATTATAATCTGTTATCGATTTTGGAAAATTTAAAAAAAAAAATAAAATTGCTGTTCTTGCGGCTTAACAACTCTCTTTATTACATATTTTTTTATGATTTGAATAAAAGTTTTTTTTTATTCCATACCTTCTGGTAAGTTTTAAAATTTTAATACATTCTTTTTATGTTTTTGTTTTAGTTTTTAGCTGAACGAAGTTTGTTTCCATAATCTGCAATAAACTTACGTACTTACATACTTAGCTGGGCATTTTTTATAATCTTATTGGATTATATACCGCACGTAGAAAAATATTATAAGCGCTTCGATCTGCTGCGCTTCTTCTCCAGTTAATCACACCCACTGTGTATTGGGAACGTCAGAAGTAGACGTGTGCGTCGTAGAAGTTGGTAGATCTGGTTGGAGTTGGGAGTGGCTATATCTAAGAGTTTGCAGCTTCGTGATGTCCAGCTTTCTTTGTGTTTGGTTACGTGTGTTTTTCGCTCTGTTCAATCTTGTGCGCACCTTGGCTGCAATCAGGTAATGATCCAATATTAGCACCACGGATCACACGCACATCCATGACACTATATGCATGCCTGCCATCAATTACCACCTGATCAATTTGATTTTTGGTGTTTTGATCGGGGGATAGCCAATTTGCCTTGTGGATACCTTTGTACTGGAATCTGTTTCCACTCACTACCATGTTCCTTCCCGTTGCGAAGCTAACCAGCCTAAACCGGTTGTCTGACGTATCGGTGTGCAGGCTGAATTTACCGATTGATGGATCAAGAACATTTTCCCTTTCTTTTTTTTCATAAAAAGTCTCCCAGAACAATTTTGATGTCGTGGCCAAGGCAGCGGTCGTATGTTACCCCAAGGCGGTCGTATCTTTAATTTAATCGCCTTTATCTACCGTGGGGGCATGAGCACAAATCAGCGTGTTGTAGAAATATTTCGCCTTAATGCTGATTGTGGCTATTCGATCAATAACAGAATTGAACCGCGAGACAAGATGTCTGAGTCTCTCCTCAACTACAAATCCACATCTAAATTCGTGCTTTTCGGCATGGCAGCAGTAATAGATGTCGCAATATTTACGTCGCGAGTATTCTTGTCCTGTCCAGCTCATCTCCTGGATGGCGGTGATGTCAGCCTTATATTTTTTGAGGACATCCGCCAGTCGGATAGTGGCTCCTTCTCTATAGAGAGTCCGGACGTTGCAGGTGCATATTCTTAAATCATGATCCTTATTTCGTTTGCGGGGGTCGTCAACATTTGGGGGGTTTCGTTTGTTGCTATATCTTTCTCAAGTTTTCATAGCCAGTAAAGGACCTGAAGACGGGAGGCTAGCCCAACCATCAGGGTTCGTCGCTCACTATTTGCCGCTATTCATGATAAAAAATATCACGAACAACATAAATCTTCAATATACAGTGGTGTGCGATGAAATAGAGTCACACCTAACCAAAATTGTCAAAGCAAGAAAAATGCACAAAAAAATATTTTTTATGGAACTTTTAGTTATTTTTATTAAATTTCAATATTAATCTGATAAATTCGAATATCGGTGTGGTAGTTCAATACATAAAATGGCACAAACAAATAAAAATATTTCAAATTCCCAGGTTTTTGCTGTGAACAAAAATAGAGTCAAAGAATTTATCAACCTTAATGTAAATGAAAAAGTAACTTAAATTACAAAAATATTAAAGTTATATCTTACTTTACCTCAGTAGTTTGTAGAATAGCCATTATTTTTATTTGCTGCTGTGCAAAGCTTTGGCATTGAATCTCCTAACTTTTGACAAGTCTGTATTGGAATATTCTTCCAAGCAGCTTCAATTAATGTCCATTGTTCATTCCTTATTAGAAGGATTCTTTCGTTTCAGAGCCATTTTTACCTCCCGCCACAAATTCTCATCATTATTTAGGTCTGGCAATTGTGCAGGCCATCTTAATACTTACATTTTGTTGTTTTCGAAATTCATTTTAGACATCCATGTGTGTTTCTGTTCATTGTCTTGCGAAAACACTCATCGAAGTGGCATTTGCCATTCAGACTAGGGCATCATGAAGCCTAAAAAAATATTTGTGTAAAATGTAGCGCAAATTTTACCCTCAGACCGAAATACAGGCCCAGTACTATAGTACGAAAAGTAACCCCATATCAGTATGTTTTCACCACCATGTTTTATGGTCATAATGGTGTGATGGGGACGATATTCGTTGATGGCGACGATAATCGGTGTTGGGTGGTCTTTGTAAAGGAAGCTCGCTGCGATGAGAGTTAAAAAAACTTCACTTTCGTTTCATATGACCACAAAATATACCGCCACTTGGTTACTGGCCAATCCGCAAGTTCTTTGAGGAATTAATCTCTTCTTTTTGCGTTTCGTTTATGGTAAAATAAACGCTAAAGTTTACACAAATGTTCTGAATGACATCATTATGCCATATGCTGAATGGGAAATGCCACTTTGATGGATGTTTCAGCAAGACAACGACCCGAATCACACATGGAAAATGTCAAATTCGATTTCGAAATAACAAAGTTGGAGTTTTAAGGTGGCCTACACAATCGCAAGATTTAAATCCCGTTAAGAATTTGTGGCGGGAGTTAGAAGTAGCTCTTAAAGGAAAAAATACATGTGATAAGAATGAACTATGGGCAATGATTAAAGTTCTGTGGTATAATATTTCAATACAGACTTGTCAAAAGTTAGGGGATTCAATACTAAATCGTTCCGCCGAAGTAATTAAAAGTAATGGCTGTTCTACTAAGTACTGAGGTAAAGAAAGATATAACTTAACCATTTTTTTAATTTAAGTCACTAATTTATTAACTTTCAAGTCGATAAATTCTTTGACTCTATTTTTGTTCACAGCCAAAACCTGGGAATTTGTGATATTTTTATTTGACTGTGCCTTTTTAATTTTTGAACTTCCACACTGATATTCAATTTTGTTAGATTAGTATTGAAATTCAATAAAAATAACTAAAAGTTCCACAAAAATATATTTTTTTGTGAATTTTTCTTGCTTTGACAATTTTGGTTAGGTGCGACTCTATTTCATCGCACACCACTGTATATGTATAACAGTCAAATCCCGATAATTATAAGAGGTAAAGAAGATTTTATTTGTGAAAAAAAATTACGAATTAGCGAGTTGACCGAAATGTATGGAAATTTCACGAATTAACGAGATTTTTTCAACGGACCGACAGTTTATTATGAATTATCGGGAATTACCATTTATCGGGATTTGACTGTATTAAAAAAAGGCGGATACATGAAATTTGTTTTATAAAATCCACTTAATAATAATGATATAATTTTCAAAATTTAAGATTTGACAATTTCCACCGTTTATTCTCCTGTAGCTTATAAATATTATTTTACTAAATGAGCCGTTTTTAAATTTCAATGAAATATAAATATTTATATAATTTTTTTTTAATTAAATTTTTTGATAAAATTTGTATATTTACAATTATGCGAATTTGTTCGACAATATCTGTAATTAAACATCAATAATGCTCACAATTAAAAGTTTTAATTGTTAATTTAAAACAAATCGAACAATTTCTGAATTTGTCTTTTTTACGAACTTGAATAACATAAAAATTAAAAAACACTACTTTATTAAGTGTTATTTTTACTAATGCATCATTTAATATATTTTTCATAGTTTTCATTTTTTTATAGAATAGTTTTGAATTTTATTTTGGAAAAAAATTCGTGTAATTTAAATATTATGTACATATTTTGTTTTGCACAAGTGCCAAATTTCTGTTGCAAAGATGTTAATTCTATAAAATATACTTGTTATACCCACAACCAAAGGAATGAGGGTAAATATTGTTTGGTAAGAAAAAAGTGTAACGCATGAAAGGTGACGTGTTAGACCCCAAGTATCTTAGGGCCATATTCGTTTCAGGACTTTAAAAGATGATTAAGCCATGTCCGTCTGTCTGGCTATCAATATGTACTCTATCGCGACCCCTTCTTGTCCATTCCATTCAAAATAACATATTTTTTAAAACTTAATATTTCATCATAATTTTCGAACGGAGTTTGCAGGTTATATGAACTTGGTAAGTCTAAATGTGTTGTAATAGTAGTAGTCAAAATCATAGAAAACCGAAACATTTGCCACACTCCTTCTGGTTCCTACCACACAAATGACCGATTTGACCTGACCTTCACACTTTTACATGGATATCTTGTCTCTACGTACACTGAATTCATTAAAAGAAAGCTGTCCCAATTCAGGCTCTTCCATACTTGCTGTCGTCTACTTAAATAGTATTTACGTGCCTACTAATAACTAATTTAGATTATAAACAAGCAGATGCCATATTTCAGATCTGTATGTATATAATTTTTACCTGTGAAATATGTTGAATTTAAGTTTTAATAAATTCCTACCTAGATAAACTACTACAGAATATGACAATCAATCTATATTTTGAATTTTTTTCTTCTTTATTTTCTTAAAAACAATCTCAATCACAACAATCACTTCACTATTTAAACTACTTTACTACTTCCGATGTTCATCTCATATTAAAAACAAAGCTCTCCATGTGTTTGCGGCGCACTCTTTCTTTTCTTTCCATCCATTCGAAAACCTCACACATAAAAAACAAAATGAGGGACTTTTTTCTCTTAGACGCTTAAAATACGACAACAAACATTTTCACCCGGCTAACAGCAATGATTAGACGAACGACAATTGTCTATAGAAATTAAATTCAATTATATTTCTCTATGAACAACAAATGGCAATAGAAACGGCATTAGACAACAACACACACCATATAAAGTGTGTGTAAGAGTAACAACAAATCGCGTACACACGAATAGAAACACCTGTGTCAGAAGAGTACAAATAGAGAAGGCAAAAGAGTGCACAAACACATCACATCGCATCGAGTGCTTCACAATGTTATGCCATTATGTGGAAGAAAAAAAGCAGGCGATAAAGAGAACTAGTTAAAATTGGATTGTTGTTACTGTTGTGGTTTTGCACTGCAGTACGACAAGAGCAATTTGCTAACACGTATAGAGTTGCCAGCGTTGGGGAAGTGTAGATTTTGGGGAGCAAATTAAATTTGTGGCAAAGTTGTGATTGTGTGATGTGTAATCGGTATAATCTATCTACCTATATAAATAAAAATGGTCATGGTAATAATGTTTTTATCCCCAGAGATATGAAATTTGACAAATACTTATATTGTACTTGACGCCATTGATATGAATTTAGAGACGAAATTTTCATTTCCGATCAGTGGGCAGCGGAGATGTGGCAAAAGTGTTTTCAGCACAGATAGTACTCGTCAATTGCGATTAGAATTTGGATACAAAATATTTGTTTTCGATGAGTTGGTGGAGGAGGTGTGGAAAAAGTGTTTTCAATTCCAGAGAAGTAAGATTTAATACACTGATAGTACTCGGCACTACGTTGGGCAGAGAGCGTATCAAAATTGTTTTTAGCCCCAGAGATATAAATTTGATAAACGAATAGTAATCAGCACTAAGGACCTATACAGGAAAAAAATATAAACCCATATTGCAAATAAAAATCGCTCAATTAATATGACAATTATGGACAAATGGAAAAATTTATATTTAAATATTTAAGTACGAATAGTGCTAATTATTCTTAAATCAAGTAAAAAACGTGATATATTCAAAAATGTAAGTGTAGAAATTATTAAAATAAGAATAAAATTCTCCTATTAAGTAAGTACGAATTTTACATAAATCTCTGAGAAAAAAATGTTTGGGAGAGAAATAAAATTTACTCCCTTACCTTAATATTTCTTCCCACAATTAATTCGCACTCTAAATTTAATTTTAAAATTCTTATTTTTTTTGCAAAAATCGTACTTGAATTTAAGCGTAAAAATCTTAAGAGCTTGTGCGAATCAAGTGACGTATGATCTTCGTTGATGCCATATTCGCACCAGTGTGATTTAACTTCTCAATAATTTAGTCGAGAATATAACACTTTAGGTTTGTAATGATAGTAAGAAAGCAAAACAAAAGGGTACTGATTAGATAGTTTGGCAACTATCTAAACAGCTATCCGCATATTATTTAATAAAAAATAAAGCCCTACTAGGCTTAATGTCATATATAGTGAAGATTTCTACACCTAAAAATCAAGCCACAGCAGGTTTAATGTCATCTATATTCAAGAATATTTAGGCCCAAGCAGGCCATCTATATTCAAGAATTCTATAATTAAAAATCAAGCCCTGTCAGGCTTAATGTCATCTATTATTAAGAATGTTATACTTAAAAATTAAGCGCCACAAGGCCTAATAACATCTACAAACAAAAATTCAAGGCTAAGTTGAATACTTGATTTTTTTTGTGTGTAGGACTTACATTAAAATTTTCTAATATTCCATTTATCTTCATAAGTAAAAAATGTTATCTCCGGAAAGACAAAACTTTTGTTTGGTTTCTCCTTAGGTTTCGTCTTTGCATGTTTTAAATTAAAAGTTTTATAAGTAAATATAAATATACGAATTTTGTGTCACACCCGTTCCCGTAAATATTATAAAAGTTTAATAAACTTTTTACTTAACATGATAAAACATTGATACTTTTCATCAATAATAATATAATTGCAATTAATAATACAGTGAAATTTTGTAAACATTTATTTAAATATTTGAGTATTTAATTACAGAAAACATTTAGTCACACTCGTCCCTTATGACGTGGCCGTATCCGTGCTCAGAGTGGTCATAAATTGCAGTAATGGGGCAATGTATAAATACGATGCATTAACGAGGCATGAATTGTACAACGAGGGATTGACTATCATATCACAAATTAAGCTCCTTTTTGCGATTAGACGCTTAGTTTACGAGATAAACGCATTTAAAGATTTCCATATGAAAATCCATCATTGGCCACCCATTTCATCGTGATATTCCCGTATATTAGAAGTGATTTCTTGAGTAATTCATAGTGAACACAAATTAAGCTCCTTTTTGCGATTAGACGCTTAGTTTACGAGATAAACGCACTTAAAGATTTCCATATGAAAATCCATCATTGGCCACCCATTTCATGGTGATATCCCCATATCAAGTGATTTCTTGGGTAATTCATAGTGATCACACATAAAGCTCATTTTTGCGATAAGACGCTTAGTTAACGAGGTAAACGCACTTAAAGATTTCCATATGAAAATCCATCATTGGCCACCCATTTCATGGTGATATCCCCATATATTACAAGTGATTTCTTGGGTAATTCATAGTGATCACAAATTAAGCTCCTTTTTGCGATTAGACGCTTAGTTTACGAGATAAACGCATTTAAAGATTTCCATATGAAAATCCATCATTGGCCACCCATTTCATGGTGATATCCCCATATATTACAAGTGATTTCTTGGGTAATTCATAGTGATCACAAATTAAGCTCCTTTTTGCGATTAGACGCTTAGTTTACGAGATAAACGCATTTAAAGATTTCCATATGAAAATCCATAATTGGCCACCCATTTCATGGTGATATCCCCATATCAAGTGATTTCTTGGGTAATTCATAGTGATCACACATAAAGCTCATTTTTGCGATTAGACGCTTAGTTTACGAGGTAAACGCACTTAAAGATTTCCATATGAAAATCCATCATTGGCCACCCATTTTATGGTGATATCCCCATATCAAGTGATTTCTTGGGTAATTCATAGTGATCACAAATTAAGCTCCTTTTTGCGATTAGACGCTTAGTTTACGAGATAAACGCATTTAAAGATTTTCATATGAAAATCCATCATTGGCCACCCATTTTATGGTGATATCCCCATATATTACAAGTGATTTCGTGGGTAATTCATAGTGATTACAAATTAAGCTCCTTTTTGCGATTAGACGCTTAGTTTACGAGATAAACGCATTTAAAGATTTTCATATGAAAATCCATCATTGGCCACCCATTTCATGGTGATATCCCCATATATTACAAGTGATTTCTTGGGTAATTCATAGTGATCACAAATTAAGTTCCTTTTTGCGATTAGACGCTTAGTTTACGAGATAAACGCATTTAAAGATTTCCATATGGAAATCCATCATTGGCCACCCATTTCATGGTGATATCCCCATATATTACAAGTGATTTCTTGAGTATTCTATAGTGATCACAAATTAAGCTCCTTTTTGCGATTAGACGCTTAGTTTACGAGATAAACGCATTTAAAGATTTCCATATGGAAATCCATCATTGGCCACCCATTTCATTGTGATATCCCCATATATTACAAGTGACTAGCTGACCCAGCAAACGTTGTTCTGCCATACAACTTCTGACTCGGCGAACTTCGACTCGCTCAAAGTTAACGCCTTCATATAAGCTCCAGAGTAATATTAAAACACATATAGTTTAAATTTTATTGTAACTTATTTGAATCTAATCGAAATTAGTGAAGAGCGATATGATAACAAATGTTTTTCGATTTGTTTTCCGGCGCTAAAACAAACAATGAAGACAGTTTGCCAACACGCAAAAAACTGAGTTATTCGAGGTTGATCAAACAAACTTTCAATGATTGGCCTTGCGATTTATTGATTGTCATCGCAAAAGCCCTTCGAATGGGGAATTGAATTCGCTGGAATTGGAAGGGAAAATTGGTTGGAATAATAGAAATTCGAGGTATAAGGACTTCCTCTCCTTTGAAAAAAATGTATGGGAACGTCATCAATTCAGTTGAAACATCAACAGGAATTTGGCCATTACAAAGCGCCAGTAGATGTTTTGAAAATGCAGTAGCCGATGGGTCGTTTTGCAACGTGACTCTCATGTTCGTAGTTAATTTCAACTCCTTGTCATTCCGCCACAAAGACATTAATTTCATCAGCAGCAGTAGATTTTGGGATAGCGGAAAGCGTTTGACGAAAATCTTCCGACAGAAATGTCATAGCCCCACCAAATCGTTTCTAATCGCCTCATTAATCCTTCATCTTTTGGTTAAATGCCTCCAAAGCTCGTTGATGCGCTATTGCATTCATCCCAAATGATGATTTTGCATTCTCGCAACAATTTCGCTGTCGCCAAACTTCTGGATATTGTGCCCAATGACTTGTCAACTGTGAGAAGATTAATCGGCAACTTCCAAGCGGAGTGTGCAGTTCGAACGCCTTTCAACAAAGTGGCAGCAGATGGTGCAGCAACTAACGCAATATGCGATCGAAACGCATACAAATTATTTGAGCTAACCTTTTTATTCATTCCTTTTCCTGATGAATTGTAAACAAATCTATCGTTGTATTGGCCATCTTTAAATTGTGGTGATATTCACCCTGTCCACGGCAGAACATCAACGGGTATTGAAGTGCATCTACGACCGATGAGTCTCCCGACGCTTGAGAACAATATCGTGTGATTCCACATTCTCACCCTGCAATAGCTGTGAAGCCGTCGATATTCATATGAACAACTTTAAATGCAGTTATCTCCTAACAAAAATGTTCGATCGCAAAAAGGATACAGTTGGGATCTCATCTTAAAATAGATTGGGATCTCACCTCGAAAAGAGTAGCACGCCGTCGATATTCATATGGAATGGTAAAAAGTTGGTTAACATGCATATGATCAAATCAATACCTTAATTCTAAACCAATGTATGTCTAAAATGAAAATTTTACAGAAAACGCCTTTAAAGTTTGTGAGTACATCGTATATATTGCACTTATATGTTAAGTTAAAATATCCTAAATCTACAAATCATGTATTCGAAAACCGAATTGTTGGAAAAAGGTATTTTTCGAATAAACCGGAAACCGGTTTTCTGAAAAATTAAAATATTTGAACACTATAATTGTATCCAATGCAGAACATTTTGCAATTGTTCGATCGTTTCGTGTTTTATCGAAGTAAAAATTGCACAACGTTGATCTAGTTCTATTGCCGAATCACCAACGAAATAGATATGAAGGAACTTATGGTCTTCGTTTGGTGGTGGTAACAATGACCGCTCGATAATTTGTTTTTAATAATAACACTGACACCAAATCAAACTTTTTCGGAAAAACTCGATCATTGGGCAAAACCTTGCCTCAGTTAACACTTTGCTTAAGATATTCCTAGAATATTTAATTTCAACAAATATTATGTCTTCCTTTTCTTTTTTTCAAGCAACGAAAAGAAATAAAATGTTTTTGCGACCTATTTTAAAAAAGTGTAAACAAATATTTTTCTATTTTTCCATTCGAAAAGTCATTCGCAATTATTACACACAAAATTCCATACCAAGAAGTAATTTTCGGTTAATCCAATTTCCCGGCTTTTCCGGAGGGTTATTCCAAAATTTTCTCTCACATAATAAACCAGCCGTTCTCAATTGATGAATGACTATATAAATTACTATTACACCATTGTTTATATATAGATATTATTTATCTCGTTAAAATTTCCAACCAGCATCAAGGCATCAAATCATGCGAAAACTGCAAAATTTCGTCGATAAAAAATCTAATTTTTCCGCAATTTTCCGAGTTTTTCCCTAATAGTTTTCTATTTTCGAAAAGCCATTTCGTAAGATGCAAAATTTTGTCGAAAAAAAAAATAATTTTTTTTAACATTTTCCATAATTTTCCAACTAAAATTTTCTCTTTTTCCATTCGAAAACCAACAACAATTTTATTTGCGATTTACCTTAAATCAGGCGAAGAAATGCAAAATTTTGACGAAAAAATTAAAATTTTTCGCGTTTTTCGTAATTTTCCGAGTTTTCCACTCAGAATTTATATATTCTTCCACTCGGAAAGTCATTTTGGAAATATTATCCGAAATTTTTCGCAAGTTACATCGTTCAAAACTATCAAATCGTAAGAAAAAAGACAAAATTTTGTCGAAAAATGGTATTAAAAATTTTCGAATTTTTCCGGAATTTTCCAACAAAACTTTTTTATTTTTCCATTCGAAAAATCATTTGTTACAATTGCACACAAAATTCCATACAAAAAAACAATTTTCGGTTTCTCCAATTTTCCGGCTTTTCCGGAGGATTTTCCCAAAATTTTCTTTTACATAAACCTTCTCCTGGCAATTACGAACAACCGAAAAAAAATTTCAGCAAAATCGGTCCAGCCGTTCTCAATTGATGAATTACTATACATTTTTGCCACCATTTTTATATATATAGATTTCTTGAGTATTCTATAGTGATCACAAATTATGCTCCTTTTTGCGATTAGACGCTTAGTTTACGAGATAAACGCACTTAAAGATTTCCATATGAAAATCCATCATTGGCCACCCATTTCATGGTGATATCCCCATATATTGCAATGGATTTGTTGAGTATTTTATAGTGATCACAAATTAAGCTCCTTTTTGCGATTAGACGCTTAGTTTACGAGATAAACGCATTTAAAGATTTCCATATGAAAATCCACCATTGGCCACCCATTTCATGGTGATATCCCCATATATTACAAGTGATTTCCTGGGTAATTCATAGTGATCACAAATTAAGCTCCTTTTTGCGATTAGACGCTTAGTTTACGAGATAAACGCATTTAAAGATTTCCATATGAAAATCCATCATTTGCCACCAATTTCATGGTGATATCCCCATATATTACAAGGGATTTCTTAAGTATTTTATAGTGATCACAAATTAAGCTCCTTTTTGCGATTAGACGCTTAGTTTACGAGATAAACGCATTTAAAGATTTCCATATGAGTATCCATCATTGACCACCCATTTCATGGTGATATCCCCATATATTACAAGTGATTTCTTGAGTTATTCATAGTGATCACAAATTAAGCTCCTTTTTGCGATTAGACGCTTAGTTTACGAGAAAAACGCATTTAAAGATTTCCATATGAAAATCCATCATTGGCCACCCATTTCATGGTGATATCCCCACATATTACAAGTGATTTCTTGAGTTATTCATAGTGATCACAAATTAAGCTCCCTTTTGCGATTAGACGCTTAGTTTACGAGATAAACGCACTTAAAGATTTCCATATGAAAATCCATCATTGGCCACCCATTTCATGGTGATATCCCCATATATTGCAATGGATTTGTTGAGTATTTTATAGTGATCACAAATTAAGCTCCTTTTTGCGATTAGACGCTTAGTTTACGAGATAAACGCATTTAAAGATTTCCATATGAAAATCCACCATTGGCCACCCATTTCATGGTGATATCCCCACATATTACAAGTGATTTCTTGAGTTATTCATAGTGATCACAAATTAAGCTCCTTTTTGCGATTAGACGCTTAGTTTACGAGATAAACGCACTTAAAGATTTCCATATGAAAATCCATCATTGGCCACCCATTTCATGGTGATATCCCCATATATTGCAATGGATTTGTTGAGTATTTTATAGTGATCACAAATTAAGCTCCTTTTTGCGATTAGACGCTTAGTTTACGAGATAAACGCATTTAAAGATTTCCATATGAAAATCCACCATTGGCCACCCATTTCATGGTGATATCCCCACATATTACAAGTGATTTCTTGAGTTATTCATAGTGATCACAAATTAAGCTCCTTTTTGCGATTAGACGCTTAGTTTACGAGATAAACGCATTTAAAGATTTCTATATGAAAATCCACCATTGGCCACCCATTTCATGGTGATATCCCCATATATTGCAATGGATTTGTTGAGTATTTTATAGTGATCACAAATTAAGCTCCTTTTTGCGATTAGACGCTTAGTTTACGAGATAAACGCATTTAAAGATTTCCATATGAAAATCCATCATTGGCCACCCATTTCATGGTGATATCCCCATATATTACAAGGGATTTCTTAAGTATGTTATAGTGATCACAAATTAAGCTCCTTTTTGCGATTAGACGCTTAGTTTACGAGATAAACGCATTTAAAGATTTCCATATGAAAATCCACCATTGGCCACCCATTTCATGGTGATATCCCCATATATTACAAGTGATTTCCTGGGTAATTCATAGTGATCACAAATTAAGCTCCTTTTTGCGATTAGACGCTTAGTTTACGAGATAAACGCACTTCAAGATTTCCATATGAAAATCCATCATTGGCCACCCATTTCATGGTGATATCCCCATATATTGCAATGGATTTGTTGAGTATTTTATAGTGATCACAAATTAAGCTCCTTTTTGCGATTAGACGCTTAGTTTACGAGATAAACGCATTTAAAGATTTCCATATGAAAATCCACCATTGGCCACCCATTTCATGGTGATATCCCCATATATTACAAGTGATTTCCTGGGTAATTCATAGTGATCACAAATTAAGCTCCTTTTTGCGATTAGACGCTTAGTTTACGAGATAAACGCATTTAAAGATTTCCATATGAAAATCCATCATTGGCCACCAATTTCATGGTGATATCCCCATATATTACAAGGGATTTCTTAAGTATTTTATAGTGATCACAAATTAAGCTCCTTTTTGCGATTAGACGCTTAGTTTACGAGATAAACGCATTTAAAGATTTCCATATGAGTATCCATCATTGACCACCCATTTCATGGTGATATCCCCATATATTACAAGTGATTTCTTGAGTTATTCATAGTGATCACAAATTAAGCTCCTTTTTGCGATTAGACGCTTAGTTTACGAGAAAAACGCATTTAAAGATTTCCATATGAAAATCCATCATTGGCCACCCATTTCATGGTGATATCCCCACATATTACAAGTGATTTCTTGAGTTATTCATAGTGATCACAAATTAAGCTCCCTTTTGCGATTAGACGCTTAGTTTACGAGATAAACGCACTTAAAGATTTCCATATGAAAATCCATCATTGGCCACCCATTTCATGGTGATATCCCCATATATTGCAATGGATTTGTTGAGTATTTTATAGTGATCACAAATTAAGCTCCTTTTTGCGATTAGACGCTTAGTTTACGAGATAAACGCATTTAAAGATTTCCATATGAAAATCCACCATTGGCCACCCATTTCATGGTGATATCCCCACATATTACAAGTGATTTCTTGAGTTATTCATAGTGATCACAAATTAAGCTCCTTTTTGCGATTAGACGCTTAGTTTACGAGATAAACGCACTTAAAGATTTCCATATGAAAATCCATCATTGGCCACCCATTTCATGGTGATATCCCCATATATTGCAATGGATTTGTTGAGTATTTTATAGTGATCACAAATTAAGCTCCTTTTTGCGATTAGACGCTTAGTTTACGAGATAAACGCATTTAAAGATTTCCATATGAAAATCCACCATTGGCCACCCATTTCATGGTGATATCCCCACATATTACAAGTGATTTCTTGAGTTATTCATAGTGATCACAAATTAAGCTCCTTTTTGCGATTAGACGCTTAGTTTACGAGATAAACGCATTTAAAGATTTCTATATGAAAATCCACCATTGGCCACCCATTTCATGGTGATATCCCCATATATTGCAATGGATTTGTTGAGTATTTTATAGTGATCACAAATTAAGCTCCTTTTTGCGATTAGACGCTTAGTTTACGAGATAAACGCATTTAAAGATTTCCATATGAAAATCCATCATTGGCCACCCATTTCATGGTGATATCCCCATATATTACAAGGGATTTCTTAAGTATGTTATAGTGATCACAAATTAAGCTCCTTTTAGCGATTAGACGCTTAGTTTACGAGATAAACGCATTTAAAGATTTCCATATGAAAATCCATCATTGGCCATCCATTTCATGGTGATATCCCCATATATTACAAGGGATTTCTTAATTATTTTATAGTGATTACAAATAAAGCTCCTTTTTGCGATTAGACGCTTAGTTTACGAGATAAACGCACTTAAAGATTTCCATATGAAAATCCACCATTGGCCACCCATTTCATGGTGATATCCCCACATATTACAAGTGATTTCTTGAGTTATTCATAGTGATCACAAATTAAGCTCCTTTTTGCGATTAGACGCTTAGTTTACGAGATAAATGCATTTAAAGATTTCCATATGAAAATCCATCATTGGCCACCCATTTCATGGTGATATCCCCATATATTACAAGGGATTTCTAAAGTATTTTATAGTGATTACAAATTAAGCTCCTTTTCGCGATTAGACGCTTAGTTTACGAGATAAACGCATTTAAAGATTTCTATATGAAAATCCACCATTGGCCACCCATTTCATGGTGATATCCCCATATATTGCAATGGATTTGTTGAGTATTTTATAGTGATCACAAATTAAGCTCCTTTTTGCGATTAGACGCTTAGTTTACGAGATAAACGCATTTAAAGATTTCCATATGAAAATCCATCATTGGCCACCCATTTCATGGTGATATCCCCATATATTACAAGGGATTTCTTAAGTATGTTATAGTGATCACAAATTAAGCTCCTTTTTGCGATTAGACGCTTAGTTTACGAGATAAACGCATTTAAAGATTTCCATATGAAAATCCATTGGCCATCCATTTCATGGTGATATCCCCATATATTACAAGGGATTTCTTAAGTATTTTATAGTGATTACAAATAAAGCTCCTTTTTGCGATTAGACGCTTAGTTTACGAGATAAACGCATTTAAAGATTTCCATATGAAAATCCACCATTGGCCACCCATTTCATGGTGATATCCCCATATATTGCAATGGATTTGTTGAGTATTTTATAGTGATCACAAATTAAGCTCCTTTTTGCGATTAGACGCTTAGTTTACGAGATAAACGCATTTAAAGATTTCCATATGAAAATCCACCATTGGCCACCCATTTCATGGTGATATCCCCATATATTGCAATGGATTTGTTGAGTATTTTATAGTGATCACAAATTAAGCTCTTTTTGCGATTAGACGCTTAGTTTACGAGATAAACGCATTTAAAGATTTCCATATGAAAATCCATCATTGGCCACCCATTTCATGGTGATATCCCCATATATTACAAAGGATTTCTAAAGTATTTCATAGTGATCACAAATTAAGCTCCTTTTTACGATTAGACGCTTAGTTTACGAGATAAACGCATTTAAAGATTTCCATATGAAAATCCATCATTGGCCACCCATTTCATGGTGATATCCCCATATATTACAAGGGATTTCTTAAGTATTTTATAGTGATTACAAATTAAGCTCCTTTTTGCGATTAGACGCTTAGTTTACGAGATAAACGCATTTAAAGATTTCCATATGAAAATCCACCATTGGGCACCCATTTCATGGTGATATCCCCATATATTGCAATGGATTTGTTGAGTATTTTATAGTGATCACAAATTAAGCTCCTTTTTGCGATTAGACGCTTAGTTTACGAGATAAACGCATTTAAAGATTTCCATATGATTTCCACATATTACAAGTGATTTCTTGAGTTATTCATAGTGATCACAAATTAAGCTCCTTTTTGCGATTAGACGCTTAGTTTACGAGATAAACGCATTTAAAGATTTCCATATGAAAATCCATCATTGGCCACTCCTTTTTGCGATTAGACGCTTAGTTTACGAGATAAACGCATTTAAAGATTTCCATATGAAAATCCACCATTGGGCACCCATTTCATGGTGATATCCCCACATATTACAAGTGATTTCTTGAGTTATTCATAGTGATCACAAATTAAGCTCCTTTTTGCGATTAGACGCTTAGTTTACGAGATAAACGCATTTAAAGATTTCCATATGAAAATCCATCATTGGCCACCCATTTCATGGTGAAATCCCCATATATTGCAATGGATTTGTTGAGTATTTTATAGTGATTACAAATAAAGCTCCTTTTTGCGATTAGACGCTTAGTTTACGAGATAAACGCATTTAAAGATTTCCATATGAAAATCCACCATTGGCCACCCATTTCATGGTGATATCCCCATATATTGCAATGGATTTGTTGAGTATTTTATAGTGATCACAAATTAAGCTCCTTTTTGCGATTAGACGCTTAGTTTACGAGATAAACGCATTTAAAGATTTCCATATGAAAATCCACCATTGGGCACCCATTTCATGGTGATATCCCCACATATTACAAGTGATTTCTTGAGTTATTCACAGTGATCACAAATTAAGCTCCTTTTTGCGATTAGACGCTTAGTTTACGAGATAAACGCATTTAAAGATTTCCATATGAAAATCCCCATTTCCATATGAAAATCCACCCATTTCATGGTGATATCCCCACATATTACAAGTGATTTCTTGAGTTATTCATAGTGATCACAAATTAAGCGCTTTTTTGCGATTAGACGCTTAGTTTACGAGATAAACGCATTTAAAGATTTCCATATGAAAATCCATCATTGGCCACCCATTTCATGGTGGTATCCCCACATATTACAAGTGATTTCTTGAGTTATTCATAGTGATCACAAATTAAGCTCCTTTTTGCGATTAGACGCTTAGTTTACGAGATAAACGCATTTAAAGATTTCCATATGGAAATCCACCATTGGCCACCCATTTCATGGTGATATCCCCACATATTACAAGTGATTTCTTGAGTTATTCATAGTGATCACAAATTAAGCGCCTTTTTGCGATTAGACGCTTAGTTTACGAGATAAACGCATTTAAAGATTTCCTTATGAAAATCCACCATTGGCCACCCATTTCATGGTGATATCCCCATATATTACAAGTGATTTCCTGAGTTATTTATAGTGATCACAAATTAAGCTCCTTTTGCGATTAGACGCTTAGTTTACGAGATAAACGCATTTAAAGATTTCCATATGAAAATCCATCATTGGCCACCCATTTCATGTTGATATCCCTATATATTACAAGTGATTTCCTGAGTAATTCATAGTGATCACATATTAAGCTCCTTTTTGCGATTAGACGCTTAGTTTACGAGATAAACGCATTTAAAGATTTCCATATGAAAATCCATCATTGGCCACCCATTTCATGGTGATATCCCTATATATTACAAGTGATTTCCTGAGTAATTCATAGTGATCACAAATTAAGCTCCTTTTTGCGATTAGACGCTTAGTTTACGAGATAAACGCATTTAAAGATTTCCATATGAGAATCCATCATTGGCCACCCATTTCATGGTGATATCCCCACATATTACAAGTGATTTCTTGAGTAATTCATAGTGATCACAAATTAAGCTCCTTTTTGCGATTAGACGCTTAGTTTACGAGATAAACGCATTTAAAGATTTCCATATGAAAATCCATCATTGGCCACCCATTTCATGGTGATATCCCCACATAATACAAGTGATTTCTTGAGCTATTCATAGTGATCACAAATTAAGCTCCTTTTTGCGATTAGACGCTTAGTTTACGAGATAAACGCATTTAAAGATTTCCATATGAAAATCCACCATTGGCCACCCATTTCATGGTGATATCCCCATATATTGCAATGGATTTGTTGAGTATTTTATAGTGATCACAAATTAAGCTCCTTTTTGCGATTAGACGCTTAGTTTACGAGATAAACGCATTTAAAGATTTCCATATGAAAATCCACCATTGGCCACCCATTTCATGGTGATATCCCCACATATTACAAGTAATTTCTTGAGTTATTCATAGTGATCACAAATTAAGCTCCTTTTTGCGATTAGACGCTTAGTTTACGAGATAAACGCATTTAAAGATTTCCATATGAAAATCCACCCATTTCATGGTGATATCCCCACATATTACAAGTGATTTCTTGAGTTATTCATAGTGATCACAAATTAAGCTCTTTTTTGCGATTAGACGCTTAGTTTACGAGATAAACGCATTTAAAGATTTCCATATGAAAATCTATCATTGGCCACCCATTTCATGGTGATATCCCCACATATTACAAGTGATTTCTTGAGTTATTCATAGTGATCACAAATTAAGCTCCTTTTTGCGATTAGACGCTTAGTTTACTAGATAAACGCATTAAAAGATTTCCATATGAAAATCCACCATTGGCCACCCATTTCATGGTGATATCCCCACATATTACAAGTGAATTCTTGAGTTATTCATAGTGATCACAAATTAAGCTCCTTTTTGCGATTAGACGCTTAGTTTACGAGATAAACGCATTTAAAGATTTCCATATGAAAATCCACCATTGGCCACCCATTTCATGGTGATATCCCCACAAGTGATTTCTTGAGTTATTCATAGTGATCACAAATTAAGCTCCTTTTTGCGATTAGACGCTTAGTTTACGAGATAAACGCATTTAAAGATTTCCATATGCAAATCCATCATTGGCCACCCATTACATGGTTACGAGACAAATTAAGCTCAAAGATTTCCATATGAAAATCCATCATTGGCCACCCATTTCATGGTGATATCCCCACATATTACAAGTGATTTCTTGAGTTATTCATAGTGATCACAAATTAAGCTCCTTTTTGCGATTAGACGCTTAGTTTACGAGATAAACGCATTTAAAGATTTCCATATGAAAATCCATCATTGGCCACCCATTACATGGTGATATCCCCATATATTGCAATGGATTTGTTGAGTATTTTATAGTGATCACAAATTAAGCTCCTTTTTGCGATTAGACGCTTAGTTTACGAGATAAACGCATTTAAAGATTTCCATATGAAAATCCATCATTGGCCACCCATTACATGGTGATATCCCCATATATTGCAATGGATTTGTTGAGTATTTTATAGTGATCACAAATTAAGCTCCTTTTTGCGATTAGACGCTTAGTTTACGAGATAAACGCATTTAAAGATTTCCATATGAAAATCCACCATTGGCCACCCATTTCATGGTGATATCCCTATATATTACAAGTGATTTCCTGAGTAATTCATAACTTAAAAACTTAATTTCCCTTTGCACCCCATGAATGAGGTATGGGATAGCTTCTCGCGTTGTTGTGAATTAACACGCTTTCTATTTTTAGATTCACAACTAACGGCACCTACTTATTTATCGACGAATGCGAACGTCACTGTTTGAGAAGCTCTTACTAGACACGACGATTGAATCGACGCTTAATACTGCGAAGTTGCTGTCAAACAACATTCGAGGGGAGCCGACAATGAAAGAAAATTTTATTTATTTTTTTCTTTTAAGATGACTGGAGCCAGGTTTGAACCTGCGATCTCCCGCATGGTAGTCGCGTGTTCTAACCACTATGCCACGGCCGGTCCCATGAAATGGGTGGCCAATGATGGATTTTCATATGGAAATCTTTAAATGCGTGTATCTCGTAAACTAAGCGTCTAATCGCAAAAAGGAGCTTAATTTGTGATCACTATGAATAACTCAAGAAAACCCTTGTAATATATGGGGATATAACCATGAAATGGGTGGCCAATGATGGATTTTCATAAGGAAATCTTTAAATGCGTTTATCTCGTAAACTAAGCGCCTAATCGCAAAAAGGAGCTTAATATGTGATCACTATGAATAACTCAAGAAAACCCTTGTAATATATGGGGATATAACCATGAAATGGGTGGCCAATGATGGATTTTCATATGGAAATCTTTAAATGCGTTTATCTCGTAAACTAAGCGCCTAATCGCAAAAAGGAGCTTAATTTGTGATCACTATGAATAACGCAATATGTGGGGATATCACCATAAAATGGGTGGCCAATGGTGGATTTTCATATGGAAATCTTTAAATGCGTTTATCTCGTAAACTAAGCGTCTAATCGCAAAAAGGAGCTTTATTTGTAATCACTATAAAATACTTAAGAAATCCCTTGTAATATATGCGGATATCACCATGAAATGGATGGCCAATGATGGATTTTCATATGGAAATCTTTAAATGCGTTTATCTCGTAAACTAAGCGTCTAATCGCAAAAAGGAGCTTAATTTGTGATCACTATAACATACTTAAGAAATCCCGTGTAATATATGGGGATATCACCATGAAATGGGTGGCCAATGATGGATTTTCATATGGAAATCTTTAAATGCGTTTATCTCGTAAACAAAGCGTCTAATCGCAAAAAGGAGCTTAATTTGTGATCACTATGAATAACTCAAGAAATCACTTGTAATATGTGGGGATATCACCATGAAATGGGTGGTCAATGATGGATTTTCATATGGAAATCTTTAAATGCGTTTATCTCGTAAACTAAGCGTCTAATCGCAAAAAGGAGCTTAATTTGTGATCACTATGTATTACAAAAGAAATCACTTGTAATATGTGGGGATATCACCATGAAATGGGTGGCCAATGATGGATTTTCATATGGAAATCTTTAAATGCGTTTATCTCGTAAACTAAGCGTCTAATCGCAAAAAGGAGCTTAATTTGTGATCACTATGAATAACTCAAGAAATCACTTGTAATATGTGGGGATATCACCATGAAATGGGTGGTCAATGATGGATTTTCATATGGAAATCTTTAAATGCGTTCATCTCGTAAACTAAGCGTCTAATCGCAAAAAGGAGCTTAATTTGTGATCACTATGAATAACTCAAGAAATCACTTGTAATATGTGGGGATATCACCATGAAGTGGGTGGTCAATGGTGGATTTTCATATGGAAATCTTTAAATGCGTTTATCTCGTAAACTAAGCGTCTAATCGCAAAAAGGAGCTTAATTTGTGATCACTATAAAATACTTAAGAAATCCCTTGTAATATATGGGGATATCACCATGAAATGGGTGGTCAATGTTGGATTTTCATATGGAGATCTTTAAATGCGTTTATCTCGTAAACTAAGCGTCTAATCGCAAAAAGGAGCTTAATTTGTGATCACTATAAAATACTTAAGAAATCCCTTGTAATATATGGGGATATCACCGTGAAATGGGTGGCCAATGATGAATTTTCATATGGAAATCTTTAAACGCGTTTATCTCGTAAACTAAGCGTCTAATCGCAAAAGGAGCTTAATTTGTGATCACTATAAAATACTTAAGAAATCCCTTGTAATATATGGGGATATCACCATGAAATGGGTGGCCAATGATGGATTTTCATATGGAAATCTTTAAATGCGTTTATCTCGTAAACTAAGCGTCTAATCGCAAAAAGGAGCTTAATTTGTGATCACTATGAATAACTCAAGAAATCACTTGTAATATGTGGGGATATCACCATGAAATGGGTGGCCAATGATGGATTTTCATATGGAAATCTTTAAATGCGTTTATCTCGTAAACTAAGCGTCTAATCGCAAAAAGGAGCTTAATTTGTGATCACTATAAAATACTTAAGAAATCCCTTGTAATATATGGGGATATCACCATAAAATGGGTGGCCAATGATGGATTTTCATATGGAAATCTTTAAATGCGTTTATCTCGTAAACTAAGCGTCTAATCGCAAAAAGGAGCTTAATTTGTGATCACTATAAAATACTCAACAAATCCATTGCAATAAATGGGGATATCACCATGAAATGGGTGGCCAATGGTGGATTTTCATATGGAAATCTTTAAATGCGTTTATCTCGTAAACTAAGCGTCTAATCGCAAAAAGGAGCTTAATTTGTGATCACTATGAATAACTCAAGAAATCACTTGTAATATATGGGGATATCACCATGTAATGGGTGGCCAATGATGGATTTTCATATGGAAATCTTTAAATGCGTTTATCTCGTAAACTTAGCGTCTAATCGCAAAAAGGAGCTTAATTTGTGATCACTATAAAATACTTAAGAAATCCCTTGTAATATATGGGGATATCACCATGAAATGGGTGGCCAATGATGGATTTTCATATGGAAATCTTTAAATGCGTTTATCTCGTAAACTAAGCGTCTAATCGCAAAAAGGAGCTTAATTTGTGATCACTACGAATTACAAAAGAAATCCCTTGTAATATATGGGGATATCACCATGAAATGGGTGGTCAATGATGGATTTTCATATGGAAATCTTTAAATGCGTTTATCTCGTAAACTAAGCGTCTAATCGCAAAAAGGAGCTTAATTTGTGATCACTACGAATTACAAAAGAAATCCCTTGTAATATATGGGGATATCACCATAAAATGGGTGGCCAATGATGGATTTTCATATGGAAATCTTTAAATGCGTTTATCTCGTAAACTAAGCGTCTAATCGCAAAAAGGAGCTTAATTTGTGATCACTACAAAATACTTAAGAAATCCCTTGTAATATATGGGAATATCACCATGAAATGGGTGGTCAATGATGGATTTTCATATGGAAATCTTTAAATGCGTTTATCTCGTAAACTAAGCGTCTAATCGCAAAAAGGAGCTTAATTTGTGATCACTACGAATTACAAAAGAAATCCCTTGTAATATATGGGGATATCACCATGAAATGGGTGGTCAATGATGGATTTTCATATGGAAATCTTTAAATGCGTTTATCTCGTAAACTAAGCGTCTAATCGCAAAAAGGAGCTTAATTTGTGATCACTATAAAATACTTAAGAAATCCCTTGTAATATATGGGGATATCACCATGAAATGGGTGGTCAATGATGGATTTTCATATGGAAATCTTTAAATGCGTTTATCTCGTAAACTAAGCGTCTAATCGCAAAAAGGAGCTTAATTTGTGATCACTATGAATTACAAAAGAAATCCCTTGTAATATATGGGAATATCACCATGAAATGGGTGGTCAATGATGGATTTTCATATGGAAATCTTTAAATGCGTTTATTTCGTAAACTAAGCGTCTAATCGCAAAAAGGAGCTTAATTTGTGATCACTACGAATTACAAAAGAAATCCCTTGTAATATATGGGGATATCACCATGAAATGGGTGGTCAATGATGGATTTTCATATGGAAATTTTTAAATGCGTTTATCTCGTAAACTAAGCGTCTAATCGCAAAAAGGAGCTTAATTTGTGATCACTATGAATATCTCAAGGAATCACTTGTAATATGTGGGGATATCACCATGAAATGGGTGGTCAATGATAGATTTTCATATGGAAATCTTTAAATGCGTTTATCTCGTAAACTAAGCGTCTAATCGCAAAAAGGAGCTTAATTTGTTATCACTATAAAATACTTAAGAAATCCCTTGTAATATATGGGGATATCACCATGAAATGGGTGGTCAATGATGGATTTTCATATGGAAATCTTTAAATGCGTTTATCTCGTAAACTAAGCGTCTAATCGCAAAAAGGAGCTTAATTTGTGATTGTAATGAACGATTTTAAATATCTGAAAAATATTTATTGTATTTGTTAGTCCTATGCAAATGTACAGGACTGTAATGGTTAGGTTAACTTCCGCGAATATCGCTGTGGTGTAACAACACAATATGATTCCTACGTACATAAAGTACTCTCTATCTCTTTCTGTGAGAAGACATGTCTATTTTTAGAAAACGCTTACAACTTCAATTAAACGACAATTATTCTAATTTTAACCTTTCAAAGTCGAGATACTCTTTGAAGACGCATTTCGTATGTTGATTTGGACATAAGGTTGAATAAGGGTGCGATAGCCCAGCGGTTGAATTCTCGGCTTAGAACGCCGGAGACCCAGGTGCGATTCCCAGCGGGGATGAATAATATATTTTTTTTTACAAATATTTAAAATATTTCTGGTAATACGAGAGCAAAACGTGAGCGAGATTATTGGAAAATAACGTAAAAATTCCAATGAATATATTTCGGTTGTAGAAAAGAGAAGTACATTTCGTTGCACGCTTACTATTTCTTTTGGTTCGTAGTATTAGAAATACTAGTGGTGAGAAACTAATCATCGATAGTAGAGAGGCTTAGAGGTTGATTGCAAGTCAAATCACATTCTTTTATAATCCAGAAGCTTAGGCGTATACACAGAGGTCCCATAAAGTTTGGCCAATAACTTAAAAGTGTTCGATTATATTGAGTCACATGTGATTAAGTGCGAAGTAATTTTATTAATAGCAAGCAAATTTATTTTCCCGATGGTGCAAAGCACTTAAACACGTTCCTTGCAACAATTTTAATTCAAGGAATTAGTTAGGTTCAAGCTGCATATTTTACGCCGGACCTACAAAAATTTTAAGGCGTTGTCATTTAGCTACCAGGTATGTCTCAATAAATTAATAATGAGTTATCGAACACGAGTGAAAGTGTTACATTATATGTTTTCCCTTTAGAAAATTATCAGAGCGTCTTATGTAATACGGCCCTTCTCAATAGCGTTTTCCATATTGGATTCATAGTGACATATATGATATTGGTTCAGTTCTTGATCACGAAAGGCAATTTTATTAAAACCTGGAAGAACAAATTGTGCAAACTAACCTCAAACGCCTTACGTCATAGAACTGAAACCTATAACATCATCGTCGGGAAAAGATTTCACAAAAACACTACAAACATTATTGTGAAAATAGAAAGAAAAACAACCTCCACTAGCTGCAATAACTAAGACGATAAGGAAAATCTTTGTATCGGAACACCTTCCTTTTTTTTTTTGGAAACACTAATGTTTGGTTGAGTTACACCAGACAATCTCTTTTTGCATCAAGAAAAGTCTACGGACAGCAACAATTATCACCAAGCTCCAGTAACAGCCAAGTAAAACACGCTAAATCGGGTACTTTATACTGGAATTAATTTGAAGTGTCCACGAACGAACCTGGATCGAATTGCTCGATCACAACTTTGTCGCTGTTTCTCCAACTATTAATTTTACATAGTATATAAGTAAAACGCAGATAAGTGGTTTTTCCTTTTAAGTATTGGTTATATGCAAAATTCTTATTTTTTCGTTGTCCTAGATCTAGCCAAATTTCAAATCAACCAGTTCCTCGAGGCCTCGACGATCCTGACTAATCAAACATTTTACGGATAGAAGTGGTGAGTCAAAAAACTATTGTTTCCATTTCAATACGTATAAAAATTTTGCATAAAAACAATTACTTACACTTAAGTAAATTTTTTTTTAACCACTTAAAGTTAAATCTCATTTGTTTTTTTTATTTTTACAACATAATAATTACATAACAATTACATACCATTCAAGAATAATTTATCATTTACATCGATTATCAGTTTTATACACTGTTATTGTTTGGTTGTCTGTTAACTAACATACATAATATAAAACCATAAATCTCTGTAATTGAACACATTTTTATACATAAACCAAAATTTATGTTATCCACACAATTTGTATGTTGTCATACACAATTGAAAGTACATTTACATTATTTTTCAAATATAACATTATTAGATGTTAGGATTTCTTTTATAATTGGTAAATAACAGAAGTATTTCAAAATTTTAACATTGTCGCGACCGCGTAAGATACAAAATGTTCAATAACATTACTGTGAAAAGATGAATTTAAAGATGACAACTGTAATTTTAATTAAAAGTGAATTTGTAAATTAAATGATCAATTGAATGAACATGCGTTGCTAAACTTTTTATTTCTAATGGTGGATAACTAAGGCAGAGTATCGTGAAGTAGGGGGTCCTAAATACATCAATATCACGCGCTAGGACCATGGTTGGGTTTTGGGCTAAACAGGCGATGGATTCGAATATCAACTACGACTCCAGTATGGACAAACGATGACTGACATTTTATTTGCAATTGATATTTTATGCTTTTGCTATTTTTTTTAAATTTCAAAAAAACTCTAACCATATTGGGGTTCTGTTTTTATTATGCAATAGTATTGGTTAGAGTACGGCTCATCAACAAATTTTTTATCATTCATAATTATTAGTTTGCTGCAGGGAGTCTATAATATTTTGTTTGTGTACAAGATTGTAGGAAGTAGTTGATCACAGTAGACACGAACCCCCCACCCGACTGTTAGCTAAGGCAAAAAACGGCTCCCAGTCTACTAGTTCGCTAAAAAATTTATTTCTATTTTAAAATCATCTTTCCCCTACAGTCGCTGTCAAAAAAGAAAGAAAGAAGAATTATAAGCCTTGTCCTCTGGATGAATCCTACCTTGGTTTATCTTTAACAACCTGTGGTAGAAAAAAGTATAGGATTTTTTTTTTGTACAATACATGATCACTATAAAATACTTAAGAAATCCCTTGTAATATATGGGGATATCACCATGAAATGGGTGGCCAATGATGGATTTTCATATGGAAATCTTTAAATGCGTTTATCTCGTAAACTAAGCGTCTAATCGCAAAAAGGAGCTTAATTTGTGATCACTATGAATAACTCAAGAAATCCCTTGTAATATATGGGGATATCACCATGAAATGGGTGGCCAATGATGGATTTTCATATGGAAATCTTTAAATGCGTTTATCTCGTAAACTAAGCGTCTAATCGCAAAAAGGAGCTTAATTTGTGATCACTATGAATTACAAAAGAAATCCCTTGTAATATATGGGGATATCACCATGTAATGGGTGGCCAATGATGGATTTTCATATGGAAATCTTTAAATGCGTTTATCTCGTAAACTAAGCGTCTAATCGCAAAAAGGAGCTTAATTTGTGATCACTATGAATAACTCAAGAAATCACTTGTAATATGTGGGGATATCACCATGAAATGGGTGGCCAATGATGGATTTTCATATGGAAATCTTTAAATGCGTTAATCTCGTAAACTAAGCGTCTAATCGCAAAAAGGAGCTTAATTTGTGATCACTACGAATTACAAAAGAAATCCCTTGTAATATATGGGGATATCACCATGAAATGGGTGGCCAATGATGGATTTTCATATGGAAATCTTTAAATGCGTTTATCTCGTAAACTAAGCGTCTAATCGCAAAAAGGAGCTTAATTTGTGATCATACGAATTACAAAAGAAATCCTTTGTAATATATGGGGATATCACCATGAAATGGGTGGCCAATGATGGATTTTCATATGGAAATCTTTAAATGCGTTTATCTCGTAAACTAAGCGTCTAATCGCAAAAAGGAGCTTAATTTGTGATCACTACGAATTACAAAAGAAATCCCTTGTAATATATGGGGATATCACCATGAAATGGGTGGTCAATGATGGATTTTCATATGGAAATCTTTAAATGCGTTTATCTCGTAAACTAAGCGTCTAATCGCAAAAAGGAGCTTAATTTGTGATCACTACGAATTACAAAAGAATTGTAATATATGGGGATATCACCATGAAATGGGTGGCCAATGATGGATTTTCATATGGAAATCTTTAAATGCGTTTATCTCGTAAACTACGCGTCTAATCGCAAAAAGGAGCTTAATTTGTGATCACTACAAAATACTTAAGAAATCCCTTGTAATATATGGGGATATCACCATGAAATGGGTGGCCAATGATGGATTTTCATATGGAAATCTTTAAATGCGTTTATCTCGTAAACTAAGCGTCTAATCGCAAAAAGGAGCTTAATTTGTGATCACTACGAATTACAAAAGAAATCCTTTGTAATATATGGGGATATCACCATGAAATGGGTGGCCAATGATGGATTTTCATATGGAAATCTTTAAATGCGTTTATCTCGTAAACTAAGCGTCTAATCGCAAAAAGGAGCTTAATTTGTGATCACTACGAATTACAAAAGAAATCCTTTGTAATATATGGGGATATCACCATAAAATGGGTGGCCAATGATGGATTTTCATATGGAAATCTTTAAATGCGTTTATCTCGTAAACTAAGCGTCTAATCGCAAAAAGGAGCTTAATTTGTGATCACTACGAATTACAAAAGAAATCCCTTGTAATATATGGGGATATCACCATGAAATGGGTGGTCAATGATGGATTTTCATATGGAAATCTTTAAATGCGTTTATCTCGTAAACTAAGCGTCTAATCGCAAAAAGGAGCTTAATTTGTGATCACTATAAAATACTTAAGAAATCCCTTGTAATATATGGGGATATCACCATGAAATGGGTGGCCAATGATGGATTTTCATATGGAAATCTTTAAATGCGTTTATCTCGTAAACTAAGCGTCTAATCGCAAAAAGGAGCTTAATTTGTGATCACTATGAATAACTCAAGAAATCACTTGTAATATGTGGGGATATCACCATGAAATGGGTGGTCAATGATGGATTTTCATATGGAAATCTTTAAATGCGTTTATCTCGTAAACTAAGCGTCTAATCGCAAAAAGAAGCTTAATTTGTGATCACTATAAAATACTTAAGAAATCCCTTGTAATATATGGGGATATCACCATGAAATGGGTGGTCAATGATGGATTTTCATATGGAAATCTTTAAATGCGTTTATCTCGTAAACTAAGCGTCTAATCGCAAAAAGGAGCTTAATTTGTGATCACTATGAATAACTCAAGAAATTACTTGTAATATGTGGGGATATCACCATGAAATGGGTGGCCAATGATGGATTTTCATATGGAAATCTTTAAATGCGTTTATCTCGTAAACTAAGCGTCTAATCGCAAAAAGGAGCTTAATTTGTGATCACTACGAATTACAAAAGAAATCCCTTGTAATATATGGGGATATCACCATGAAATGGGTGGTCAATGATGGATTTTCATATGGAAATCTTTAAATGCGTTTATCTCGTAAACTAACCGTCTAATCGCAAAAAGGAGCTTAATTTGTGATCACTACGAATTACAAAAGAAATCCCTTGTAATATATGGGGATATCACCATGAAATGGGTGGCCAATGATGGATTTTCATATGGAAATCTTTAAATGCGTTTATCTCGTAAACTAAGCGTCTAATCGCAAAAAGGAGCTTAATTTGTGATCACTACAAAATACTTAAGAAATCCCTTGTAATATATGGGGATATCACCATGAAATGGGTGGCCAATGATGGATTTTCATATGGAAATCTTTAAATGCGTTTATCTCGTTAACTAAGCGTCTAATCGCAAAAAGGAGCTTAATTTGTGATCACTATGAATAACTCAAGAAATCCCTTGTAATATATGGGGATATCACCATGAAATGGGTGGCCAATGATGGATTTTCATATGGAAATCTTTAAATGCGTTTATCTCGTAAACTAAGCGTCTAATCGCAAAAAGGAGCTTAATTTGTGATCACTAGGAATAACTCAAGAAATCACTTGTAATATGTGGGGATATCACCATGAAATGGGTGGCCAATGATGGATTTTCATATGGAAATCTTTAAATGCGTTTATCTCGTAAACTAAGCGTCTAATCGCAAAAAGGAGCTTAATTTGTGATCACTAGGAATAACTCAAGAAATCACTTGTAATATGTGGGGATATCACCATGAAATGGGTGGCCAATGATGGATTTTCATATGGAAATCTTTAAATGCGTTTATCTCGTAAACTAAGCGTCTAATCGCAAATTACAAAAGAAATCCCTTGTAATATATGGGGATATCACCATGAAATGGGTGGTCAATGATGGATTTTCATATGGAAATCTTTAAATGCGTTTATCTCGTAAACTAAGCGTCTAATCGCAAAAAGGAGCTTAATTTGTGATCACTATGAATTACAAAAGAAATCCCTTGTAATATATGGGGATATCACCATGTAATGGGTGGCCAATGATGGATTTTCATATGGAAGTCTTTAAATGCGTTTATCTCGTAAACTAAGCGTCTAATCGCAAAAAGGAGCTTAATTTATGATCACTACGAATTACAAAAGAAATCCCTTGTAATATATGGGGATATCACCATGAAATGGGTGGTCAATGATGGATTTTCATATGGAAATCTTTAAATGCGTTTATCTCGTAAACTAAGCGTCTAATCGCAAAAAGGAGCTTAATTTGTGATCACTATGAATTACAAAAGAAATCCCTTGTAATATATGGGGATATCACCATGTAATGGGTGGCCAATGATGGATTTTCATATGGAAATCTTTAAATGCGTTTATCTCGTAAACTAAGCGTCTAATCGCAAAAAGGAGCTTAATTTGTGATCACTACGAATTACAAAAGAAATCCCTTGTAATATATGGGGATATCACCATGAAATGGGTGGTCAATGATGGATTTTCATATGGAAATCTTTAAATGCGTTTATCTCGAAAACTAAGCGTCTAATCGCAAAAAGGAGCTTAATTTGTGATCACTATGAACAACTCAAGAAATCCCTTGTAATATATGGGGATATCACCATGAAATGGGTGGCCAATGATGGATTTTCATATGGAAATCTTTAAATGCGTTTATCTCGTAAACTAAGCGTCTAATCGCAAAAAGGAGCTTTATGAACAACTCAAGAAATCCCTTGTAATATATGGGGATATCACCATGAAATGGGTGGCCAATGATGGATTTTCATATGGAAATCTTTAAATGCGTTTATCTCGTAAACTAAGCGTCTAATCGCAAAAAGGAGCTTAATTTGTGATCACTATGAATTACAAAAGAAATCCCTTGTAATATATGGGGATATCACCATGTAATGGGTGGCCAATGATGGATTTTCATATGGAAATCTTTAAATGCGTTTATCTCGTAAACTAAGCGTCTAATCGCAAAAAGGAGCTTAATTTGTGATCACTATTGTGGAGTTCTATTCTTTAGCGAAAATAAAACACCAGATAAATAAGTTTATTAATAGTAAGGGAAATATTTATTTACATTATTTACACAGTTTTTGGCATTTGAGGAAAGATTGGTGTCTTTTCAAACGCATGTCTATAACGAGACTGATCTTCTTAAATTATTTCATTCCTCAAGTAACCTCTGTTCTGTCAACGTCCGTCATGTGTGTTGCATGCTGTGTGTGCTGCATGTTGCGTGTGTTTCATGTTGTGTGTGCTGCATGTTGCGTGTGTTACATGTTGTGTGTGTGCCCTTATTACTGCAAGTGGCTTGTTTACGAACTGTAAGCTGCTTGTTTACGAACTGCATCGGATATGTTTACGAACTGTTGGGTTGTTTACAAACTTGTGCGTTCTGCTGATCTTTTACGCCTGCGTGCTGTTCTTGGACGATGCAATGTGTTTGTTTTCGAACTAAGGGTTTCTCGTTGAACAATGTGGCACTTCACATTGTCGCTCCTAACACAATCCTACACTATGAATAACTCAAGAAATCACTTGTAATATGTGGGGATATCACCATGAAATGGGTGGCCAATGATGGATTTTCATATGGAAATCTTTAAATGCGTTTATCTCGTAAACTAAGCGTCTAATCGCAAAAAGGAGCTTAATTTGTGGTCACTACAAAATACTTAAGAAATCCCTTGTAATATATGGGGATATCACCATGAAATGGGTGGCCAATGATGGATTTTCATATGGAAATCTTTAAATGCGTTTATCTCGTAAACTAAGCGTCTAATCGCAAAAAGGAGCTTAATTTGTGATCACTATAAAATACTTAAGAAATCCCTTGTAATATGTGGGGATATCACCATGAAATGGGTAGTCAATGATGGATTTTCATATGGAAATCTTTAAATGCGTTTATCTCGTAAACTAAGCGTCTAATCGCAAAAAGGAGCTTAATTTGTGATCACTATGAATAACTCAAGAAATCACTTGTAATATGTGGGGATATCAACATGAAATGGGTGGCCAATGATGGCTTTTCATATGGAAATCTTTAACCATGAAATGGGTGGCCAATGATGGATTTTCATATGGAAATCTTTAAATGCGTTTATCTCGTAAACTAAGCGTCTAATCGCAAAAAGGAGCGTCTAATCGCAAAAAGGAGCTTAATTTGTGATCACTATGAATAACTCAAGAAATCACTTGTAATATGTGGGGATATCACCATGAAATGGGTGGTCAATGATGGATTTTCATATGGAAATCTTTAAATGCGTTTATCTCGTAAACTAAGCGTCTAATCGCAAAAAGGAGCTTAATTTGTGATCACTATGAATAACTCAAGAAATCACTTGTAATATGTGGGGATATCACCATGAAATGGGTGGTCAATGATGAATTTTCATATGGAAATCTTTATGTGCGTTTATCTCGTAAACTAAGCGTCTAATCGCAAAAAGGAGCTTAATTTGTGATCACTATGAATAACTGAAGAAATGACTTGTAATATGTGGGGATATCACCATGAAATGGGTGGCCAATGATGGATTTTCATATTGAAATCTTTAAATGCGTTTATCTCGTAAACTAAGCGTCTAATCGCAAAAAGGAGCTTAATTTGTGATCAGTATGAATAACTCAAGAAATCACTTGTAATATGTGGGGATATCACCATGAAATGGGTGGTCAATGATGGATTTTCATATGGAAATCTTTAAATGCGTTTATCTCGTAAACTAAGCGTCTAATCGCAAAAAGGAGCTTAATTTGTGATCACTATGAATTGCAAAAGAAATCACTTGTAATATATGGGGATATCACCATGAAATGGGTGGTCAATGATGGATTTTCATATGGAAATCTTTAAATGCGTTTATCTCGTAAACTAAGCGTCTAATCGCAAAAAGGAGCTTAATTTGTGATCACTATGAATAACTCAAGAAATCACTTGTAATATGTGGGGATATCACCATGAAATGGGTGGTCAATGATGGATTTTCATATGGAAATCTTTAAATGCGTTTATCTCGTAAACTAAGCGTCTAATCGCAAAAAGGAGCTTAATTTGTGATCACTATGAATAACTCAAGAAATCACTTGTAATATGTGGGGATATCACCATGAAATGGGTGGCCAATGATGGATTTTCATATGGAAATCTTTAAATGCGTTTATCTCGTAAACTAAGCGTCTAATCGCAAAAAGGAGCTTAATTTGTGATCACTATGAATAACTCAAGAAATCACGTGTAATATGTGGGGATATCACCATGAAATGGGTGGCCAATGATGGATTTTCATATGAAAATCTTTAAATGCGTTTATCTCGTAAACTAAGCGTCTAATCGCAAAAAGCAGCTTAATTTGTGATCACTATGAATTACCCAAGAAATCACTTGTAATATATGGGGATATCACCATGAAATGGGTGGTCAATGATGGATTTTCATATGGAAATCTTTAAATGCGTTTATCTCGTAAACTAAGCGTCTAATCGCAAAAAGGAGCTTAATTTGTGATCACTATGAATAACTCAAGAAATCACTTGTAATATGTGGGGATATCACCATGAAATGGGTGGTCAATGATGAATTTTCATATGGAAATCTTTAAATGCGTTTATCTCGTAAACTAAGCGTCTAATCGCAAAAAGGAGCTTAATTTGTGATCACTATGAATAACTCAAGAAATCACTTGTAATATGTGGGGATATGATGGATTTTCATATTGAAATCTTTAAATGCGTTTATCTCGTAAACTAAGCGTCTAATCGCAAAAAGGAGCTTAATTTGTGATCACTATGAATAACTCAAGAAATCACTTGTAATATGTGGGGATATCACCATGAAATGGGTGGCCAATGATGGATTTTCATATGAAAATCTTTAAATGCGTTTATCTCGTAAACTAAGCGTCTAATCGCAAAAAGGAGCTTAATTTGTGATCACTATGAATAACTCAAGAAATCACTTGTAATATGTGGGGATATCACCATGAAATGGGTGGTCAATGATGAATTTTCATATGGAAATCTTTAAATGCGTTTATCTCGTAAACTAAGCGTCTAATCGCAAAAAGGAGCTTAATTTGTGATCACTATAAAATACTTAAGAAATCCCTTGTAATATATGGGGATATCACCATGAAATGGGTGGTCAATGATGGATTTTCATATGGAAATCTTTAAATGCGTTTATCTCGTAAACTAAGCGTCTAATCGCAAAAAGGAGCTTAATTTGTGATCACTATAAAATACTTAAGAAATCCCTTGTAATATATGGGGATATTACCATGAAATGGGTGGCCAATGATGGATTTTCATATGGAAATCTTTAAATGCGTTTATCTCGTAAACTAAGCGTCTAATCGCAAAAAGGAGCTTAATTTGTGATCACTATGAATAACTCAAGAAATCACTTGTAATATGTGGGGATATCACCATGAAATGGGTGGTCAATGATGGATTTTCATATGGAAATCTTTAATGCGTTTATCTCGTAAACTAAGCGTCTAATCGCAAAAAGGAGCTTAATTTGTGATCACTATGAATAACTCAAGAAATCCCTTGTAATATATGGGGATATCACCATGAAATGGGTGGCCAATGATGGATTTTCATATGGAAATCTTTAAATGCGTTTATCTCGTAAACTAAGCGTCTAATCGCAAAAAGGAGCTTAATTTGTGATCACTATGAATAACTCAAGAAATCCCTTGTAATATATGGGGATATCACCATGAAATGGGTGGCCAATGATGGATTTTCATATGGAAATCTTTAAATGCGTTTATCTCGTAAACTAAGCGTCTAATCGCAAAAAGGAGCTTAATTTGTGATCACTATGAATTACAAAAGAAATCCCTTGTAATAGATGGGGATATCACCATGAAATCGGTAGTCATATGGAAATCTTTAAATGCGTTTATCTCGTAAACTAAGCGTCTAATCGCAAAAAGGAGCTTAATTTGTGATCACTATAAAATACTTAAGAAATCCCTTGTAATATGTGGGGATATCACCATGAAATGGGTGGTCAATGATGGATTTTCATATGGAAATCTTTAAATGCGTTTATCTCGTAAACTAAACGTCTAATCGCAAAAAGGAGCTTAATTTGTGATCACTATAAAATACTTAAGAAATCCCTTGTAATATATGGGGATATCACCATGAAATCGGTAGTCATATGGAAATCTTTAAATGCGTTTATCTCGTAAACTAAGCGTCTAATCGCAAAAAGGAGCTTAATTTGTGATCACTATAAAATACTTAAGAAATCCCTTGTAATATGTGGGGATATCACCATGAAATGGGTGGTCAATGATGAATTTTCATATGGAAATCTTTAAATGCGTTTATCTCGTAAACTAAGCGTCTAATCGCAAAAAGGAGCTTAATTTGTGATCACTATGAATAACTCAAGAAATCTCTTGTAATATGTGGGGATATCACCATGAAATGGGTGGCCAATGATGGATTTTCATATGGAAATCTTTAAATGCGTTTATCTCGTAAACTAAGCGACTAATCGCAAAAAGGAGCTTAATTTGTGATCAATATAAAATACTTAAGAAATCCCTTGTAATATATGGGGATATCACCATGAAATGGGTGGCCAATGATGGATTTTCATATGGAAATCTTTAAATGCGTTTATCTCGTAAACTAAGCGTCTAATCGCAAAAAGGAGCTTAATTTGTGATCACTATGAATAACTCAAGAAATCCCTTGTAATAGATGGGGATATCACCATGAAATGGGTGGCCAATGATGGATTTTCATATGGAAATCTTTAAATGCGTTTATCTCGTAAACTAAGCGTCTAATCGCAAAAAGGAGCTTAATTTGTGATCACTATGAATAACTCAAGAAATCACTTGTAATATGTGGGGATATCACCATGAAATGGGTGGTCTGATGGATTTTCATATGGAAATCTTTAAATGCGTTTATCTCGTAAACTAAGCGTCTAATCGTAAAAAGGAGCTTAATTTGTGATCACTATGAATTACAAAAGAAATCCCTTGTAATATATGGGGATATCACCATGAAATGGGTGGCCAATGATGGATTTTCATATGGAAATCTTTAAATGCGTTTATCTCGTAAACTAAGCGTCTAATCGCAAAAAGGAGCTTAATTTGTGATCACTATGAATAACTCAAGAAATCACTTGTAATATGTGGGGATATCACCATGAAATGGGTGGCCAATGATGGATTTTCATATGGAAATCTTTAAATGCGTTTATCTCGTAAACTAAGCGTCTAATCGCAAAAAGGAGCTTAATTTGTGATCACTATGAATAACTCAAGAAATCACTTGTAATATGTGGGGATATCACCATGAAATGGGTGGCCAATGATGGATTTTCATATGGAAATCTAAATGCGTTTATCTCGTAAACTAAGCGTCTAATCGCAAAAAGGAGCTTAATTTGTGATCACTATGAATAACTCAAGAAATCACTTGTAATATGTGGGGATATCACCATGAAATGAGTGGTCAATGATGGATTTTCATATGGAAATCTTTAAATGCGTTTATCTCGTAAACTAAGCGTCTAATCGTAAAAAGGAGCTTAATTTGTGATCACTATGAATTACAAAAGAAATCCCTTGTAATATATGGGGATATCACCATGAAATGGGTGGCCAATGATGGATTTTCATATGGAAATCTTTAAATGCGTTTATCTCGTAAACTAAGCGTCTAATCGCAAAAAGGAGCTTAATTTGTGATCACTATGAATAACTCAAGAAATCACTTGTAATATGTGGGGATATCACCATGAAATGGGTGGCCAATGATGGATTTTCATATGGAAATCTTTAAATGCGTTTATCTCGTAAACTAAGCGTCTAATCGCAAAAAGGAGCTTAATTTGTGATCACTATGAATAACTCAAGAAATCACTTGTAATATGTGGGGATATCACCATGAAATGAGTGGTCAATGATGGATTTTCATATGGAAATCTTTAAATGCGTTTATCTCGTAAACTAAGCGTCTAATCGCAAAAAGGAGCTTAATTTGTGATCACTATGAATAACTCAAGAAATCACTTGTAATATGTGGGGATATCACCATGAAATGGGTGGCCAATGATGGATTTTCATATGGAAATCTTTAAATGCGTTTATCTCGTAAACTAAGCGTCTAATCGCAAAAAGGAGCTTAATTTGTGATCACTATAAATAACTCAAGAAATCACTTGTAATATGTGGGGATATCACCATGAAATGGGTGGTCAATGATGGATTTTCATATGGAAATCTTTAAATGCGTTTATCTCGTAAACTAAGCGTCTAATCGCAAAAAGGAGCTTAATTTGTGATCACTATGAATAACTCAAGAAATCACTTGTAATATGTGGGGATATCAACATGAAATGGGTGGCCAATGATGGATTTTCATATGGAAATCTTTAAATGCGTTTATCTCGTAAACTAAGCGTCTAATCGCAAAAAGGAGCTTAATTTGTGATCACTATGAATAACTCAAGAAATCACGTGTAATATGTGGGGATATCACCATGAAATGGGTGGCCAATGATGGATTCTCATATGGAAATCTTTAAATGCGTTTATCTCGTAAACTAAGCGTCTAATCGCAAAAAGGAGCTTAATTTGTGATCACTATGAATTACCCAAGAAATCACTTGTAATATATGGGGATATCACCATGAAATGGGTGGTCAATGATGGATTTTCATATGGAAATCTTTAAATGCGTTTATCTCGTAAACTAAGCGTCTAATCGCAAAAAGGAGCTTAATTTGTGATCACTATGAATAACTCAAGAAATCACTTGTAATATGTGGGGATATCACCATGAAATGGGTGGTCAATGATGAATTTTCATATGGAAATCTTTATGTGCGTTTATCTCGTAAACTAAGCGTCTAATCGCAAAAAGGAGCTTAATTTGTGATCACTATGAATAACTCAAGAAATCACTTGTAATATGTGGGGATATCACCATGAAATGGGTGGCCAATGATGGATATTCATATTGAAATCTTTAAATGCGTTTATCTCGTAAACTAAGCGTCTAATCGCAAAAAGGAGCTTAATTTGTGATCACTATGAATAACTCAAGAAATCACTTGTAATATGTGGGGATATCACCATGAAATGGGTGGTCAATGATGGATTTTCATATGGAAATCTTTAAATGCGTTTATCTCGTAAACTAAGCGTCTAATCGCAAAAAGGAGCTTAATTTGTGATCACTATGAATAACTCAAGAAATCACTTGTAATATGTGGGGATATCACCATGAAATGGGTGGTCAATGATGGATTTTCATATGAAAATCTTTAAATGCGTTTATCTCGTAAACTAAGCGTCTAATCGCAAAAAGGAGCTTAATTTGTGATCACTATGAATTACCCAAGAAATCACTTGTAATATATGGGGATATCACCATGAAATGGGTGGTCAATGATGGATTTTCATATTGAAATCTTTAAATGCGTTTATCTCGTAAACTAAGCGTCTAATCGCAAAACGGAGCTTAATTTGTGATCACTATGAATAACTCAAGAAATCACTTGTAATATGTGGGTATATCACCATGAAATGGGTGGTCAATGATGAATTTTCATATGGAAATCTTTATGTGCGTTTATCTCGTAAACTAAGCGTCTAATCGCAAAAAGGAGCTTAATTTGTGATCACTATGAATAACTCAAGAAATCACTTGTAATATGTGGGGATATCACCATGAAATGGGTGGCCAATGATGGATTTTCATATTGAAATCTTTAAATGCGTTTATCTCGTAAACTAAGCGTCTAATCGCAAAAAGGAGCTTAATTTGTGATCACTATGAATAACTCAAGAAATCAATTGTAATATGTGGGGATATCACCATGAAATGGGTGGCCAATGATGGATTTTCATATGAAAATCTTTAAATGCGTTTATCTCGTAAACTAAGCGTCTAATCGCAAAAAGGAGCTTAATTTGTGATCACTATGAATTACCCAAGAAATCACTTGTAATATATGGGGATATCACCATGAAATGGGTGGTCAATGATGGATTTTCATATGGAAATCTTTAAATGCGTTTATCTCGTAAACTAAGCGTCTAATCGCAAAAAGGAGCTTAATTTGTGATCACTATGAATAACTCAAGAAATCACGTGTAATATGTGGGGATATCACCATGAAATGGGTGGCCAATGATGGATTTTCATATGCGTTTATCTCGTAAACTAAGCGTCTAATCGCAAAAAGGAGCTTAATTTGTGATCACTATGAATTACCCAAGAAATCACTTGTAATATATGGGGATATCACCATGAAATGGGTGGTCAATGATGGATTTTCATATGGAAATCTTTAAATGCGTTTATCTCGTAAACTAAGCGTCTAATCGCAAAAAGGAGCTTAATTTGTGATCACTATGAATAACTCAAGAAATCACTTGTAATATGTGGGGATATCACCATGAAATGGGTGGTCAATGATGAATTTTCATATGGAAATCTTTAAATGCGTTTATCTCGTAAACTAAGCGTCTAATCGCAAAAAGGAGCTTTATTTGTGATCACTATAAAATACTTAAGAAATCCCTTGTAATATGTGGGGATATCACCATGAAATGGGTGGTCAATGATGGATTTTCATATGGAAATCTTTAAATGCGTTTATCTCGTAAACTAAGCGTCTAATCGCAAAAAGGAGCTTAATTTGTGATCACTATAAAATACTTAAGAAATCCCTTGTAATATATGGGGATATCACCATGAAATGGGTGGCCAATGATGGATTTTCATATGGAAATCTTTAAATGCGTTTATCTCGTAAACTAAGCGTCTAATCGCAAAAAGGAGCTTAATTTGTGATCACTATGAATAACTCAAGAAATCCCTTGTAATATATGGGGATATCACCATGAAATGGGTGGCCAATGATGGATTTTCATATGGAAATCTTTAAATGCGTTTATCTCGTAAACTAAGCGTCTAATCGCAAAAAGGAGCTTAATTTGTGATCACTATGAATAACTCAAGAAATCCCTTGTAATATATGGGGATATCACCATGAAATGGGTGGCCAATGATGGATTTTCATATGGAAATCTTTAAATGCGTTTATCTCGTAAACTAAGCGTCTAATCGCAAAAAGGAGCTTAATTTGTGATCACTATGAATTACAAAAGAAATCCCTTGTAATAGATGGGGATATCACCATGAAATCGGTAGTCATATGGAAATCTTTAAATGCGTTTATCTCGAAAACTAAGCGTCTAATCGCAAAAAGGAGCTTAATTTGTGATCACTATAAAATACTTAAGAAATCCCTTGTAATATGTGGGGATATCACCATGAAATGGGTGGTCAATGATGAATTTTCATATGGAAATCTTTAAATGCGTTTATCTCGTAAACTAAGCGTCTAATCGCAAAAAGGAGCTTAATTTGTGATCACTATAAAATACTTAAGAAATCCCTTGTAATATATGGGGATATCACCATGAAATCGGTAGTCATATGGAAATCTTTAAATGCGTTTATCTCGTAAACTAAGCGTCTAATCGCAAAAAGGAGCTTAATTTGTGATCACTATAAAATACTTAAGAAATCCCTTGTAATATGTGGGGATATCACCATGAAATGGGTGGTCAATGATGAATTTTCATATGGAAATCTTTAAATGCGTTTATCTCGTAAACTAAGCGTCTAATCGCAAAAAGGAGCTTAATTTGTGATCACTATGAATAACTCAAGAAATCTCTTGTAATATGTGGGGATATCACCATGAAATGGGTGGCCAATGATGGATTTTCATATGGAAATCTTTAAATGCGTTTATCTCGTAAACTAAGCGTCTAATCGCAAAAAGGAGCTTAATTTGTGATCACTATAAAATACTTAAGAAATCCCTTGTAATATATGGGGATATCACCATGAAATGGGTGGCCAATGATGGATTTTCATATGGAAATCTTTAAATGCGTTTATCTCGTAAACTAAGCGTCTAATCGCAAAAAGGAGCTTAATTTGTGATCACTATGAATAACTCAAGAAATCCCTTGTAATAGATGGGGATATCACCATGAAATGGGTGGCCAATGATGGATTTTCATATGGAAATCTTTAAATGCGTTTATCTCGTAAACTAAGCGTCTAATCGCAAAAAGGAGCTTAATTTGTGATCACTATGAATAACTCAAGAAATCACTTGTAATATGTGGGGATATCACCATGAAATGGGTGGTCTGATGGATTTTCATATGGAAATCTTTAAATGCGTTTATCTCGTAAACTAAGCGTCTAATCGTAAAAAGGAGCTTAATTTGTGATCACTATGAATTACAAAAGAAATCCCTTGTAATATATGGGGATATCACCATGAAATGGGTGGCCAATGATGGATTTTCATATGGAAATCTTTAAATGCGTTTATCTCGTAAACTAAGCGTCTAATCGCAAAAAGGAGCTTAATTTGTGATCACTATGAATAACTCAAGAAATCACTTGTAATATGTGGGGATATCACCATGAAATGGGTGGCCAATGATGGATTTTCATATGGAAATCTTTAAATGCGTTTATCTCGTAAACTAAGCGTCTAATCGCAAAAAGGAGCTTAATTTGTGATCACTATGAATAACTCAAGAAATCACTTGTAATATGTGGGGATATCACCATGAAATGGGTGGCCAATGATGGATTTTCATATGGAAATCTTTAAATGCGTTTATCTCGTAAACTAAGCGTCTAATCGCAAAAAGGAGCTTAATTTGTGATCACTATGAATAACTCAAGAAATCACTTGTAATATGTGGGGATATCACCATGAAATGAGTGGTCAATGATGGATTTTCATATGGAAATCTTTAAATGCGTTTATCTCGTAAACTAAGCGTCTAATCGCAAAAAGGAGCTTAATTTGTGATCACTATGAATAACTCAAGAAATCACTTGTAATATGTGGGGATATCACCATGAAATGGGTGGCCAATGATGGATTTTCATATGGAAATCTTTAAATGCGTTTATCTCGTAAACTAAGCGTCTAATCGCAAAAAGGAGCTTAATTTGTGATCACTATGAATAACTCAAGAAATCACTTGTAATATGTGGGGATATCACCATGAAATGGGTGGTCAATGATGGATTTTCATATGGAAATCTTTAAATGCGTTTATCTCGTAAACTAAGCGTCTAATCGCAAAAAGGAGCTTAATTTGTGATCACTATGAATAACTCAAGAAATCACTTGTAATATGTGGGGATATCACCATGAAATGGGTGGCCAATGATGGATTTTCATATGGAAATCTTTAAATGCGTTTATCTCGTAAACTATGCGTCTAATCGCAAAAAGGAGCTTAATTTGTGATCACTATGAATAACTCAAGAAATCACGTGTAATATGTGGGGATATCACCATGAAATGGGTGGCCAATGATGGATTTTCATATGAAAATCTTTAAATGCGTTTATCTCGTAAACTAAGCGTCTAATCGCAAAAAGGAGCTTAATTTGTGATCACTATGAATTACCCAAGAAATCACTTGTAATATATGGGGATATCACCATGAAATGGGTGGTCAATGATGGATTTTCATATGGAAATCTTTAAATGCGTTTATCTCGTAAACTAAGCGTCTAATCGCAAAAAGGAGCTTAATTTGTGATCACTATGAATAACTCAAGAAATCACTTGTAATATGTGGGGATATCACCATGAAATGGGTGGTCAATGATGGATTTTCATATGGAAATCTTTAAATGCGTTTATCTCGTAAACTAAGCGTCTAATCGCAAAAAGGAGCTTAATTTGTGATCACTATGAATAACTCAAGAAATCACTTGTAATATGTGGGGATATCACCATGAAATGGGTGGTCAATGATGGATTTTCATATGGAAATCTTTAAATGCGTTTATCTCGTAAACTAAGCGTCTAATCGCAAAAAGGAGCTTAATTTGTGATCACTATGAATAACTCAAGAAATCACTTGTAATATGTGGGGATATCACCATGAAATGGGTGGCCAATGATGGATTTTCATATGGAAATCTTTAAATGCGTTTATCTCGTAAACTAAGCGTCTAATCGCAAAAAGGAGTTTAATTTGTGATCACTATAAAATACTTAAGAAATCCCTTGTAATATATGAGGATATCACCATGAAATGGGTGGCCAATGATGGATTTTCATATGGAAATCTTTAAATGCGTTTATCTCGTAAACTAAGCGGCTAATCGCAAAAAGGAGCTTAATTTGTGATCACTATGAATTACAAAAGAAATCCCTTGTAATATATGGGGATATCACCATGTAATGGGTGGCCAATGATGGATTTTCATATGGAAATCTTTAAATGCGTTTATCTCGTAAACTAAGCGTCTAATCGCAAAAAGGAGCTTAATTTGTGATCACTATGAATAACTCAAGAAATCACTTGTAATATGTGGGGATATCACCATGAAATGGGTGGTCAATGATGGATTTTCATATGGAAATTTTTAAATGCGTTTATCTCGTAAACTAAGCGTCTAATCGCAAAAAGGAGCTTAATTTGTGATCACTATCAATAACTCAAGAAATCCCTTGTAATATATGGGGATATCACCATGAAATGGGTGGCCAATGATGGATTTTCATATGGAAATCTTTAAATGCGTTTATCTCGTAAACTAAGCGTCTAATCGCAAAAAGGAGCTTAATTTGTGATCACTATGAATAACTCAAGAAATCACTTGTAATATGTGGGGATATCACCATGAAATGGGTGGCCAATGATGGATTTTCATATGGAAATCTTTAAATGCGTTTATCTCGTAAACTAAGCGTCTAATCGCAAAAAGGAGTTTAATTTGTGATCACTATAAAATACTTAAGAAATCCCTTGTAATATATGAGGATATCACCATGAAATGGGTGGCCAATGATGGATTTTCATATGGAAATCTTTAAATGCGTTTATCTCGTAAACTAAGCGTCTAATCGCAAAAAGGAGCTTAATTTGTGATCACTATGAATTACAAAAGAAATCCCTTGTAATATATGGGGATATCACCATGTAATGGGTGGCCAATGATGGATTTTCATATGGAAATCTTTAAATGCGTTTATCTCGTAAACTAAGCGTCTAATCGCAAAAAGGAGCTTAATTTGTGATCACTATGAATAACTCAAGAAATCACTTGTAATATGTGGGGATATCACCATGAAATGGGTGGCCAATGATGGATTTTCATATGGAAATCTTTAAATGCGTTTATCTCGTAAACTAAGCGTCTAATCGCAAAAAGGAGTTTAATTTGTCATCACTATAAAATACTTAAGAAATCCCTTGTAATATATGAGGATATCACCATGAAATGGGTGGCCAATGATGGATTTTCATATGGAAATCTTTAAATGCGTTTATCTCGTAAACTAAGCGTCTAATCGCAAAAAGGAGCTTAATTTGTGATCACTATGAATTACAAAAGAAATCCCTTGTAATATATGGGGATATCACCATGTAATGGGTGGCCAATGATGGATTTTCATATGGAAATCTTTAAATGCGTTTATCTCGTAAACTAAGCGTCTAATCGCAAAAAGGAGCTTAATTTGTGATCACTATGAATAACTCAAGAAATCACTTGTAATATGTGGGGATGTCACCATGAAATGGGTGGTCAATGATGGATTTTCATATGGAAATTTTTAAATGCGTTTATCTCGTAAACTAAGCGTCTAATCGCAAAAAGGAGCTTAATTTGTGATCACTATCAATAACTCAAGAAATCCCTTGTAATATATGGGGATATCACCATGAAATGGGTGGCCAATGATGGATTTTCATATGGAAATCTTTAAATGCGTTTATCTCGTAAACTAAGCGTCTAATCGCAAAAAGGAGCTTAATTTGTGATCACTATGAATAACTCAAGAAATCACTTGTAATATGTGGGGATATCACCATGAAATGGGTGGCCAATGATGGATTTTCATATGGAAATCTTTAAATGCGTTTATCTCGTAAACTAAGCGTCTAATCGCAAAAAGGAGCTTAATTTGTGATCACTATAAAATACTTAAGAAATCCCTTGTAATACATGGGGATATCACCATGAAATGGGTGGCCAATGATGGATTTTCATATGGAAATCTTTAAATGCGTTTATCTCGTAAACTAAGCGTCTAATCGCAAAAAGGAGCTTAATTTGTGATCACTATGAATAACTCAAGAAATCACTTGTAATATGTGGGGATATCACCATGAAATGGGTGGTCAATGATGGATTTTCATATGGAAATCTTTAAATGCGTTTATCTCGTAAACTAAGCGTCTAATCGCAAAAAGGAGCTTAATTTGTGATCACTATCAATAACTCAAGAAATCCCTTGTAATATATGGGGATATCACCATGAAATGGGTGGCCAATGATGGATTTTCATATGGAAATCTTTAAATGCGTTTATCTCGTAAACTAAGCGTCTAATCGCAAAAAGGAGCTTAATTTGTGATCACTATGAATAACTCAAGAAATCCCTTGTAATATATGGGGATATCACCATGAAATGGGTGGCCAATGATGGATTTTCATATGGAAATCTTTAAATGCGTTTATCTCGTAAACTATGCGTCTAATCGCAAAAAGGAGCTTAATTTGTGATCACTATGAATAACTCAAGAAATCACGTGTAATATGTGGGGATATCACCATGAAATGGGTGGCCAATGATGGATTCTCATATGGAAATCTTTAAATGCGTTTATCTCGTAAACTAAGCGTCTAATCGCAAAAAGGAGCTTAATTTGTGATCACTATGAATTACCCAAGAAATCACTTGTAATATATGGGGATATCACCATGAAATGGGTGGTCAATGATGGATTTTCATATGGAAATCTTTAAATGCGTTTATCTCGTAAACTAAGCGTCTAATCGCAAAAAGGAGCTTAATTTGTGATCACTATGAATAACTCAAGAAATCACTTGTAATATGTGGGGATATCACCATGAAATGGGTGGCCAATGATGGATTTTCATATGGAAATCTTTAAATGCGTTTATCTCGTAAACTAAGCGTCTAATCGCAAAAAGGAGTTTAATTTGTGATCACTATAAAATACTTAAGAAATCCCTTGTAATATATGAGGATATCACCATGAAATGGGTGGCCAATGATGGATTTTCATATGGAAATCTTTAAATGCGTTTATCTCGTAAACTAAGCGTCTAATCGCAAAAAGGAGCTTAATTTGTGATCACTATGAATTACAAAAGAAATCCCTTGTAATATATGGGGATATCACCATGTAATGGGTGGCCAATGATGGATTTTCATATGGAAATCTTTAAATGCGTTTATCTCGTAAACTAAGCGTCTAATCGCAAAAAGGAGCTTAATTTGTGATCACTATGAATAACTCAAGAAATCACTTGTAATATGTGGGGATATCACCATGAAATGGGTGGTCAATGATGGATTTTCATATGGAAATCTTTAAATGCGTTTATCTCGTAAACTAAGCGTCTAATCGCAAAAAGGAGCTTAATTTGTGATCACTATCAATAACTCAAGAAATCCCTTGTAATATATGGGGATATCACCATGAAATGGGTGGCCAATGATGGATTTTCATATGGAAATCTTTAAATGCGTTTATCTCGTAAACTAAGCGTCTAATCGCAAAAAGGAGCTTAATTTGTGATCACTATGAATAACTCAAGAAATCACTTGTAATATGTGGGGATATCACCATGAAATGGGTGGCCAATGATGGATTTTCATATGGAAATCTTTAAATGCGTTTATCTCGTAAACTAAGCGTCTAATCGCAAAAAGGAGCTTAATTTGTGATCACTATAAAATACTTAAGAAATCCCTTGTAATATATGGGGATATCACCATGAAATGGGTGGCCAATGATGGATTTTCATATGGAAATCTTTAAATGCGTTTATCTCGTAAACTAAGCGTCTAATCGCAAAAAGGAGCTTAATTTGTGATCACTATGAATAACTCAAGAAATCACTTGTAATATGTGGGGATATCACCATGAAATGGGTGGTCAATGATGGATTTTCATATGGAAATATTTAAATGGGTTTATCTCGTAAACTAAGCGTCTAATCGCAAAAAGGAGCTTAATTTGTGATCACTATCAATAACTCAAGACATCCCTTGTAATATATGGGGATATCACCATGAAATGGGTGGCCAATGATGGATTTTCATATGGAAATCTTTAAATGCGTTTATCTCGTAAACTAAGCGTCTAATCGCAAAAAGGAGCTTAATTTGTGATCACTATGAATAACTCAAGAAATCACTTGTAATATGTGGGGATATCACCATGAAATGGGTGGCCAATGATGGATTTTCATATGGAAATCTTTAAATGCGTTTATCTCGTAAACTAAGCGTCTAATCGCAAAAAGGAGCTTAATTTGTGATCACTATAAAATACTTAAGAAATCCCTTGTAATATATGGGGATATCACCATGAAATGGGTGGCCAATGATGGATTTTCATATGGAAATCTTTAAATGCGTTTATCACGTAAACTAAGCGTCTAATCGCAAAAAGGAGCTTAATTTGTGATCACTATGAATAACTCAAGAAATCACTTGTAATATGTGGGGATATCACCATGAAATGGGTGGTCAATGATGGATTTTCATATGGAAATCTTTAAATGCGTTTATCTCGTAAACTAAGCGTCTAATCGCAAAAAGGAGCTTAATTTGTGATCACTATGAATAACTCAAGAAATCACTTGTAATATGTGGGGATATCACCATGAAATGGGTGGTCAATGATGGATTTTCATATGGAAATCTTTAAATGCGTTTATCTCGTAAACTAAGCGTCTAATCGCAAAAAGGAGCTTAATTTGTGATCACTATGAATAACTCAAGAAATCCCTTGTAATATATGGGGATATCACCATGAAATGGGTGGTCAATGATGGATTTTCATATGGAAATCTTTAAATGCGTTTATCTCGTAAACTAAGCGTCTAATCGCAAAAAGGAGATTAATTTGTGATCACTATGAATAACTCAAGAAATCACTTGTAATATGTGGGGATATCACCATGAAATGGGTGGCCAATGATGGATTTTCATATGGAAATCTTTAAATGCGTTTATCTCGTAAACTAAGCGTCTAATCGCAAAAAGGAGCTTAATTTGTGATCACTATGAATAACTCAAGAAATCACTTGTAATATGTGGGGATATCACCATGAAATGGGTGGCCAATGATGGATTTTCATATTGAAATCTTTAAATGCGTTTATCTCGTAAACCAAGCGTCTAATCGCAAAAAGGAGCTTAATTTGTGATCACTATGAATAACTCAAGAAATCACTTGTAATGAAATAGGTGGTCAATGATGGATTTTCATATGGAAATCTTTAAATGCGTTTATCTCGTAAACTAAGCGTCTAATCGCAAAAAGGAGCTTAATTTGTGATCACTATGAATAACTCAAGAAATCACTTGTAATATGTGGGGATATCACCATGAAATGGGTGGTCAATGATGGATTTTCATATGGAAATCTTTAAATGCGTTTATCTCGTAAACTAAGCGTCTAATCGCAAAAAGGAGCTTAATTTGTGATCACTATGAATAACTCAAGAAATCCCTTGTAATATATGGGGATATCACCATGAAATGGGTGGCCAATGATGGATTTTCATATGGAAATCTTTAAATGCGTTTATCTCGTAAACTAAGCGTCTAATCGCAAAAAGGAGCTTAATTTGTGATCACTATGAATAACTCAAGAAATCACTTGTAATATGTGGGGATATCACCATGAAATGGGTGGTCAATGATGAATTTTCATATGGAAATCTTTATGTGCGTTTATCTCGTAAACTAAGCGTCTAATCGCAAAAAGGAGCTTATTTTGTCATCACTATAAAATACTTAAGAAATCCCTTGTAATATATGAGGATATCACTATGAAATGGGTGGCCAATGATGGATTTTCATATGGAAATCTTTAAATGCGTTTATCTCGTAAACTAAGCGTCTAATCGCAAAAAGGAGCTTAATTTGTGATCACTATGAATTACAAAAGAAATCCCTTGTAATATATGGGGATATCACCATGTAATGGGTGGCCAATGATGGATTTTCATATGGAAATCTTTAAATGCGTTTATCTCGTAAACTAAGCGTCTAATCGCAAAAAGGAGCTTAATTTGTGATCACTATGAATAACTCAAGAAATCACTTGTAATATGTGGGGATGTCACCATGAAATGGGTGGTCAATGATGGATTTTCATATGGAAATTTTTAAATGCGTTTATCTCGTAAACTAAGCGTCTAATCGCAAAAAGGAGCTTAATTTGTGATCACTATCAATAACTCAAGAAATCCCTTGTAATATATGGGGATATCACCATGAAATGGGTGGCCAATGATGGATTTTCATATGGAAATCTTTAAATGCGTTTATCTCGTAAACTAAGCGTCTAATCGCAAAAAGGAGCTTAATTTGTGATCACTATGAATAACTCAAGAAATCACTTGTAATATGTGGGGATATCACCATGAAATGGGTGGCCAATGATGGATTTTCATATGGAAATCTTTAAATGCGTTTATCTCGTAAACTAAGCGTCTAATCGCAAAAAGGAGCTTAATTTGTGATCACTATAAAATACTTAAGAAATCCCTTGTAATACATGGGGATATCACCATGAAATGGGTGGCCAATGATGGATTTTCATATGGAAATCTTTAAATGCGTTTATCTCGTAAACTAAGCGTCTAATCGCAAAAAGGAGCTTAATTTGTGATCACTATGAATAACTCAAGAAATCACTTGTAATATGTGGGGATATCACCATGAAATGGGTGGTCAATGATGGATTTTCATATGGAAATCTTTAAATGCGTTTATCTCGTAAACTAAGCGTCTAATCGCAAAAAGGAGCTTAATTTGTGATCACTATCAATAACTCAAGAAATCCCTTGTAATATATGGGGATATCACCATGAAATGGGTGGCCAATGATGGATTTTCATATGGAAATCTTTAAATGCGTTTATCTCGTAAACTAAGCGTCTAATCGCAAAAAGGAGCTTAATTTGTGATCACTATGAATAACTCAAGAAATCCCTTGTAATATATGGGGATATCACCATGAAATGGGTGGCCAATGATGGATTTTCATATGGAAATCTTTAAATGCGTTTATCTCGTAAACTATGCGTCTAATCGCAAAAAGGAGCTTAATTTGTGATCACTATGAATAACTCAAGAAATCACGTGTAATATGTGGGGATATCACCATGAAATGGGTGGCCAATGATGGATTCTCATATGGAAATCTTTAAATGCGTTTATCTCGTAAACTAAGCGTCTAATCGCAAAAAGGAGCTTAATTTGTGATCACTATGAATTACCCAAGAAATCACTTGTAATATATGGGGATATCACCATGAAATGGGTGGTCAATGATGGATTTTCATATGGAAATCTTTAAATGCGTTTATCTCGTAAACTAAGCGTCTAATCGCAAAAAGGAGCTTAATTTGTGATCACTATGAATAACTCAAGAAATCACTTGTAATATGTGGGGATATCACCATGAAATGGGTGGCCAATGATGGATTTTCATATGGAAATCTTTAAATGCGTTTATCTCGTAAACTAAGCGTCTAATCGCAAAAAGGAGTTTAATTTGTGATCACTATAAAATACTTAAGAAATCCCTTGTAATATATGAGGATATCACCATGAAATGGGTGGCCAATGATGGATTTTCATATGGAAATCTTTAAATGCGTTTATCTCGTAAACTAAGCGTCTAATCGCAAAAAGGAGCTTAATTTGTGATCACTATGAATTACAAAAGAAATCCCTTGTAATATATGGGGATATCACCATGTAATGGGTGGCCAATGATGGATTTTCATATGGAAATCTTTAAATGCGTTTATCTCGTAAACTAAGCGTCTAATCGCAAAAAGGAGCTTAATTTGTGATCACTATGAATAACTCAAGAAATCACTTGTAATATGTGGGGATATCACCATGAAATGGGTGGTCAATGATGGATTTTCATATGGAAATCTTTAAATGCGTTTATCTCGTAAACTAAGCGTCTAATCGCAAAAAGGAGCTTAATTTGTGATCACTATCAATAACTCAAGAAATCCCTTATAATATATGGGGATATCACCATGAAATGGGTGGCCAATGATGGATTTTCATATGGAAATCTTTAAATGCGTTTATCTCGTAAACTATGCGTCTAATCGCAAAAAGGAGCTTAATTTGTGATCACTATGAATAACTCAAGAAATCACTTGTGGGGATATAACCATGAAATGGGTGGTCAATGATGAATTTTCATATGGAAATCTTTATGTGCGTTTATCTCGTAAACTAAGCGTCTAATCGCAAAAAGGAGCTTAATTTGTGATCACTATGAATAACTCAAGACATCACTTGTAATATGTGGGGATATCACCATGAAATGGGTGGTCAATGATGGATTTTCATATGGAAATCTTTAAATGCGTTTATCTCGTAAACTAAGCGTCTAATCGCAAAAAGGAGCTTAATTTGTGATCACTATCAATAACTCAAGAAATCACTTGTAATATGTGGGGATATCACCATGAAATGGGTGGTCAATGATGAATTTTCATATGGAAATCTTTATGTGCGTTTATCTCGTAAACTAAGCGTCTAATCGCAAAAAGGAGCTTAATTTGTGATCACTATCAATAACTCAAGAAATCACTTGTAATATGTGGGGATATCACCATGAAATGGGTGGTCAATGATGGATTTTCATATGGAAATCTTTAAATGCGTTTATCTCGTAAACTAAGCGTCTAATCGCAAAAAGGAGCTTAATTTGTGATCACTATCAATAACTCAAGAAATCCCTTGTAATATATGGGGATATCACCATGAAATGGGTGGCCAATGATGGATTTTCATATGGAAATCTTTAAATGCGTTTATCTCGTAAACTAAGCGTCTAATCGCAAAAAGGAGCTTAATTTGTGATCACTATGAATAACTCAAGAAATCACTTGTAATATGTGGGGATATCACCATGAAATGGGTGGTCAATGATGGATTTTCATATGGAAATCTTTAAATGCGTTTATCTCGTAAACTAAGCGTCTAATCGCAAAAAGGAGCTTAATTTGTGATCACTATGAATAACTCAAGAAATCCCTTGTAATATATGGGGATATCACCATGAAATGGGTGGTCAATGATGGATTTTCATATGGAAATCTTTAAATGCGTTTATCTCGTAAACTAAGCGTCTAATCGCAAAAAGGAGATTAATTTGTGATCACTATGAATAACTCAAGAAATCACTTGTAATATGTGGGGATATCACCATGAAATGGGTGGCCAATGATGGATTTTCATATGGAAATCTTTAAATGCGTTTATCTCGTAAACTAAGCGTCTAATCGCAAAAAGGAGCTTAATTTGTGATCACTATGAATAACTCAAGAAATCACTTGTAATATGTGGGGATATCACCATGAAATGGGTGGCCAATGATGGATTTTCATATTGAAATCTTTAAATGCGTTTATCTCGTAAACTAAGCGTCTAATCGCAAAAAGGAGCTTAATTTGTGATCACTATGAATAACTCAAGAAATCACTTGTAATGAAATAGGTGGTCAATGATGGATTTTCATATGGAAATCTTTAAATGCGTTTATCTCGTAAACTAAGCGTCTAATCGCAAAAAGGAGCTTAATTTGTGATCACTATGAATAACTCAAGAAATCACTTGTAATATGTGGGGATATCACCATGAAATGGGTGGTCAATGATGGATTTTCATATGGAAATCTTTAAATGCGTTTATCTCGTAAACTAAGCGTCTAATCGCAAAAAGGAGCTTAATTTGTGATCACTATGAATAACTCAAGAAATCCCTTGTAATATATGGGGATATCACCATGAAATGGGTGGCCAATGATGGATTTTCATATGGAAATCTTTAAATGCGTTTATCTCGTAAACTAAGCGTCTAATCGCAAAAAGGAGCTTAATTTGTGATCACTATGAATAACTCAAGAAATCACTTGTAATATGTGGGGATATCACCATGAAATGGGTGGTCAATGATGAATTTTCATATGGAAATCTTTATGTGCGTTTATCTCGTAAACTAAGCGTCTAATCGCAAAAAGGAGCTTATTTTGTCATCACTATAAAATACTTAAGAAATCCCTTGTAATATATGAGGATATCACTATGAAATGGGTGGCCAATGATGGATTTTCATATGGAAATCTTTAAATGCGTTTATCTCGTAAACTAAGCGTCTAATCGCAAAAAGGAGCTTAATTTGTGATCACTATGAATTACAAAAGAAATCCCTTGTAATATATGGGGATATCACCATGTAATGGGTGGCCAATGATGGATTTTCATATGGAAATCTTTAAATGCGTTTATCTCGTAAACTAAGCGTCTAATCGCAAAAAGGAGCTTAATTTGTGATCACTATGAATAACTCAAGAAATCACTTGTAATATGTGGGGATGTCACCATGAAATGGGTGGTCAATGATGGATTTTCATATGGAAATTTTTAAATGCGTTTATCTCGTAAACTAAGCGTCTAATCGCAAAAAGGAGCTTAATTTGTGATCACTATCAATAACTCAAGAAATCCCTTGTAATATATGGGGATATCACCATGAAATGGGTGGCCAATGATGGATTTTCATATGGAAATCTTTAAATGCGTTTATCTCGTAAACTAAGCGTCTAATCGCAAAAAGGAGCTTAATTTGTGATCACTATGAATAACTCAAGAAATCACTTGTAATATGTGGGGATATCACCATGAAATGGGTGGCCAATGATGGATTTTCATATGGAAATCTTTAAATGCGTTTATCTCGTAAACTAAGCGTCTAATCGCAAAAAGGAGCTTAATTTGTGATCACTATAAAATACTTAAGAAATCCCTTGTAATACATGGGGATATCACCATGAAATGGGTGGCCAATGATGGATTTTCATATGGAAATCTTTAAATGCGTTTATCTCGTAAACTAAGCGTCTAATCGCAAAAAGGAGCTTAATTTGTGATCACTATGAATAACTCAAGAAATCACTTGTAATATGTGGGGATATCACCATGAAATGGGTGGCCAATGATGGATTTTCATATGGAAATCTTTAAATGCGTTTATCTCGTAAACTAAGCGTCTAATCGCAAAAAGGAGCTTAATTTGTGATCACTATGAATAACTCAAGAAATCCCTTGTAATATATGGGGATATCACCATGAAATGGGTGGCCAATGATGGATTTTCATATGGAAATCTTTAAATGCGTTTATCTCGTAAACTATGCGTCTAATCGCAAAAAGGAGCTTAATTTGTGATCACTATGAATAACTCAAGAAATCACGTGTAATATGTGGGGATATCACCATGAAATGGGTGGCCAATGATGGATTCTCATATGGAAATCTTTAAATGCGTTTATCTCGTAAACTAAGCGTCTAATCGCAAAAAGGAGCTTAATTTGTGATCACTATGAATTACCCAAGAAATCACTTGTAATATATGGGGATATCACCATGAAATGGGTGGTCAATGATGGATTTTCATATGGAAATCTTTAAATGCGTTTATCTCGTAAACTAAGCGTCTAATCGCAAAAAGGAGCTTAATTTGTGATCACTATGAATAACTCAAGAAATCACTTGTAATATGTGGGGATATCACCATGAAATGGGTGGCCAATGATGGATTTTCATATGGAAATCTTTAAATGCGTTTATCTCGTAAACTAAGCGTCTAATCGCAAAAAGGAGTTTAATTTGTGATCACTATAAAATACTTAAGAAATCCCTTGTAATATATGAGGATATCACCATGAAATGGGTGGCCAATGATGGATTTTCATATGGAAATCTTTAAATGCGTTTATCTCGTAAACTAAGCGTCTAATCGCAAAAAGGAGCTTAATTTGTGATCACTATGAATTACAAAAGAAATCCCTTGTAATATATGGGGATATCACCATGTAATGGGTGGCCAATGATGGATTTTCATATGGAAATCTTTAAATGCGTTTATCTCGTAAACTAAGCGTCTAATCGCAAAAAGGAGCTTAATTTGTGATCACTATGAATAACTCAAGAAATCACTTGTAATATGTGGGGATATCACCATGAAATGGGTGGTCAATGATGGATTTTCATATGGAAATCTTTAAATGCGTTTATCTCGTAAACTAAGCGTCTAATCGCAAAAAGGAGCTTAATTTGTGATCACTATCAATAACTCAAGAAATCCCTTGTAATATATGGGGATATCACCATGAAATGGGTGGCCAATGATGGATTTTCATATGGAAATCTTTAAATGCGTTTATCTCGTAAACTAAGCGTCTAATCGCAAAAAGGAGCTTAATTTGTGATCACTATGAATAACTCAAGAAATCACTTGTGGGGATATAACCATGAAATGGGTGGTCAATGATGAATTTTCATATGGAAATCTTTATGTGCGTTTATCTCGTAAACTAAGCGTCTAATCGCAAAAAGGAGCTTAATTTGTGATCAATATGAATAACTCAAGACATCACTTGTAATATGTGGGGATATCACCATGAAATGGGTGGTCAATGATGGATTTTCATATGGAAATCTTTAAATGCGTTTATCTCGTAAACTAAGCGTCTAATCGCAAAAAGGAGCTTAATTTGTGATCACTATCAATAACTCAAGAAATCTTTTGTAATATGTGGGGATATCACCATGAAATGGGTGGTCAATGATGAATTTTCATATGGAAATCTTTATGTGCGTTTATCTCGTAAACTAAGCGTCTAATCGCAAAAAGGAGCTTAATTTGTGATCACTATCAATAACTCAAGAAATCACTTGTAATATGTGGGGATATCACCATGAAATGGGTGGTCAATGATGGATTTTCATATGGAAATCTTTAAATGCGTTTATCTCGTAAACTAAGCGTCTAATCGCAAAAAGGAGCTTAATTTGTGATCACTATCAATAACTCAAGAAATCCCTTGTAATATATGGGGATATCACCATGAAATGGGTGGCCAATGATGGATTTTCATATGGAAATCTTTAAATGCGTTTATCTCGTAAACTAAGCGTCTAATCGCAAAAAGGAGCTTAATTTGTGATCACTATCAATAACTCAAGAAATCCCTTGTAATATATGGGGATATCACCATGAAATGGGTGGCCAATGATGGATTTTCATATGGAAATCTTTAAATGCGTTTATCTCGTAAACTAAGCGTCTAATCGCAAAAAGGAGCTTAATTTGTGATCACTATGAATAACTCCAGAAATCACTTGTAATATGTGGGGATATCACCATGAAATGGGTGGCCAATGATGGATTTTCATATGGAAATCTTTAAATGCGTTTATCTCGTAAACTAAGCGTCTAATCGCAAAAAGGAGCTTAATTTGTGATCACTATCAATAACTCAAGAAATCCCTTGTAATATATGGGGATACCACCATGAAATGGGTGGCCAATGATGGATTTTCATATGGAAATCTTTAAATGCGTTTATCTCGTAAACTAAGCGTCTAATCGCAAAAAGGAGCTTAATTTGTGATCACTATGAATAACTCAAGAAATCACTTGTAATATGTGGGGATATCACCATGAAATGGGTGGCCAATGATGGATTTTCATATGGAAATCTTTAAATGCGTTTATCTCGTAAACTAAGCGTCTAATCGCAAAAAGGAGCTTAATTTGTGATCACTATGAATAACTCAAGAAATCACTTGTAATATGTGGGGATATCACCATGAAATGGGTGGCCAATGATGGATTTTCATATGGAAATCTTTAAATGCGTTTATCTCGTAAACTAAGCGTCTAATCGCAAAAAGGAGCTTAATTTGTGATCACTATAAAATACTTAAGAAATCCCTTGTAATATGTGGGGATATCACCATGAAATGGGTGGCCAATGATGGATTTTCATATGGAAATCTTTAAATGCGTTTATCTCGTAAACTAAGCGTCTAATCGCAAAAAGGAGCTTAATTTGTGATCACTATGAATAACTCAAGAAATCACTTGTAATATGTGGGGATATCACCATGAAATGGGTGGCCAATGATGGATTTTCATATGGAAATCTTTAAATGCGTTTATCTCGTAAACTAAGCGTCTAATCGCAAAAAGGAGCTTAATTTGTGATCACTATGAATAACTCAAGAAATCACTTGTGGGGATATAACCATGAAATGGGTGGTCAATGATGAATTTTCATATGGAAATCTTTATGTGCGTTTATCTCGTAAACTAAGCGTCTAATCGCAAAAAGGAGCTTAATTTGTGATCACTATGAATAACTCAAGACATCACTTGTAATATGTGGGGATATCACCATGAAATGGGTGGCCAATGATGGATTTTCATATGGAAATCTTTAAATGCGTTTATCTCGTAAACTAAGCGTCTAATCGCAAAAAGGAGCTTAATTTGTGATCACTATGAATAACTCAAGAAATCACTTGTAATATGTGGGGATATCACCATGAAATGGGTGGTCAATGATGAATTTTCATATGGAAATCTTTATGTGCGTTTATCTCGTAAACTAAGCGTCTAATCGCAAAAAGGAGCTTAATTTGTGATCACTATCAATAACTCAAGAAATCCCTTGTAATATATGGGGATACCACCATGAAATGGGTGGCCAATGATGGATTTTCATATGGAAATCTTTAAATGCGTTTATCTCGTAAACTAAGCGTCTAATCGCAAAAAGGAGCTTAATTTGTGATCACTATGAATAACTCAAGAAATCACTTGTAATATGTGGGGATATCACCATGAAATGGGTGGTCAATGATGAATTTTCATATGGAAATCTTTATGTGCGTTTATCTCGTAAACTAAGCGTCTAATCGCAAAAAGGAGCTTAATTTGTGATCACTATCAATAACTCAAGAAATCACTTGTAATATGTGGGGATATCACCATGAAATGGGTGGTCAATGATGGATTTTCATATGGAAATCTTTAAATGCGTTTATCTCGTAAACTAAGCGTCTAATCGCAAAAAGGAGCTTAATTTGTGATCACTATCAATAACTCAAGAAATCCCTTGTAATATATGGGGATATCACCATGAAATGGGTGGCCAATGATGGATTTTCATATGGAAATCTTTAAATGCGTTTATCTCGTAAACTAAGCGTCTAATCGCAAAAAGGAGCTTAATTTGTGATCACTATCAATAACTCAAGAAATCCCTTGTAATATATGGGGATATCACCATGAAATGGGTGGCCAATGATGGATTTTCATATGGAAATCTTTAAATGCGTTTATCTCGTAAACTAAGCGTCTAATCGCAAAAAGGAGCTTAATTTGTGATCACTATGAATAACTCAAGAAATCACTTGTAATATGTGGGGATATCACCATGAAATGGGTGGCCAATGATGGATTTTCATATGGAAATCTTTAAATGCGTTTATCTCGTAAACTAAGCGTCTAATCGCAAAAAGGAGCTTAATTTGTGATCACTATCAATAACTCAAGAAATCCCTTGTAATATATGGGGATACCACCATGAAATGGGTGGCCAATGATGGATTTTCATATGGAAATCTTTAAATGCGTTTATCTCGTAAACTAAGCGTCTAATCGCAAAAAGGAGCTTTATTTGTGATCACTATGAATAACTCAAGAAATGACTTGTAATATGTGGGGATATCACCATGAAATGGGTGGCCAATGATGGATTTTCATATGGAAATCTTTAAATGCGTTTATCTCGTAAACTAAGCGTCTAATCGCAAAAAGGAGCTTAATTTGTGATCACTATCAATAACTCAAGAAATCACTTGTAATATGTGGGGATATCACCATGAAATGGGTGGCCAATGATGGATTTTCATATGGAAATCTTTAAATGCGTTTATCTCGTAAACTAAGCGTCTAATCGCAAAAAGGAGCTTAATTTGTGATCACTATGAATAACTCAAGAAATCACTTGTAATATGTGGGGATATCACCATGAAATGGGTGGCCAATGATGGATTTTCATATGGAAATCTTTAAATGCGTTTATCTCGTAAACTAAGCGTCTAATCGCAAAAAGGAGCTTAATTTGTGATCACTATAAAATACTTAAGAAATCCCTTGTAATATGTGGGGATATCACCATGAAATGGGTGGCCAATGATGGATTTTCATATGGAAATCTTTAAATGCGTTTATCTCGTAAACTAAGCGTCTAATCGCAAAAAGGAGCTTAATTTGTGATCACTATGAATAACTCAAGAAATCACTTGTAATATGTGGGGATATCACCATGAAATGGGTGGTCAATGATGAATTTTCATATGGAAATCTTTATGTGCGTTTATCTCGTAAACTAAGCGTCTAATCGCAAAAAGGAGCTTAATTTGTGATCACTATGAATAACTCAAGACATCACTTGTAATATGTGGGGATATCACCATGAAATGGGTGGTCAATGATGGATTTTCATATGGAAATCTTTAAATGCGTTTATCTCGTAAACTAAGCGTCTAATCGCAAAAAGGAGCTTAATTTGTGATCACTATCAATAACTCAAGAAATCCCTTGTAATATATGGGGATATCACCATGAAATGGGTGGCCAATGATGGATTTTCATATGGAAATCTTTAAATGCGTTTATCTCGTAAACTAAGCGTCTAATCGCAAAAAGGAGCTTAATTTGTGATCACTATCAATAACTCAAGAAATCCCTTGTAATATATGGGGATATCACCATGAAATGGGTGGCCAATGATGGATTTTCATATGGAAATCTTTAAATGCGTTTATCTCGTAACCTAAGCGTCTAATCGCAAAAAGGAGCTTAATTTGTGATCACTATGAATAACTCAAGAAATCACTTGTAATATGTGGGGATATCACCATGAAATGGGTGGCCAATGATGGATTTTCATATGGAAATCTTTAAATGCGTTTATCTCGTAAACTAAGCGTCTAATCGCAAAAAGGAGCTTAATTTGTGATCACTATGAATAACTCAAGAAATCACTTGTAATATGTGGGGATATCACCATGAAATGGGTGGTCAATGATGGATTTTCATATGGAAATCTTTAAATGCGTTTATCTCGTAAACTAAGCGTCTAATCGCAAAAAGGAGCTTAATTTGTGATCACTATGAATAACTCAAGAAATCACTTGTAATATGTGGGGATATCACCATGAAATGGGTGGTCAATGATGGATTTTCATATGGAAATCTTTAAATGCGTTTATCTCGTAAACTAAGCGTCTAATCGCAAAAAGGAGCTTAATTTGTGATCACTATCAATAACTCAAGAAATCCCTTGTAATATATGGGGATATCACCATGAAATGGGTGGCCAATGATGGATTTTCATATGGAAATCTTTAAATGCGTTTATCTCGTAAACTAAGCGTCTAATCGCAAAAAGGAGCTTAATTTGTGATCACTATGAATTACCCAAGAAATCCCTTGTAATATATAGGGATATCACCATGAAATGGGTGGTCAATGATGGATTTTCATATGGAAATCTTTAAATGCGTTTATCTCGTAAACTAAGCGTCTAATCGCAAAAAGGAGCTTAATTTGTGATCACTATGAATAACTCAAGAAATCACTTGTAATATGTGGGGATATCACCATGAAATGGGTGGTCAATGATGGATTTTCATATGGAAATCTTTAAATGCGTTTATCTCGTAAACTAAGCGTCTAATCGCAAAAAGGAGCTTAATTTGTGATCACTATGAATAACTCAAGAAATCACTTGTAATATGTGGGGATATCACCATGAAATGGGTGGTCAATGATGGATTTTCATATGGAAATCTTTAAATGCGTTTATCTCGTAAACTAAGCGTCTAATCGCAAAAAGGAGCTTAATTTGTGATCACTATGAATAACTCAAGAAATCACTTGTAATATGTGGGGATATCACCATGAAATGGGTGGTCAATGATGGATTTTCATATGGAAATCTTTAAATGCGTTTATCTCGTAAACTAAGCGTCTAATCGCAAAAAGGAGCTTAATTTGTGATCACTATCAATAACTCAAGAAATCCCTTGTAATATATGGGGATATCACCATGAAATGGGTGGCCAATGATGGATTTTCATATGGAAATCTTTAAATGCGTTTATCTCGTAAACTAAGCGTCTAATCGCAAAAAGGAGCTTAATTTGTGATCACTATGAATAACTCAAGAAATCACTTGTAATATGTGGGGATATCACCATGAAATGGGTGGTCAATGATGGATTTTCATATGGAAATCTTTAAATGCGTTTATCTCGTAAACTAAGCGTCTAATCGCAAAAAGGAGCTTAATTTGTGATCACTATGAATAACTCAAGAAATCACTTGTAATATGTGGGGATATCACCATGAAATGGGTGGTCAATGATGGATTTTCATATGGAAATCTTTAAATGCGTTTATCTCGTAAACTAAGCGTCTAATCGCAAAAAGGAGCTTAATTTGTGATCACTATGAATAACTCAAGAAATCACTTGTAATATGTGGGGATATCACCATGAAATGGGTGGTCAATGATGGATTTTCATATGGAAATCTTTTAATGCGTTTATCTCGTAAACTAAGCGTCTAATCGCAAAAAGGAGCTTAATTTGTGATCACTATCAATAACTCAAGAAATCCCTTGTAATATATGGGGATATCACCATGAAATGGGTGGCCAATGATGGATTTTCATATGGAAATCTTTAAATGCGTTTATCTCGTAAACTAAGCGTCTAATCGCAAAAAGGAGCTTAATTTGTGATCACTATAAAATACTTAAGAAATCCCTTGTAATATGTGGGGATATCACCATGAAATGGGTGGCCAATGATGGATTTTCATATGGAAATCTTTAAATGCGTTTATCTCGTAAACTACGCGTCTAATCGCAAAAAGGAGCTTAATTTGTGATCACTATGAATAACTCAAGAAATCACTTGTAATATGTGGGGATATCACCATGAAATGGGTGGCCAATGATGGATTTTCATATGGAAATCTTTAAATGCGTTTATCTCGTAAACTAAGCGTCTAATCGCAAAAAGGAGCTTAATTTGTGATCACTATGAATAACTCAAGAAATCACTTGTAATATGTGGGGATATCACCATGAAATGGGTGGTCAATGATGGATTTTCATATGGAAATCTTTAAATGCGTTTATCTCGTAAACTAAGCGTCTAATCGCAAAAAGGAGCTTAATTTGTGATCACTATCAATAACTCAAGAAATCCCTTGTAATATATGGGGATATCACCATGAAATGGGTGGCCAATGATGGATTTTCATATGGAAATCTTTAAATGCGTTTATCTCGTAAACTAAGCGTCTAATCGCAAAAAGGAGCTTAATTTGTGATCACTATCAATAACTCAAGAAATCCCTTGTAATATATGGGGATATCACCATGAAATGGGTGGCCAAAGATGGATTTTCATATGGAAATCTTTAAATGCGTTTATCTCGTAAACTAAGCGTCTAATCGCAAAAAGGAGCTTAATTTGTGATCACTATGAATTACCCAAGAAATCACTTGTAATATATGGGGATATCACCATGAAATGGGTGGTCAATGATGGATTTTCATATGGAAATCTTTAAATGCGTTTATCTCGTAAACTAAGCGTCTAATCGCAAAAAGGAGCTTAATTTGTGATCACTATGAATAACTCAAGAAATCACTTGTAATATGTGGGGATATCACCATGAAATGGGTGGCCAATGATGGATTTTCATATGGAAATCTTTAAATGCGTTTATCTCGTAAACTAAGCGTCTAATCGCAAAAAGGAGCTTAATTTGTGATCACTATAAAATACTTAAGAAATCCCTTGTAATATATGGGGATATCACCATGAAATGGGTGGCCAATGATGGATTTTCATATGGAAATCTTTAAATGCGTTTATCTCGTAAACTAAGCGTCTAATCGCAAAAAGGAGCTTAATTTGTGATCACTATGAATAACTCAAGAAATCACTTGTAATATGTGGGGATATCACCATGAAATCGGTGGTCAATGATGGATTTTCATATGGAAATCTTTAAATGCGTTTATCTCGTAAACTAAGCGTCTAATCGCAAAAAGGAGCTTAATTTGTGATCACTATGAATAACTCAAGAAATCACTTGTAATATGTGGGGATATCACCATGAAATGGGTGGCCAATGATGGATTTTCATATGGAAATCTTTAAATGCGTTTATCTCGTAAACTAAGCGTCTAATCGCAAAAAGGAGTTTAATTTGTGATCACTATAAAATACTTAAGAAATCCCTTGTAATATGTGGGGATATCACCATGAAATGGGTGGCCAATGATGGATTTTCATATGGAAATCTTTAAATGCGTTTATCTCGTAAACTAAGCGTCTAATCGCAAAAAGGAGCTTAATTTGTGATCACTATGAATAACTCAAGAAATCACTTGTAATATGTGGGGATATCACCATGAAATGGGTGGCCAATGATGGATTTTCATATGGAAATCTTTAAATGCGTTTATCTCGTAAACTAAGCGTCTAATCGCAAAAAGGAGCTTAATTTGTGATCACTATGAATAACTCAAGAAATCACTTGTAATATGTGGGGATATCACCATGAAATGGGTGGTCAATGATGAATTTTCATATGGAAATCTTTATGTGCGTTTATCTCGTAAACTAAGCGTCTAATCGCAAAAAGGAGCTTAATTTGTGATCACTATGAATAACTCAAGACATCACTTGTAATATGTGGGGATATCACCATGAAATGGGTGGTCAATGATGGATTTTCATATGGAAATCTTTAAATGCGTTTATCTCGTAAACTAAGCGTCTAATCGCAAAAAGGAGCTTAATTTGTGATCACTATCAATAACTCAAGAAATCCCTTGTAATATATGGGGATATCACCATGAAATGGGTGGCCAATGATGGATTTTCATATGGAAATCTTTAAATGCGTTTATCTCGTAAACTAAGCGTCTAATCGCAAAAAGGAGCTTTGTGATCACTATCAATAACTCAAGAAATCCCTTGTAATATATGGGGATATCACCATGAAATGGGTGGCCAATGATGGATTTTCATATGGAAATCTTTAAATGCGTTTATCTCGTAAACTAAGCGTCTAATCGCAAAAAGGAGCTTAATTTGTGATCACTATGAATAACTCAAGAAATCACTTGTAATATGTGGGGATATCACCATGAAATGGGTGGCCAATGATGGATTTTCATATGGAAATCTTTAAATGCGTTTATCTCGTAAACTAAGCGTCTAATCGCAAAAAGGAGCTTAATTTGTGATCACTATAAAATACTTAAGAAATCCCTTGTAATATGTGGGGATATCACCATGAAATGGGTGGTCAATGATGGATTTTCATATGGAAATCTTTAAATGCGTTTATCTCGTAAACTAAGCGTCTAATCGCAAAAAGGAGCTTAATTTGTGATCACTATGAATTACAAAAGAAATCCCTTGTAATATATGGGGATATCACCATGTAATGGGTGGCCAATGATGGATTTTCATATGGAAATCTTTAAATGCGTTTATCTCGTAAACTAAGCGTCTAATCGCAAAAAGGAGCTTAATTTGTGATCACTATGAATAACTCAAGAAATCACTTGTAATATGTGGGGATATCACCATGAAATGGGTGGTCAATGATGGATTTTCATATGGAAATCTTTAAATGCGTTTATCTCGTAAACTAAGCGTCTAATCGCAAAAAGGAGCTTAATTTGTGATCACTATCAATAACTCAAGAAATCCCTTGTAATATATGGGGATATCACCATGAAATGGGTGGCCAATGATGGATTTTCATATGGAAATCTTTAAATGCGTTTATCTCGTAAACTAAGCGTCTAATCGCAAAAAGGAGCTTAATTTGTGATCACTATAAAATACTTAAGAAATCCCTTGTAATATGTGGGGATATCACCATGAAATGGGTGGTCAATGATGGATTTTCATATGGAAATCTTTAAATGCGTTTATCTCGTAAACTAAGCGTCTAATCGCAAAAAGGAGCTTAATTTGTGATCACTATGAATTACAAAAGAAATCCCTTGTAATATATGGGGATATCACCATGTAATGGGTGGCCAATGATGGATTTTCATATGGAAATCTTTAAATGCGTTTATCTCGTAAACTAAGCGTCTAATCGCAAAAAGGAGCTTAATTTGTGATCACTATGAATAACTCAAGAAATCACTTGTAATATGTGGGGATATCACCATGAAATGGGTGGTCAATGATGGATTTTCATATGGAAATCTTTAAATGCGTTTATCTCGTAAACTAAGCGTCTAATCGCAAAAAGGAGCTTAATTTGTGATCACTATCAATAACTCAAGAAATCCCTTGTAATATATGGGGATATCACCATGAAATGGGTGGCCAATGGTGGATTTTCATATGGAAATCTTTAAATGCGTTTATCTCGTAAACTAAGCGTCTAATCGCAAAAAGGAGCTTAATTTGTGATCACTATGAATAACTCAAGAAATCACTTGTAATATGTGGGGATATCACCATGAAATGGGTGGTCAATGATGGATTTTCATATGGAAATCTTTAAATGCGGTTATCTCGTAAACTAAGCGTCTAATCGCAAAAAGGAGCTTAATTTGTGATCACTATTAATAACTCAAGAAATCACTTGCAATATGTGGGGATATCACCATGAAATGGGTGGCCAATGATGGATTTTCATATGGAAATCTTTAAATGCGTTTATCTCGTAAACTAAGCGTCTAATCGCAAAAAGGAGCTTAATTTGTGATCACTATGAATTACCCAAGAAATCACTTGTAATATATGGGGATATCACCATGAAATGGGTGGTCAATGATGGATTTTCATATGGAAATCTTTAAATGCGTTTATCTCGTAAACTAAGCGTCTAATCGCAAAAAGGAGCTTAATTTGTGATCACTATGAATAACTCAAGAAATCACTTGTAATATGTGGGGATATCACCATGAAATGGGTGGTCAATGATGAATTTTCATATGGAAATCTTTAAATGCGTTTATCTCGTAAACTAAGCGTCTAATCGCAAAAAGGAGCTTAATTTGTGATCACTATAAAATACTTAAAAAATCCCTTGTAATATATGGGGATATCACCATGAAATGGGTGGCCAATGATGGATTTTCATATGGAAATCTTTAAATGCGTTTATCTCGTAAACTAAGCGTCTAATCGCAAAAAGGAGCTTAATTTGTGATCACTATGAATAACTCAAGAAATCACTTGTAATATGTGGGGATATCACCATGAAATGGGTGGTCAATGATGGATTTTCATATGGAAATCTTTAAATGCGTTTATCTCGTAAACTAAGCGTCTAATCGCAAAAAGGAGCTTAATTTGTGATCACTATCAATAACTCAAGAAATCCCTTGTAATATATGGGGATATCACCATGAAATGGGTGGCCAATGATGGATTTTCATATGGAAATCTTTAAATGCGTTTATCTCGTAAACTAAGCGTCTAATCGCAAAAAGGAGCTTAATTTGTGATCACTATGAATTACCCAAGAAATCACTTGTAATATATGGGGATATCACCATGAAATGGGTGGTCAATGATGGATTTTCATATGGAAATCTTTAAATGCGTTTATCTCGTAAACTAAGCGTCTAATCGCAAAAAGGAGCTTAATTTGTGATCACTATAAAATACTTAAAAAATCCCTTGTAATATATGGGGATATCACCATGAAATGGGTGGCCAATGATGGATTTTCATATGGAAATCTTTAAATGCGTTTATCTCGTAAACTAAGCGTCTAATCGCAAAAAGGAGCTTAATTGGGATCACTATGAATAACTCAAGAAATCACTTGTAATATGTGGGGATATCACCATGAAATGGGTGGTCAATGATGGATTTTCATATGGAAATCTTTAAATGCGTTTATCTCGTAAACTAAGCGTCCAATCGCAAAAAGGAGCTTAATTTGTGATCACTATGAATAACTCAAAAAATCACTTGTAATATATGGGGATATCACCATGAAATGGGTGGTCAATGATGGATTTTCATATGGAAATCTTTAAATGCGTTTATCTCGTAAACTAAGCGTCTAATCGCAAAAAGGAGCTTAATTTGTGATCACTATGAATAACTCAAGAAATCACTTGTAATATGTGGGGATATCACCATGAAATGGGTGGTCAATGATGGATTTTCATATGGAAATCTTTAAATGCGTTTATCTCGTAAACTAAGCGTCTAATCGCAAAAAGGAGCTTAATTTGTGATCACTATGAATTACCCAAGAAATCACTTGTAATATATGGGGATATCACCATGAAATGGGTGGTCAATGATGGATTTTCATATGGAAATCTTTAAATGCGTTTATCTCGTAAACTAAGCGTCTAATCGCAAAAAGGAGCTTAATTGGGATCACTATGAATAACTCAAGAAATCACTTGTAATATGTGGGGATATCACCATGAAATGGGTGGTCAATGATGGATTTTCATATGGAAATCTTTAAATGCGTTTATCTCGTAAACTAAGCGTCTAATCGCAAAAAGGCGCTTAATTTGTGATCACTATGAATAACTCAAAAAATCACTTGTAATATATGGGGATATCACCATGAAATGGGTGGTCAATGATGGATTTTCATATGGAAATCTTTAAATGCGTTTATCTCGTAAACTAAGCGTCTAATCGCAAAAAGGAGCTTAATTTGTGATCACTATGAATAACTCAAGAAATCACTTGTAATATGTGGGGATATCACCATGAAATGGGTGGTCAATGATGGATTTTCATATGGAAATCTTTAAATGCGTTTATCTCGTAAACTAAGCGTCTAATCGCAAAAAGGAGCTTAATTTGTGATCACTATGAATTACCCAAGAAATCCCTTGTAATATATGGGGATATCACCATGAAATGGGTGGCCAATGATGGATTTTCATATGGAAATCTTTAAATGCGTTTATCTCGTAAACTAAGCGTCTAATCGCAAAAAGGAGCTTAATTTGTGATCACTATGAATAACTCAAGAAATCACTTGTAATATGTGGGGATATCACCATGAAATGGGTGGCCAATGATGGATTTTCATATGGAAATCTTTAAATGCGTTTATCTCGTAAACTAAGCGTCTAATCGCAAAAAGGAGTTTAATTTGTGATCACTATAAAATACTTAAGAAATCCCTTGTAATATATGAGGATATCACCATGAAATGGGTGGCCAATGATGGATTTTCATATGGAAATCTTTAAATGCGTTTATCTCGTAAACTAAGCGTCTAATCGCAAAAAGGAGCTTAATTTGTGATCACTATGAATAACTCAAGAAATCACTTGTAATATGTGGGGATATCACCATGAAATGGGTGGTCAATGATGAATTTTCATATGGAAATCTTTATGTGCGTTTATCTCGTAAACTAAGCTTAATTTGTGATCACTATGAATAACTCAAGAAATCACTTGTAATATGTGGGGATATCACCATGAAATGGGTGGCCAATGATGGATTTTCATATGGAAATCTTTAAATGCGTTTATCTCGTAAACTAAGCGTCTAATCGCAAAAAGGAGCTTAATTTGTGATCATTATGAATAACTCAAGAAATCACTTGTAATATGTGGGGATATCACCATGAAATGGGTGGCCAATGATGGATTTTCATATGGAAATCTTTAAATGCGTTTATCTCGTAAACTAAGCGTCTAATCGCAAAAAGGAGTTTAATTTGTGATCACTATAAAATACTTAAGAAATCCCTTGTAATATATGAGGATATCACCATGAAATGGGTGGCCAATGATGGATTTTCATATGGAAATCTTTAAATGCGTTTATCTCGTAAACTAAGCGTCTAATCGCAAAAATGAGCTTAATTTGTGATCACTATGAATAACTCAAGAAATCACTTGTAATATGTGGGGATATCACCATGAAATGGGTGGTCAATGATGAATTTTCATATGGAAATCTTTATGTGCGTTTATCTCGTAAACTAAGCGTCTAATCGCAAAAAGGAGCTTAATTTGTGATCACTATGAATAACTCAAGAAATTACTTGTAATATGTGGGGATATCACCATGAAGTGGGTGGCCAATGATGGATTTTCATATGGAAATCTTTAAATGCGTTTATCTCGTAAACTAAGCGTCTAATCGCAAAAAGGAGCTTAATTTGTGATCACTATGAATAACTCAAGAAATCACTAGTAATATGTGGGGATATCACCATGAAATGGGTGGTCAATGATGGATTTTCATATGGAAATCTTTAAATGCGTTTATCTCGTAAACTAAGCGTCTAATCGCAAAAAGGAGCTTAATTTGTGATCACTATGAATAACTCAAGAAATCCCTTGTAATATATGGGGATATCACCATGAAATGGGTGGCCAATGATGGATTTTCATATGGAAATCTTTAAATGCGTTTATCTCGTAAACTAAGCGTCTAATCGCAAAAAGGAGCTTAATTTGTGATCACTATGAATTACCCAAGAAATCACTTGTAATATGTGGGGATATCACCATGAAATGGGTGGTCAATGATGAATTTTCATATGGAAATCTTTAAATGCGTTTATCTCGTAAACTAAGCGTCTAATCGCAAAAAGGAGCTTAATTTGTGATCACTATGAATAACTCAAGAAATCACTTGTAATATGTGGGGATATCACCATGAAATGGGTGGCCAATGATGGATTTTCATATGGAAATCTTTAAATGCGTTTATCTCGTAAACTAAGCGTCTAATCGCAAAAAGGAGCTTAATTTGTGATCACTATGAATAACTCAAGAAATCACTTGTAATATGTGGGGATATCACCATGAAATGGGTGGTCAATGATGAATTTTCATATGGAAATCTTTATGTGCGTTTATCTCGTAAACTAAGCGTCTAATCGCAAAAAGGAGCTTAATTTGTGATCACTATAAAATACTTAAGAAATCCCTTGTAATATATGAGGATATCACCATGAAATGGGTGGCCAATGATGGATTTTCATATGGAAATCTTTAAATGCGTTTATCTCGTAAACTAAGCGTCTAATCGCAAAAAGGAGCTTAATTTGTGATCACTATGAACTACAAAAGAAATCCCTTGTAATATATGGGGATATCACCATGTAATGGGTGGCCAATGATGGATTTTCATATGGAAATCTTTAAATGCGTTTATCTCGTAAACTAAGCGTCTAATCGCAAAAAGGAGCTTAATTTGTGATCACTATGAATAACTCAAGAAATCACTTGTAATATGTGGGGATATCACCATGAAATGGGTGGTCAATGATGGATTTTCATATGGAAATCTTTAAATGCGTTTATCTCGTAAACTAAGCGTCTAATCGCAAAAAGGAGCTTAATTTGTGATCACTATCAATAACTCAAGAAATCCCTTGTAATATATGGGGATATCACCATGAAATGGGTGGCCAATGATGGATTTTCATATGGAAATCTTTAAATGCGTTTATCTCGTAAACTAAGCGTCTAATCGCAAAAAGGAGCTTAATTTGTGATCACTATGAATAACTCAAGAAATCACTTGTAATATGTGGGGATATCACCATGAAATGGGTGGCCAATGATGGATTTTCATATGGAAATCTTTAAATGCGTTTATCTCGTAAACTAAGCGTCTAATCGCAAAAAGGAGCTTAATTTGTGATCACTATGAATTACCCAAGAAATCACTTGTAATATATGGGGATATCACCATGAAATGGGTGGTCAATGATGGATTTTCATATGGAAATCTTTAAATGCGTTTATCTCGTAAACTAAGCGTCTAATCGCAAAAAGGAGCTTAATTTGTGATCACTATCAATAACTCAAGAAATCCCTTGTAATATATGGGGATATCACCATGAAATGGGTGGCCAATGATGGATTTTCATATGGAAATCTTTAAATGCGTTTATCTCGTAAACTAAGCGTCTAATCGCAAAAAGGAGCTTAATTTGTGATCACTATGAATAACTCAAGAAATCACTTGTAATATGTGGGGATATCACCATGAAATGGGTGGCCAATGATGGATTTTCATATGGAAATCTTTAAATGCGTTTATCTCGTAAACTAAGCGTCTAATCGCAAAAAGGAGCTTAATTTGTGATCACTATGAATTACCCAAGAAATCACTTGTAATATATGGGGATATCACCATGAAATGGGTGGTCAATGATGGATTTTCATATGGAAATCTTTAAATGCGTTTATCTCGTAAACTAAGCGTCTAATCGCAAAAAGGAGCTTAATTTGTGATCACTATGAATAACTCAAGAAATCACTTGTAATATGTGGGGATATCACCATGAAATGGGTGGTCAATGATGAATTTTCATATGGAAATCTTTAAATGCGTTTATCTCGTAAACTAAGCGTCTAATCGCAAAAAGGAGCTTAATTTGTGATCACTATGAATTACCCAAGAAATCACTTGTAATATATGGGGATATCACCATGAAATGGGTGGTCAATGATGGATTTTCATATGGAAATCTTTAAATGCGTTTATCTCGTAAACTAAGCGTCTAATCGCAAAAAGGAGCTTAATTTGTGATCACTATGAATAACTCAAGAAATCACTTGTAATATGTGGGGATATCACCATGAAATGGGTGGTCAATGATGAATTTTCATATGGAAATCTTTATGTGCGTTTATCTCGTAAACTAAGCGTCTAATCGCAAAAAGGAGCTTAATTTGTGATCACTATGAATAACTCAAGAAATCACTTGTAATATGTGGGGATATCACCATGAAATGGGTGGCCAATGATGGATTTTCATATTGAAATCTTTAAATGCGTTTATCTCGTAAACTAAGCGTCTAATCGCAAAAAGGAGCTTAATTTGTGATCACTATGAATAACTCAAGAAATCACTTGTAATATGTGGGGATATCACCATGAAATGGGTGGTCAATGATAGATTTTCATATGGAAATCTTTAAATGCGTTTATCTCGTAAACTAAGCGTCTAATCGCAAAAAGGAGCTTAATTTGTGATCACTATGAATAACTCAAGAAATCACTTGTAATATGTGGGGATATCACCATGAAATGGGTGGTCAATGATGGATTTTCATATGGAAATCTTTAAATGCGTTTATCTCGTAAACTAAGCGTCTAATCGCAAAAAGGAGCTTAATTTGTGATCACTATGAATAACTCAAGAAATCCCTTGTAATATATGGGGATATCACCATGAAATGGGTGGCCAATGATGGATTTTCATATGGAAATCTTTAAATGCGTTTATCTCGTAAACTAAGCGTCTAATCGCAAAAAGGAGCATAATTTGTGATCACTATGAATAACTCAAGAAATCACTTGTAATATGTGGGGATATCACCATGAAATGGGTGGCCAATGATGGATTTTCATATGGAAATCTTTAAATGCGTTTATCTCGTAAACTAAGCGTCTAATCGCAAAAAGGAGCTTAATTTGTGATCACTATGAATAACTCAAGAAATCACTTGTAATATGTGGGGATATCACCATGAAATGGGTGGTCAATGATGAATTTTCATATGGAAATCTTTATGTGCGTTTATCTCGTAAACTAAGCGTCTAATCGCAAAAAGGAGCTTAATTTGTGATCACTATAAAATACTTAAGAAATCCCTTGTAATATATGAGGATATCACCATGAAATGGGTGGCCAATGATGGATTTTCATATGGAAATCTTTAAATGCGTTTATCTCGTAAACTAAGCGTCTAATCGCAAAAAGGAGCTTAATTTGTGATCACTATGAATTACAAAAGAAATCCCTTGTAATATATGGGGATATCACCATGTAATGGGTGGCCAATGATGGATTTTCATATGGAAATCTTTAAATGCGTTTATCTCGTAAACTAAGCGTCTAATCGCAAAAAGGAGCTTAATTTGTGATCACTATGAATAACTCAAGAAATCACTTGTAATATGTGGGGATATCACCATGAAATGGGTGGCCAATGATGGATTTTCATATGGAAATCTTTAAATGCGTTTATCTCGTAAACTAAGCGTCTAATCGCAAAAAGGAGCTTAATTTGTGATCACTATGAATTACCCAAGAAATCACTTGTAATATATGGGGATATCACCATGAAATGGGTGGTCAATGATGGATTTTCATATGGAAATCTTTAAATGCGTTTATCTCGTAAACTAAGCGTCTAATCGCAAAAAGGAGCTTAATTTGTGATCACTATGAATAACTCAAGAAATCACTTGTAATATGTGGGGATATCACCATGAAATGGGTGGCCAATGATGGATTTTCATATTGAAATCTTTAAATGCGTTTATCTCGTAAACTAAGCGTCTAATCGCAAAAAGGAGCTTAATTTGTGATCACTATGAATAACTCAAGAAATCACTTGTAATATGTGGGGATATCACCATGAAATGGGTGGTCAATGATGGATTTTCATATGGAAATCTTTAAATGCGTTTATCTCGTAAACTAAGCGTCTAATCGCAAAAAGGAGCTTAATTTGTGATCACTATCAATAACTCAAGAAATCCCTTGTAATATATGGGGATATCACCATGAAATGGGTGGCCAATGATGGATTTTCATATGGAAATCTTTAAATGCGTTTATCTCGTAAACTAAGCGTCTAATCGCAAAAAGGAGCTTAATTTGTGATCACTATGAATAACTCAAGAAATCCCTTGTAATATATGAGGATATCACCATGAAATGGGTGGCCAATGATGGATTTTCATATTGAAATCTTTAAATGCGTTTATCTCGTAAACTAAGCGTCTAATCGCAAAAAGGAGCTTAATTTGTGATCACTATGAATAACTCAAGAAATCCCTTGTAATATATGGGGATATCACCATGAAATGGGTGGCCAATGATGGATTTTCATATGGAAATCTTTAAATGCGTTTATCTCGTAAACTAAGCGTCTAATCGCAAAAAGGAGCTTAATTTGTGATCACTATGAATAACTCAAGAAATCACTTGTAATATATGGGGATATCACCATGAAATGGGTGGCCAATGATGGATTTTCATATGGAAATCTTTAAATGCGTTTATCTCGTAAACTAAGCGTCTAATCGCAAAAAGGAGCTTAATTTGTGATCACTATGAATTACTCAAGAAATCACTTGTAATATATGGGGATATCACCATGAAATGGGTGGTCAATGATGGATTTTCATATGGAAATCTTTAAATGCGTTTATCTCGTAAACTAAGCGTCTAATCGCAAAAAGGAGCTTAATTTGTGATCACTATGAATAACTCAAGAAATCACTTGTAATATGTGGGGATATCACCATGAAATGGGCGGTCAATGATGAATTTTCATATGGAAATCTTTATGTGCGTTTATCTCGTAAACTAAGCGTCTAATCGCAAAAAGGAGCTTAATTTGTGATCACTATGAATAACTCAAGAAATCACTTGTAATATGTGGGGATATCACCATGAAATGGGTGGTCAATGATGAATTTTCATATGGAAATCTTTATGTGCGTTTATCTCGTAAACTAAGCGTCTAATCGCAAAAAGGAGCTTAATTTGTGATCACTATGAATAACTCAAGAAATCACTTGTAATATGTGGGGATATCACCATGAAATGGGTGGCCAATGATGGATTTTCATATGGAAATCTTTAAATGCGTTTATCTCGTAAACTAAGCGTCTAATCGCAAAAAGGAGCTTAATTTGTGATCACTATGAATAACTCAAGAAATCCCTTGTAATATATGAGGATATCACCATGAAATGGGTGGCCAATGATGGATTTTCATATTGAAATCTTTAAATGCGTTTATCTCGTAAACTAAGCGTCTAATCGCAAAAAGGAGCTTAATTTGTGATCACTATCAATAACTCAAGAAATCCCTTGTAATATATGGGGATATCACCATGAAATGGGTGGCCAATGATGGATTTTCATATGGAAATCTTTAAATGCGTTTATCTCGTAAACTAAGCGTCTAATCGCAAAAAGGAGCTTAATTTGTGATCACTATGAATAACTCAAGAAATCCCTTGTAATATATGAGGATATCACCATGAAATGGGTGGCCAATGATGGATTTTCATATGGAAATCTTTAAATGCGTTTATCTCGTAAACTAAGCGTCTAATCGCAAAAAGGAGCTTAATTTGTGATCACTATGAATTACAAAAGAAATCCCTTGTAATATATGGGGATATCACCATGTAATGGGTGGCCAATGATGGATTTTCATATGGAAATCTTTAAATGCGTTTATCTCGTAAACTAAGCGTCTAATCGCAAAAAGGAGCTTAATTTGTGATCACTATGAATAACTCAAGAAATCACTTGTAATATGTGGGGATATCACCATGAAATGGGTGGTCAATGATGGATTTTCATATGGAAATCTTTAAATGCGTTTATCTCGTAAACTAAGCGTCTAATCGCAAAAAGGAGCTTAATTTGTGATCACTATCAATAACTCAAGAAATCCCTTGTAATATATGGGGATATCACCATGAAATGGGTGGCCAATGATGGATTTTCATATGGAAATCTTTAAATGCGTTTATCTCGTAAACTAAGCGTCTAATCGCAAAAAGGAGCTTAATTTGTGATCACTATGAATAACTCAAGAAATCACTTGTAATATGTGGGGATATCACCATGAAATGGGTGGCCAATGATGGATTTTCATATGGAAATCTTTAAATGCGTTTATCTCGTAAACTAAGCGTCTAATCGCAAAAAGGAGCTTAATTTGTGATCACTATGAATTACCCAAGAAATCACTTGTAATATATGGGGATATCACCATGAAATGGGTGGTCAATGATGGATTTTCATATGGATATCTTTAAATGCGTTTATCTCGTAAACTAAGCGTCTAATCGCAAAAAGGAGCTTAATTTGTGATCACTATCAATAACTCAAGAAATCCCTTGTAATATATGGGGATATCACCATGAAATGGGTGGCCAATGATGGATTTTCATATGGAAATCTTTAAATGCGTTTATCTCGTAAACTAAGCGTCTAATCGCAAAAAGGAGCTTAATTTGTGATCACTATGAATAACTCAAGAAATCACTTGTAATATGTGGGGATATCACCATGAAATGGGTGGCCAATGATGGATTTTCATATGGAAATCTTTAAATGCGTTTATCTCGTAAACTAAGCGTCTAATCGCAAAAAGGAGCTTAATTTGTGATCACTATGAATTACTCAAGAAATCACTTGTAATATATGGGGATATCACCATGAAATGGGTGGTCAATGATGGATTTTCATATGGAAATCTTTAAATGCGTTTATCTCGTAAACTAAGCGTCTAATCGCAAAAAGGAGCTTAATTTGTGATCACTATGAATAACTCAAGAAATCACTTGTAATATGTGGGGATATCACCATGAAATGGGTGGTCAATGATGAATTTTCATATGGAAATCTTTATGTGCGTTTATCTCGTAAACTAAGCGTCTAATCGCAAAAAGGAGCTTAATTTGTGATCACTATGAATAACTCAAGAAATCACTTGTAATATGTGGGGATATCACCATGAAATGGGTGGCCAATGATGGATTTTCATATTGAAATCTTTAAATGCGTTTATCTCGTAAACTAAGCGTCTAATCGCAAAAAGGAGCTTAATTTGTGATCACTATGAATAACTCAAGAAATCACTTGTAATATGTGGGGATATCACCATGAAATGGGTGGTCAATGATAGATTTTCATATGGAAATCTTTAAATGCGTTTATCTCGTAAACTAAGCGTCTAATCGCAAAAAGGAGCTTAATTTGTGATCACTATGAATAACTCAAGAAATCACTTGTAATATGTGGGGATATCACCATGAAATGGGTGGCCAATGATGGATTTTCATATGGAAATCTTTAAATGCGTTTATCTCGTAAACTAAGCGTCTAATCGCAAAAAGGAGCTTAATTTGTGATCACTATGAATAACTCAAGAAATCACTTGTAATATGTGGGGATATCACCATGAAATGGGTGGTCAATGATGAATTTTCATATGGAAATCTTTATGTGCGTTTATCTCGTAAACTAAGCGTCTAATCGCAAAAAGGAGCTTAATTTGTGATCACTATAAAATACTTAAGAAATCCCTTGTAATATATGAGGATATCACCATGAAATGGGTGGCCAATGATGGATTTTCATATGGAAATCTTTAAATGCGTTTATCTCGTAAACTAAGCGTCTAATCGCAAAAAGGAGCTTAATTTGTGATCACTATGAATTACAAAAGAAATCCCTTGTAATATATGGGGATATCACCATGTAATCGGTGGCCAATGATGGATTTTCATATGGAAATCTTTAAATGCGTTTATCTCGTAAACTAAGCGTCTAATCGCAAAAAGGAGCTTAATTTGTGATCACTATGAATAACTCAAGAAATCACTTGTAATATGTGGGGATATCACCATGAAATGGGTGGTCAATGATGGATTTTCATATGGAAATCTTTAAATGCGTTTATCTCGTAAACTAAGCGTCTAATCGCAAAAAGGAGCTTAATTTGTGATCACTATCAATAACTCAAGAAATCCCTTGTAATATATGGGGATATCACCATGAAATGGGTGGCCAATGATGGATTTTCATATGGAAATCTTTAAATGCGTTTATCTCGTAAACTAAGCGTCTAATCGCAAAAAGGAGCTTAATTTGTGATCACTATGAATAACTCAAGAAATCACTTGTAATATGTGGGGATATCACCATGAAATGGGTGGCCAATGATGGATTTTCATATGGAAATCTTTAAATGCGTTTATCTCGTAAACTAAGCGTCTAATCGCAAAAAGGAGCTTAATTTGTGATCACTATGAATAACTCAAGAAATCACTTGTAATATGTGGGGATATCACCATGAAATGGGTGGTCAATGATGGATTTTCATATGGAAATCTTTAAATGCGTTTATCTCGTAAACTAAGCGTCTAATCGCAAAAAGGAGCTTAATTTGTGATCACTATGAATTACCCAAGAAATCACTTGTAATATATGGGGATATCACCATGAAATGGGTGGCCAATGATGGATTTTCATATGGAAATCTTTAAATGCGTTTATCTCGTAAACTAAGCGTCTAATCGCAAAAAGGAGCTTAATTTGTGATCACTATGAATAACTCAAGAAATCACTTGTAATATATGGGGATATCACCATGAAATGGGTGGCCAATGATGGATTTTCATATGGAAATCTTTAAATGCGTTTATCTCGTAAACTAAGCGTCTAATCGCAAAAAGGAGCTTAATTTGTGATCACTATGAATTACTCAAGAAATCACTTGTAATATATGGGGATATCACCATGAAATGGGTGGTCAATGATGGATTTTCATATGGAAATCTTTAAATGCGTTTATCTCGTAAACTAAGCGTCTAATCGCAAAAAGGAGCTTAATTTGTGATCACTATGAATAACTCAAGAAATCACTTGTAATATGTGGGGATATCACCATGAAATGGGCGGTCAATGATGAATTTTCATATGGAAATCTTTATGTGCGTTTATCTCGTAAACTAAGCGTCTAATCGCAAAAAGGAGCTTAATTTGTGATCACTATGAATAACTCAAGAAATCACTTGTAATATGTGGGGATATCACCATGAAATGGGTGGTCAATGATGAATTTTCATATGGAAATCTTTATGTGCGTTTATCTCGTAAACTAAGCGTCTAATCGCAAAAAGGAGCTTAATTTGTGATCACTATGAATAACTCAAGAAATCACTTGTAATATGTGGGGATATCACCATGAAATGGGTGGCCAATGATGGATTTTCATATGGAAATCTTTAAATGCGTTTATCTCGTAAACTAAGCGTCTAATCGCAAAAAGGAGCTTAATTTGTGATCACTATGAATAACTCAAGAAATCCCTTGTAATATATGAGGATATCACCATGAAATGGGTGGCCAATGATGGATTTTCATATTGAAATCTTTAAATGCGTTTATCTCGTAAACTAAGCGTCTAATCGCAAAAAGGAGCTTAATTTGTGATCACTATCAATAACTCAAGAAATCCCTTGTAATATATGGGGATATCACCATGAAATGGGTGGCCAATGATGGATTTTCATATGGAAATCTTTAAATGCGTTTATCTCGTAAACTAAGCGTCTAATCGCAAAAAGGAGCTTAATTTGTGATCACTATGAATAACTCAAGAAATCCCTTGTAATATATGAGGATATCACCATGAAATGGGTGGCCAATGATGGATTTTCATATGGAAATCTTTAAATGCGTTTATCTCGTAAACTAAGCGTCTAATCGCAAAAAGGAGCTTAATTTGTGATCACTATGAATTACAAAAGAAATCCCTTGTAATATATGGGGATATCACCATGTAATGGGTGGCCAATGATGGATTTTCATATGGAAATCTTTAAATGCGTTTATCTCGTAAACTAAGCGTCTAATCGCAAAAAGGAGCTTAATTTGTGATCACTATGAATAACTCAAGAAATCACTTGTAATATGTGGGGATATCACCATGAAATGGGTGGTCAATGATGGATTTTCATATGGAAATCTTTAAATGCGTTTATCTCGTAAACTAAGCGTCTAATCGCAAAAAGGAGCTTAATTTGTGATCACTATCAATAACTCAAGAAATCCCTTGTAATATATGGGGATATCACCATGAAATGGGTGGCCAATGATGGATTTTCATATGGAAATCTTTAAATGCGTTTATCTCGTAAACTAAGCGTCTAATCGCAAAAAGGAGCTTAATTTGTGATCACTATGAATAACTCAAGAAATCACTTGTAATATGTGGGGATATCACCATGAAATGGGTGGCCAATGATGGATTTTCATATGGAAATCTTTAAATGCGTTTATCTCGTAAACTAAGCGTCTAATCGCAAAAAGGAGCTTAATTTGTGATCACTATGAATTACCCAAGAAATCACTTGTAATATATGGGGATATCACCATGAAATGGGTGGTCAATGATGGATTTTCATATGGATATCTTTAAATGCGTTTATCTCGTAAACTAAGCGTCTAATCGCAAAAAGGAGCTTAATTTGTGATCACTATCAATAACTCAAGAAATCCCTTGTAATATATGGGGATATCACCATGAAATGGGTGGCCAATGATGGATTTTCATATGGAAATCTTTAAATGCGTTTATCTCGTAAACTAAGCGTCTAATCGCAAAAAGGAGCTTAATTTGTGATCACTATGAATAACTCAAGAAATCACTTGTAATATGTGGGGATATCACCATGAAATGGGTGGCCAATGATGGATTTTCATATGGAAATCTTTAAATGCGTTTATCTCGTAAACTAAGCGTCTAATCGCAAAAAGGAGCTTAATTTGTGATCACTATCAATAACTCAAGAAATCCCTTGTAATATATGGGGATATCACCATGAAATGGGTGGCCAATGATGGATTTTCATATGGAAATCTTTAAATGCGTTTATCTCGTAAACTAAGCGTCTAATCGCAAAAAGGAGCTTAATTTGTGATCACTATGAATTACAAAAGAAATCCCTTGTAATATATGGGGATATCACCATGTAATCGGTGGCCAATGATGGATTTTCATATGGAAATCTTTAAATGCGTTTATCTCGTAAACTAAGCGTCTAATCGCAAAAAGGAGCTTAATTTGTGATCACTATGAATAACTCAAGAAATCACTTGTAATATGTGGGGATATCACCATGAAATGGGTGGTCAATGATGGATTTTCATATGGAAATCTTTAAATGCGTTTATCTCGTAAACTAAGCGTCTAATCGCAAAAAGGAGCTTAATTTGTGATCACTATGAATTACCCAAGAAATCACTTGTAATATATGGGGATATCACCATGAAATGGGTGGTCAATGATGGATTTTCATATGGAAATCTTTAAATGCGTTTATCTCGTAAACTAAGCGTCTAATCGCAAAAAGGAGCTTAATTTGTGATCACTATGAATAACTCAAGAAATCACTTGTAATATGTGGGGATATCACCATGAAATGGGTGGTCAATGATGAATTTTCATATGGAAATCTTTATGTGCGTTTATCTCGTAAACTAAGCGTCTAATCGCAAAAAGGAGCTTAATTTGTGATCACTATGAATAACTCAAGAAATCACTTGTAATATGTGGGGATATCACCATGAAATGGGTGGCCAATGATGGATTTTCATATTGAAATCTTTAAATGCGTTTATCTCGTAAACTAAGCGTCTAATCGCAAAAAGGAGCTTAATTTGTGATCACTATGAATAACTCAAGAAATCACTTGTAATATGTGGGGATATCACCATGAAATGGGTGGTCAATGATGGATTTTCATATGGAAATCTTTAAATGCGTTTATCTCGTAAACTAAGCGTCTAATCGCAAAAAGGAGCTTAATTTGTGATCACTATCAATAACTCAAGAAATCCCTTGTAATATATGAGGATATCACCATGAAATGGGTGGCCAATGATGGATTTTCATATGGAAATCTTTAAATGCGTTTATCTCGTAAACTAAGCGTCTAATCGCAAAAAGGAGCTTAATTTGTGATCACTATGAATAACTCAAGAAATCACTTGTAATATGTGGGGATATCACCATGAAATGGGTGGCCAATGATGGATTTTCATATGGAAATCTTTAAATGCGTTTATCTCGTAAACTAAGCGTCTAATCGCAAAAAGGAGCTTAATTTGTGATCACTATGAATTACCCAAGAAATCACTTGTAATATATGGGGATATCACCATGAAATGGGTGGTCAATGATGGATTTTCATATGGAAATCTTTAAATGCGTTTATCTCGTAAACTAAGCGTCTAATCGCAAAAAGGAGCTTAATTTGTGATCACTATGAATAACTCAAGAAATCACTTGTAATATGTGGGGATATCACCATGAAATGGGTGGTCAATGATGAATTTTCATATGGAAATCTTTATGTGCGTTTATCTCGTAAACTAAGCGTCTAATCGCAAAAAGGAGCTTAATTTGTGATCACTATGAATAACTCAAGAAATCACTTGTAATATGTGGGGATATCACCATGAAATGGGTGGCCAATGATGGATTTTCATATGGAAATCTTTAAATGCGTTTATCTCGTAAACTAAGCGTCTAATCGCAAAAAGGAGCTTAATTTGTGATCACTATGAATTACCCAAGAAATCACTTGTAATATATGGGGATATCACCATGAAATGGGTGGTCAATGATGGATTTTCATATGGAAATCTTTAAATGCGTTTATCTCGTAAACTAAGCGTCTAATCGCAAAAAGGAGCTTAATTTGTGATCACTATGAATAACTCAAGAAATCACTTGTAATATGTGGGGATATCACCATGAAATGGGTGGTCAATGATGAATTTTCATATGGAAATCTTTATGTGCGTTTATCTCGTAAACTAAGCGTCTAATCGCAAAAAGGAGCTTAATTTGTGATCACTATGAATAACTCAAGAAATCACTTGTAATATGTGGGGATATCACCATGAAATGGGTGGCCAATGATGGATTTTCATATTGAAATCTTTAAATGCGTTTATCTCGTAAACTAAGCGTCTAATCGCAAAAAGGAGCTTAATTTGTGATCACTATGAATAACTCAAGAAATCACTTGTAATATGTGGGGATATCACCATGAAATGGGTGGTCAATGATGGATTTTCATATGGAAATCTTTAAATGCGTTTATCTCGTAAACTAAGCGTCTAATCGCAAAAAGGAGCTTAATTTGTGATCACTATCAATAACTCAAGAAATCCCTTGTAATATATGAGGATATCACCATGAAATGGGTGGCCAATGATGGATTTTCATATGGAAATCTTTAAATGCGTTTATCTCGTAAACTAAGCGTCTAATCGCAAAAAGGAGCTTAATTTGTGATCACTATGAATAACTCAAGAAATCACTTGTAATATGTGGGGATATCACCATGAAATGGGTGGTCAATGATGGATTTTCATATGGAAATCTTTAAATGCGTTTATCTCGTAAACTAAGCGTCTAATCGCAAAAAGGAGCTTAATTTGTGATCACTATGAATAACTCAAGAAATCACTTGTAATATGTGGGGATATCACCATGAAATGGGTGGTCAATGATGAATTTTCATATGGAAATCTTTATGTGCGTTTATCTCGTAAACTAAGCGTCTAATCGCAAAAAGGAGCTTAATTTGTGATCACTATGAATAACTCAAGAAATCACTTGTAATATGTGGGGATATCACCATGAAATGGGTGGCCAATGATGGATTTTCATATTGAAATCTTTAAATGCGTTTATCTCGTAAACTAAGCGTCTAATCGCAAAAAGGAGCTTAATTTGTGATCACTATGAATAACTCAAGAAATCACTTGTAATATGTGGGGATATCACCATGAAATGGGTGGCCAATGATGGATTTTCATATGGAAATCTTTAAATGCGTTTATCTCGTAAACTAAGCGTCTAATCGCAAAAAGGAGCTTAATTTGTGATCACTATGAATTACCCAAGAAATCACTTGTAATATATGGGGATATCACCATGAAATGGGTGGTCAATGATGGATTTTCATATGGAAATCTTTAAATGCGTTTATCTCGTAAACTAAGCGTCTAATCGCAAAAAGGAGCTTAATTTGTGATCACTATGAATAACTCAAGAAATCACTTGTAATATGTGGGGATATCACCATGAAATGGGTGGTCAATGATGAATTTTCATATGGAAATCTTTATGTGCGTTTATCTCGTAAACTAAGCGTCTAATCGCAAAAAGGAGCTTAATTTGTGATCACTATGAATAACTCAAGAAATCACTTGTAATATGTGGGGATATCACCATGAAATGGGTGGCCAATGATGGATTTTCATATTGAAATCTTTAAATGCGTTTATCTCGTAAACTAAGCGTCTAATCGCAAAAAGGAGCTTAATTTGTGATCACTATGAATAACTCAAGAAATCACTTGTAATATGTGGGGATATCACCATGAAATGGGTGGTCAATGATGGATTTTCATATGGAAATCTTTAAATGCGTTTATCTCGTAAACTAAGCGTCTAATCGCAAAAAGGAGCTTAATTTGTGATCACTATCAATAACTCAAGAAATCCCTTGTAATATATGAGGATATCACCATGAAATGGGTGGCCAATGATGGATTTTCATATGGAAATCTTTAAATGCGTTTATCTCGTAAACTAAGCGTCTAATCGCAAAAAGGAGCTTAATTTGTGATCACTATGAATAACTCAAGAAATCACTTGTAATATGTGGGGATATCACCATGAAATGGGTGGCCAATGATGGATTTTCATATGGAAATCTTTAAATGCGTTTATCTCGTAAACTAAGCGTCTAATCGCAAAAAGGAGCTTAATTTGTGATCACTATGAATTACCCAAGAAATCACTTGTAATATATGGGGATATCACCATGAAATGGGTGGTCAATGATGGATTTTCATATGGAAATCTTTAAATGCGTTTATCTCGTAAACTAAGCGTCTAATCGCAAAAAGGAGCTTAATTTGTGATCACTATGAATAACTCAAGAAATCACTTGTAATATGTGGGGATATCACCATGAAATGGGTGGTCAATGATGAATTTTCATATGGAAATCTTTATGTGCGTTTATCTCGTAAACTAAGCGTCTAATCGCAAAAAGGAGCTTAATTTGTGATCACTATGAATAACTCAAGAAATCACTTGTAATATGTGGGGATATCACCATGAAATGGGTGGCCAATGATGGATTTTCATATTGAAATCTTTAAATGCGTTTATCTCGTAAACTAAGCGTCTAATCGCAAAAAGGAGCTTAATTTGTGATCACTATGAATAACTCAAGAAATCACTTGTAATATGTGGGGATATCACCATGAAATGGGTGGTCAATGATAGATTTTCATATGGAAATCTTTAAATGCGTTTATCTCGTAAACTAAGCGTCTAATCGCAAAAAGGAGCTTAATTTGTGATCACTATGAATAACTCAAGAAATCACTTGTAATATGTGGGGATATCACCATGAAATGGGTGGTCAATGATGGATTTTCATATGGAAATCTTTAAATGCGTTTATCTCGTAAACTAAGCGTCTAATCGCAAAAAGGAGCTTAATTTGTGATCACTATCAATAACTCAAGAAATCCCTTGTAATATATGGGGATATCACCATGAAATGGGTGGCCAATGATGGATTTTCATATGGAAATCTTTAAATGCGTTTATCTCGTAAACTAAGCGTCTAATCGCAAAAAGGGGCTTAATTTGTGATCACTATGAATAACTCAAGAAATCCCTTGTAATATGTGGGGATATCACCATGAAATGGGTGGCCAATGATGGATTTTCATATGGAAATCTTTAAATGCGTTTATCTCGTAAACTAAGCGTCTAATCGCAAAAAGGAGCTTAATTTGTGATCACTATCAATAACTCAAGAAATCCCTTGTAATATATGGGGATATCACCATGAAATGGGTGGCCAATGATGGATTTTCATATGGAAATCTTTAAATGCGTTTATCTCGTAAACTAAGCGTCTAATCGCAAAAAGGAGCTTAATTTGTGATCACTATGAATAACTCAAGAAATCCCTTGTAATATGTGGGGATATCACCATGAAATGGGTGGCCAATGATGGATTTTCATATGGAAATCTTTAAATGCGTTTATCTCGTAAACTAAGCGTCTAATCGCAAAAAGGAGCTTAATTTGTGATCACTATAAAATATTTAAGAAATCCCTTGTAATATATGGGGATATCACCATGAAATGGGTGGCCAATGATGGATTTTCATATGGAAATCTTTAAATGCGTTTATCTCGTAAACTAAGCGTCTAATCGCAAAAAGGAGCTTAATTTGTGATCACTATCAATAACTCAAGAAATCCCTTGTAATATATGGGGATATCACCATGAAATGGGTGGCCAATGATGGATTTTCATATGGAAATCTTTAAATGCGTTTAACTCGTAAACTAAGCGTCTAATCGCAAAAAGGAGCTTAATTTGTGATCACTATGAATAACTCAAGAAATCACTTGTAATATGTGGGGATATCACCATGAAATGGGTGGCCAATGATGGATTTTCATATGGAAATCTTTAAATGCGTTTATCTCGTAAACTAAGCGTCTAATCGCAAAAAGGAGCTTAATTTGTGATCACTATGAATTACCCAAGAAATCACTTGTAATATATGGGGATATCACCATGAAATGGGTGGTCAATGATGGATTTTCATATGGAAATCTTTAAATGCGTTTATCTCGTAAACTAAGCGTCTAATCGCAAAAAGGAGCTTAATTTGTGATCACTATGAATAACTCAAGAAATCACTTGTAATATGTGGGGATATCACCATGAAATGGGTGGCCAATGATGGATTTTCATATGGAAATCTTTAAATGCGTTTATCTCGTAAACTATGCGTCTAATCGCAAAAAGGAGCTTAATTTGTGATCACTATGAATAACTCAAGAAATCACTTGTAATATGTGGGGATATCACCATGAAATGGGTGGTCAGTGATGAATTTTCATATGGAAATCTTTATGTGCGTTTATCTCGTAAACTAAGCGTCTAATCGCAAAAAGGAGCTTAATTTGTGATCACTATGAATAACTCAAGAAATCACTTGTAATATGTGGGGATATCACCATGAAATGGGTGGCCAATGATGGATTTTCATATTGAAATCTTTAAATGCGTTTATCTCGTAAACTAAGCGTCTAATCGCAAAAAGGAGCTTAATTTGTGATCACTATGAATAACTCAAGAAATCACTTGTAATATGTGGGGATATCACCATGAAATGGGTGGTCAATGATAGATTTTCATATGGAAATCTTTAAATGCGTTTATCTCGTAAACTAAGCGTCTAATCGCAAAAAGGAGCTTAATTTGTGATCACTATGAATAACTCAAGAAATCACTTGTAATATGTGGGGATATGAAATGGGTGGTCAATGATGGATTTTCATATGGAAATCTTTAAATGCGTTTATCTCGTAAACTAAGCGTCTAATCGCAAAAAGGAGCTTAATTTGTGATCACTATGAATAACTCGAGAAATCCCTTGTAATATATGGGGATATCACCATGAAATGGGTGGCCAATGATGGATTTTCATATGGAAATCTTTAAATGCGTTTATCTCGTAAACTAAGCGTCTAATCGCAAAAAGGAGCTTAATTTGTGATCACTATGAATAACTCAAGAAATCCCTTGTAATATATGGGGATATCACCATGAAATGGGTGGCCAATGATGGATTTTCATATGGAAATCTTTAAATGCGTTTATCTCGTAAACTAAGCGTCTAATCGCAAAAAGGAGCTTAATTTGTGATCACTATGAATTACTCAAGAAATCACTTATAATATGTGGGGATATCACCATGAAATGGGTGGCCAATGATGGATTTTCATATGGAAATCTTTAAATGCGTTTATCTCGTAAACTAAGCGTCTAATCGCAAAAAGGAGTTTAATTTGTGATCACTATAAAATACTTAAGAAATCCCTTGTAATATATGAGGATATCACCATGAAATGGGTGGCCAATGATGGATTTTCATATGGAAATCTTTAAATGCGTTTATCTCGTAAACTAAGCGTCTAATCGCAAAAAGGAGCTTAATTTGTGATCACTATGAATAACTCAAGAAATCCCTTGTAATATATGGGGATATGACCATGAAATGGGTGGCCAATGATGGATTTTCATATGGAAATCTTTAAATGCGTTTATCTCGTAAACTAAGCGTCTAATCGCAAAAAGGAGCTTAATTTGTGATCACTATCAATAACTCAAGAAATCCCTTGTAATATATGGGGATATCACCATGAAATGGGTGGCCAATGATGGATTTTCATATGGAAATCTTTAAATGCGTTTATCTCGTAAACTAAGCGTCTAATCGCAAAAAGGAGCTTAATTTGTGATCACTATGAATAACTAAAGAAATCACTTGTAATATGTGGGGATATCACCATGAAATGGGTGGTCAATGATGGATTTTCATATGGAAATCTTTAAATGCGTTTATCTCGTAAACTAAGCGTCTAATCGCAAAAAGGAGCTTAATTTGTGATCACTATCAATAACTCAAGAAATCCCTTGTAATATATGGGGATATCACCATGAAATGGGTGGCCAATGATGGATTTTCATATGGAAATCTTTAAATGCGTTTATCTCGTAAACTAAGCGTCTAATCGCAAAAAGGAGCTTAATTTGTGATCACTATGAATAACTCAAGAAATCACTTGTAATATGTGGGGATATCACCATGAAATGGGTGGTCAATGATGGATTTTCATATGGAAATCTTTAAATGCGTTTATCTCGTAAACTAAGCGTCTAATCGCAAAAAGGAGCTTAATTTGTGATCACTATGAATAACTCAAGAAATCACTTGTAATATGTGGGGATATCACCATGAAATGGGTGGATTTTCATATGGAAATCTTTAAATGCGTTTATCTCGTAAACTAAGCGTCTAATCGCAAAAAGGAGCTTAATTTGTGATCACTATGAATAACTCAAGAAATCACTTGTAATATATGGGGATATCACCATGTAATGGGTGGCCAATGATGGATTTTCATATGGAAATCTTTAAATGCGTTTATCTCGTAAACTAAGCGTCTAATCGCAAAAAGGAGCTTAATTTGTGATCACTATGAATAACTCAAGAAATCACTTGTAATATGTGGGGATATCACCATGAAATGGGTGGTCAATGATGGATTTTCATACGGAAATCTTTAAATGCGTTTATCTCGTAAACTAAGCGTCTAATCGCAAAAAGGAGCTTAATTTGTGATCACTATCAATAACTCAAGAAATCCCTTGTAATATATGGGGATATCACCATGAAATGGGTGGCCAATGATGGATTTTCATATGGAAATCTTTAAATGCGTTTATCTCGTAAACTAAGCGTCTAATCGCAAAAGGAGCTTAATGAAAATCCATCATTGACCACCCATTTCATGGTGATATCCCCACATATTACAAGTGATTTCTTGAGTTATTCATAGTGATCACAAATTAAGCTCCTTTTTGCGATTAGACGTTTAGTTTACGAGATAAACGCATTTAAAGATTTCCATATGAAAATCCATCATTGGCCACCCATTTCATGGTGATATCCCCATATATTACAAGGGATTTCTTGAGTTATTGATAGTGGAAATCTTTAAATGCGTTTATCTCGTAAACTAAGCGTCTAATCGCAAAAAGGAGCTTAATTTGTGATCACTATCAATAACTCAAGAAATCCCTTGTAATATATGGGGATATCACCATGAAATGGGTGGCCAATGATGGATTTTCATATGGAAATCTTTAAATGCGTTTATCTCGTAAACTAAGCGTCTAATCGCAAAAAGGAGCTTAATTTGTGATCACTATGAATAACTCAAGAAATCACTTGTAATATGTGGGGATATCACCATGAAATGGGTGGCCAATGATGGATTTTCATATGGAAATCTTTAAATGCGTTTATCTCGTAAACTAAGCGTCTAATCGCAAAAAGGAGCTTAATTTGTGATCACTATGAATAACTCAAGAAATCCCTTGTAATATATGGGGATATCACCATGAAATGGGTGGCCAATGATGGATTTTCATATGGAAATCTTTAAATGCGTTTATCTCGTAGACTAAGCGTCTAATCGCAAAAAGGAGCTTAATTTGTGATCACTATGAATAACTCAAGAAATCACTTGTAATATATGGGGATATCACCATGTAATGGGTGGCCAATGATGGATTTTCATATGGAAATCTTTAAATGCGTTTATCTCGTAAACTAAGCGTCTAATCGCAAAAAGGAGCTTAATTTGTGATCACTATCAATAACTCAAGAAATCCCTTGTAATATATGGGGATATCACCATGAAATGGGTGGTCAATGATGGATTTTCATATGGAAATCTTTAAATGCGTTTATCTCGTAAACTAAGCGTCTAATCGCAAAAAGGAGCTTAATTTGTGATCACTATGAATAACTCAAGAAATCACTTGTAATATGTGGGGATATCACCATGAAATGGGTGGCCAATGATGGATTTTCATATGGAAATCTTTAAATGCGTTTATCTCGTAAACTAAGCGTCTAATCGCAAAAAGGAGCTTAATTTGTGATCACTATGAATAACTCAAGAAATCCCTTGTAATATATGGGGATATCACCATGAAATGGGTGGCTAATGATGGATTTTCATATGGAAATCTTTAAATGCGTTTATCTCGTAAACTAAGCGTCTAATCGCAAAAAGGAGCTTAATTTGTGATCACTATAAAATACTTAAGAAATCCCTTGTAATATATGGGGATATCACCATGAAATGGGTGGCCAATGATGGATTTTCATATGGAAATCTTTAAATGCGTTTATCTCGTAAACTAAGCGTCTAATCGCAAAAAGGAGCTTAATTTGTGATCACTATGAATAACTCAAGAAATCACTTGCAATATGTGGGGATATCACCATGAAATGGGTGGTCAATGATGGATTTTCATATGGAAATCTTTAAATGCGTTTATCTCGTAAACTAAGCGTCTAATCGCAAAAAGGAGCTTAATTTGTGATCACTATCAATAACTCAAGAAATCCCTTGTAATATATGGGGATATCACCATGAAATGGGTGGCCAATGATGGATTTTCATATGAAAATCTTTAAATGCGTTTATCTCGTAAACTAAGCGTCTAATCGCAAAAAGGAGCTTAATTTGTGATCACTACGAATAACTCAAGAAATCACTTGTAATATGTGGGGATATCACCATGAAATGGGTGGTCAATGATGGATTTTCATATGGAAATCTTTAAATGCGTTTATCTCGTAAACTAAGCGTCTAATCGCAAAAAGGAGCTTAATTTGTGATCACTATGAATAACTCAAGAAATCACTTGTAATATGTGGGGATATCACCATGAAATGGGTGGCCAATGATGGATTTTCATATGGAAATCTTTAAATGCGTTTATCTCGTAAACTAAGCGTCTAATCGCAAAAAGGAGCTTAATTTGTGATCACTATGAATTACCCAAGAAATCACTTGTAATATATGGGGATATCACCATGAAATGGGTGGTCAATGATGGATTTTCATATGGAAATCTTTAAATGCGTTTATCTCGTAAACTAAGCGTCTAATCGCAAAAAGGAGCTTAATTTGTGATCACTATGAATAACTCAAGAAATCACTTGTAATATGTGGGGATATCACCATGAAATGGGTGGTCAATGATGGATTTTCATATGGTAATCTTTAAATGCGTTTATCTCGTAAACTAAGCGTCTAATCGCAAAAAGGAGCTTAATTTGTGATCACTATGAATTACCCAAGAAATCACTTGTAATATATGGGGATATCACCATGTAATGGGTGGCCAATGATGGATTTTCATATGGATATCTTTAAATGCGTTTATCTCGTAAACTAAGCGTCTAATCGCAAAAAGGAGCTTAATTTGTGATTACTATGAATAACTCAAGAAATCACTTGTAATATGTGGGGATATCACCATGAAATGGGTGGTCAATGATGGATTTTCATATGGAAATCTTTAAATGCGTTTATCTCGTAAACTAAGCGTCTAATCGCAAAAAGGAGCTTAATTTGTGATCACTATAAAATACTTAAGAAATCCCTTGTAATATGTGGGGATATCACCATGAAATGGGTGGCCAATGATGGATTTTCATATGGAAATCTTTAAATGCGTTTATCTCGTAAACTAAGCGTCTAATCGCAAAAAGGAGCTTAATTTGTGATCACTATGAATAACTCAAGAAATCACTTGTAATATGTAGGGATAGCACCATGAAATGGGTGGCCAATGATGGATTTTCATATGGAAATCTTTAAATGCGTTTATCTCGTAAACTAAGCGTCTAATCGCAAAAAGGGGGATATCACCATGAAATGGGTGGCCAATGATGGATTTTCATATGGAAATCTTTAAATGCGTTTATCTCGTAAACTAAGCGTCTAATCGCAAAAAGGAGCTTAATTTGTGATCACTATGAATTACCCAAGAAATCACTTGTAATATATGGGGATATCACCATGTAATGGGTGGCCAATGATGGATTTTCATATGGAAATCTTTAAATGCGTTTATCTCGTAAACTAAGCGTCTAATCGCAAAAAGGAGCTTAATTTGTGATTACTATGAATAACTCAAGAAATCACTTGTAATATGTGGGGATATCACCATGAAATGGGTGGTCAATGATGGATTTTCATATGGAAATCTTTAAATGCGTTTATCTCGTAAACTAAGCGTCTAATCGCAAAAAGGAGCTTAATTTGTGATCACTATGAATAACTCAAGAAATCACTTGTAATATGTAGGGATAGCACCATGAAATGGGTGGCCAATGATGGATTTTCATATGGAAATCTTTAAATGCGTTTATCTCGTAAACTAAGCGTCTAATCGCAAAAAGGAGCTTAATTTGTGATCACTATAAAATACTTAAGAAATCCCTTGTAATATGTGGGGATATCACCATGAAATGGGTGGCCAATGATGGATTTTCATATGGAAATCTTTAAATGCGTTTATCTCGTAAACTAAGCGTCTAATCGCAAAAAGGAGCTTAATTTGTGATCACTATGAATTACCCAAGAAAGCACTTGTAATATATGGGGATATCACCATGAAATGGGTGGTCAATGATGGATTTTCATATGGAAATCTTTAAATGCGTTTATCTCGTAAACTAAGCGTCTAATCGCAAAAAGGAGCTTAATTTGTGATCACTATAAAATACTTAAGAAATCCCTTGTAATATGTGGGGATATCACCATGAAATGGGTGGCCAATGATGGATTTTCATATGGAAATCTTTAAATGCGTTTATCTCGTAAACTAAGCGTCTAATCGCAAAAAGGAGCTTAATTTGTGATCACTATGAATTACCCAAGAAATCACTTGTAATATATGGGGATATCACCATGAAATGGGTGGTCAATGATGGATTTTCATATGGAAATCTTTAAATGCGTTTATCTCGTAAACTAAGCGTCTAATCGCAAAAAGGAGCTTAATTTGTGATCACTATAAAATACTTAAGAAATCCCTTGTAATATATGAGGATATCACCATGAAATGGGTGGCCAATGATGGATTTTCATATGGAAATCTTTAAATGCGTTTATCTCGTAAACTAAGCGTCTAATCGCAAAAAGGAGCTTAATTTGTGATCACTATGAATTACAAAAGAAATCCCTTGTAATATATGGGGATATCACCATGAAATGGGTGGCCAATGGTGGATTTTCATATGGAAATCTTTAAATGCGTTTATCTCGTAAACTAAGCGTCTAATCGCAAAAAGGAGCTTAATTTGTGATCACTATGAATAACTCAAGAAATCACTTGTAATATGTGGGGATATCACCATGAAATGGGTGGTCAATGATGGATTTTCATATGGAAATCTTTAAATGCGGTTATCTCGTAAACTAAGCGTCTAATCGCAAAAAGGAGCTTAATTTGTGATCACTATGAATAACTCAAGAAATCACTTGCAATATGTGGGGATATCACCATGAAATGGGTGGCCAATGATGGATTTTCATATGGAAATCTTTAAATGCGTTTATCTCGTAAACTAAGCGTCTAATCGCAAAAAGGAGCTTAATTTGTGATCACTATGAATTACCCAAGAAATCACTTGTAATATATGGGGATATCACCATAAAATGGGTGGTCAATGATGGATTTTCATATGGAAATCTTTAAATGCGTTTATCTCGTAAACTAAGCGTCTAATCGCAAAAAGGAGCTTAATTTGTGATCACTATGAATAACTAAAGAAATCACTTGTAATATGTGGGGATATCACCATGAAATGGGTGGTCAATGATGAATTTTCATATGGAAATCTTTAAATGCGTTTATCTCGTAAACTAAGCGTCTAATCGCAAAAAGGAGCTTAATTTGTGATCACTATAAAATACTTAAAAAATCCCTTGTAATATATGGGGATATCACCATGAAATGGGTGGCCAATGATGGATTTTCATATGGAAATCTTTAAATGCGTTTATCTCGTAAACTAAGCGTCTAATCGCAAAAAGGAGCTTAATTTGTGATCACTATGAATAACTCAAGAAATCACTTGTAATATGTGGGGATATCACCATGAAATGGGTGGTCAATGATGGATTTTCATATGGAAATCTTTAAATGCGTTTATCTCGTAAACTAAGCGTCTAATCGCAAAAAGGAGCTTAATTTGTGATCACTATCAATAACTCCCTTGTAATATATGGGGATATCACCATGAAATGGGTGGCCAATGATGGATTTTCATATGGAAATCTTTAAATGCGTTTATCTCGTAAACTAAGCGTCTAATCGCAAAAAGGAGCTTAATTTGTGATCACTATGAATTACCCAAGAAATCACTTGTAATATATGGGGATATCACCATGAAATGGGTGGTCAATGATGGATTTTCATATGGAAATCTTTAAATGCGTTTATCTCGTAAACTAAGCGTCTAATCGCAAAAAGGAGCTTAATTTGTGATCACTATAAAATACTTAAAAAATCCCTTGTAATATATGGGGATATCACCATGAAATGGGTGGCCAATGATGGATTTTCATATGGAAATCTTTAAATGCGTTTATCTCGTAAACTAAGCGTCTAATCGCAAAAAGGAGCTTAATTGGGATCACTATGAATAACTCAAGAAATCACTTGTAATATGTGGGGATATCACCATGAAATGGGTGGTCAATGATGGATTTTCATATGGAAATCTTTAAATGCGTTTATCTCGTAAACTAAGCGTCTAATCGCAAAAAGGAGCTTAATTTGTGATCACTATGAATAACTCAAAAAATCACTTGTAATATATGGGGATATCACCATGAAATGGGTGGTCAATGATGGATTTTCATATGGAAATCTTTAAATGCGTTTATCTCGTAAACTAAGCGTCTAATCGCAAAAAGGAGCTTAATTTGTGATCACTATGAATAACTCAAGAAATCACTTGTAATATGTGGGGATATCACCATGAAATGGGTGGTCAATGATGGATTTTCATATGGAAATCTTTAAATGCGTTTATCTCGTAAACTAAGCGTCTAATCGCAAAAAGGAGCTTAATTTGTGATCACTATGAATTACCCAAGAAATCACTTGTAATATATGGGGATATCACCATGAAATGGGTGGTCAATGATGGATTTTCATATGGAAATCTTTAAATGCGTTTATCTCGTAAACTAAGCGTCTAATCGCAAAAAGGAGCTTAATTGGGATCACTATGAATAACTCAAGAAATCACTTGTAATATGTGGGGATATCACCATGAAATGGGTGGTCAATGATGGATTTTCATATGGAAATCTTTAAATGCGTTTATCTCGTAAACTAAGCGTCTAATCGCAAAAAGGCGCTTAATTTGTGATCACTATGAATAACTCAAAAAATCACTTGTAATATATGGGGATATCACCATGAAATGGGTGGTCAATGATGGATTTTCATATGGAAATCTTTAAATGCGTTTATCTCGTAAACTAAGCGTCTAATCGCAAAAAGGAGCTTAATTTGTGATCACTATGAATAACTCAAGAAATCACTTGTAATATGTGGGGATATCACCATGAAATGGGTGGTCAATGATGGATTTTCATATGGAAATCTTTAAATGCGTTTATCTCGTAAACTAAGCGTCTAATCGCAAAAAGGAGCTTAATTTGTGATCACTATGAATTACCCAAGAAATCACTTGTAATATATGGGGATATCACCATGAAATGGGTGGTCAATGATGGATTTTCATATGGAAATCTTTAAATGCGTTTATCTCGTAAACTAAGCGTCTAATCGCAAAAAGGAGCTTAATTTGTGATCACTATGAATAACTCAAGAAATCACTTGTAATATGTGGGGATATCACCATGAAATGGGTGGTCAATGATGGATTTTCATATGGAAATCTTTAAATGCGTTTATCTCGTAAACTAAGCGTCTAATCGCAAAAAGGAGCTTAATTTGTGATCACTATCAATAACTCAAGAAATCCCTTGTAATATATGGGGATATCACCATGAAATGGGTGGCCAATGATGGATTTTCATATGGAAATCTTTAAATGCGTTTATCTCGTAAACTAAGCGTCTAATCGCAAAAAGGAGCTTAATTTGTGATCACTATGAATAACTCAAGAAATCACTTGTAATATGTGGGGATATCACCATGAAATGGGTGGCCAATGATGGATTTTCATATGGAAATCTTTAAATGCGTTTATCTCGTAAACTAAGCGTCTAATCGCAAAAAGGAGTTTAATTTGTGATCACTATAAAATACTTAAGAAATCCCTTGTAATATATGAGGATATCACCATGAAATGGGTGGCCAATGATGGATTTTCATATGGAAATCTTTAAATGCGTTTATCTCGTAAACTAAGCGTCTAATCGCAAAAAGGAGCTTAATTTGTGATCACTATGAATAACTCAAGAAATCACTTGTAATATGTGGGGATATCACCATGAAATGGGTGGTCAATGATGAATTTTCATATGGAAATCTTTATGTGCGTTTATCTCGTAAACTAAGCTTAATTTGTGATCACTATGAATAACTCAAGAAATCACTTGTAATATGTGGGGATATCACCATGAAATGGGTGGCCAATGATGGATTTTCATATGGAAATCTTTAAATGCGTTTATCTCGTAAACTAAGCGTCTAATCGCAAAAAGGAGCTTAATTTGTGATCATTATGAATAACTCAAGAAATCACTTGTAATATGTGGGGATATCACCATGAAATGGGTGGCCAATGATGGATTTTCATATGGAAATCTTTAAATGCGTTTATCTCGAAAACTAAGCGTCTAATCGCAAAAAGGAGTTTAATTTGTGATCACTATAAAATACTTAAGAAATCCCTTGTAATATATGAGGATATCACCATGAAATGGGTGGCCAATGATGGATTTTCATATGGAAATCTTTAAATGCGTTTATCTCGTAAACTAAGCGTCTAATCGCAAAAATGAGCTTAATTTGTGATCACTATGAATAACTCAAGAAATCACTTGTAATATGTGGGGATATCACCATGAAATGGGTGGTCAATGATGAATTTTCATATGGAAATCTTTATGTGCGTTTATCTCGTAAACTAAGCGTCTAATCGCAAAAAGGAGCTTAATTTGTGATCACTATGAATAACTCAAGAAATTACTTGTAATATGTGGGGATATCACCATGAAGTGGGTGGCCAATGATGGATTTTCATATGGAAATCTTTAAATGCGTTTATCTCGTAAACTAAGCGTCTAATCGCAAAAAGGAGCTTAATTTGTGATCACTATGAATAACTCAAGAAATCACTAGTAATATGTGGGGATATCACCATGAAATGGGTGGTCAATGATGGATTTTCATATGGAAATCTTTAAATGCGTTTATCTCGTAAACTAAGCGTCTAATCGCAAAAAGGAGCTTAATTTGTGATCACTATGAATAACTCAAGAAATCCCTTGTAATATATGGGGATATCACCATGAAATGGGTGGCCAATGATGGATTTTCATATGGAAATCTTTAAATGCGTTTATCTCGTAAACTAAGCGTCTAATCGCAAAAAGGAGCTTAATTTGTGATCACTATGAATTACCCAAGAAATCACTTGTAATATGTGGGGATATCACCATGAAATGGGTGGTCAATGATGAATTTTCATATGGAAATCTTTAAATGCGTTTATCTCGTAAACTAAGCGTCTAATCGCAAAAAGGAGCTTAATTTGTGATCACTATGAATAACTCAAGAAATCACTTGTAATATGTGGGGATATCACCATGAAATGGGTGGCCAATGATGGATTTTCATATGGAAATCTTTAAATGCGTTTATCTCGTAAACTAAGCGTCTAATCGCAAAAAGGAGTTTAATTTGTGATCACTATAAAATACTTAAGAAATCCCTTATAATATATGAGGATATCACCATGAAATGGGTGGCCAATGATGGATTTTCATATGGAAATCTTTAAATGCGTTTATCTCGTAAACTAAGCGTCTAATCGCAAAAAGGAGCTTAATTTGTGATCACTATGAATAACTCAAGAAATCACTTGTAATATGTGGGGATATCACCATGAAATGGGTGGCCAATGATGGATTTTCATATGGAAATCTTTAAATGCGTTTATCTCGTAAACTAAGCGTCTAATCGCAAAAAGGAGCTTAATTTGTGATCACTATGAATAACTCAAGAAATCACTTGTAATATGTGGGGATATCACCATGAAATGGGTGGTCAATGATGAATTTTCATATGGAAATCTTTATGTGCGTTTATCTCGTAAACTAAGCGTCTAATCGCAAAAAGGAGCTTAATTTGTGATCACTATAAAATACTTAAGAAATCCCTTGTAATATATGAGGATATCACCATGAAATGGGTGGCCAATGATGGATTTTCATATGGAAATCTTTAAATGCGTTTATCTCGTAAACTAAGCGTCTAATCGCAAAAAGGAGCTTAATTTGTGATCACTATGAATTACAAAAGAAATCCCTTGTAATATATGGGGATATCACCATGTAATGGGTGGCCAATGATGGATTTTCATATGGAAATCTTTAAATGCGTTTATCTCGTAAACTAAGCGTCTAATCGCAAAAAGGAGCTTAATTTGTGATCACTATGAATAACTCAAGAAATCACTTGTAATATGTGGGGATATCACCATGAAATGGGTGGTCAATGATGGATTTTCATATGGAAATCTTTAAATGCGTTTATCTCGTAAACTAAGCGTCTAATCGCAAAAAGGAGCTTAATTTGTGATCACTATCAATAACTCCCTTGTAATATATGGGGATATCACCATGAAATGGGTGGCCAATGATGGATTTTCATATGGAAATCTTTAAATGCGTTTATCTCGTAAACTAAGCGTCTAATCGCAAAAAGGAGCTTAATTTGTGATCACTATGAATTACCCAAGAAATCACTTGTAATATATGGGGATATCACCATGAAATGGGTGGTCAATGATGGATTTTCATATGGAAATCTTTAAATGCGTTTATCTCGTAAACTAAGCGTCTAATCGCAAAAAGGAGCTTAATTTGTGATCACTATAAAATACTTAAAAAATCCCTTGTAATATATGGGGATATCACCATGAAATGGGTGGCCAATGATGGATTTTCATATGGAAATCTTTAAATGCGTTTATCTCGTAAACTAAGCGTCTAATCGCAAAAAGGAGCTTAATTGGGATCACTATGAATAACTCAAGAAATCACTTGTAATATGTGGGGATATCACCATGAAATGGGTGGTCAATGATGGATTTTCATATGGAAATCTTTAAATGCGTTTATCTCGTAAACTAAGCGTCTAATCGCAAAAAGGAGCTTAATTTGTGATCACTATGAATAACTCAAAAAATCACTTGTAATATATGGGGATATCACCATGAAATGGGTGGTCAATGATGGATTTTCATATGGAAATCTTTAAATGCGTTTATCTCGTAAACTAAGCGTCTAATCGCAAAAAGGAGCTTAATTTGTGATCACTATGAATAACTCAAGAAATCACTTGTAATATGTGGGGATATCACCATGAAATGGGTGGTCAATGATGGATTTTCATATGGAAATCTTTAAATGCGTTTATCTCGTAAACTAAGCGTCTAATCGCAAAAAGGAGCTTAATTTGTGATCACTATGAATTACCCAAGAAATCACTTGTAATATATGGGGATATCACCATGAAATGGGTGGTCAATGATGGATTTTCATATGGAAATCTTTAAATGCGTTTATCTCGTAAACTAAGCGTCTAATCGCAAAAAGGAGCTTAATTGGGATCACTATGAATAACTCAAGAAATCACTTGTAATATGTGGGGATATCACCATGAAATGGGTGGTCAATGATGGATTTTCATATGGAAATCTTTAAATGCGTTTATCTCGTAAACTAAGCGTCTAATCGCAAAAAGGCGCTTAATTTGTGATCACTATGAATAACTCAAAAAATCACTTGTAATATATGGGGATATCACCATGAAATGGGTGGTCAATGATGGATTTTCATATGGAAATCTTTAAATGCGTTTATCTCGTAAACTAAGCGTCTAATCGCAAAAAGGAGCTTAATTTGTGATCACTATGAATAACTCAAGAAATCACTTGTAATATGTGGGGATATCACCATGAAATGGGTGGTCAATGATGGATTTTCATATGGAAATCTTTAAATGCGTTTATCTCGTAAACTAAGCGTCTAATCGCAAAAAGGAGCTTAATTTGTGATCACTATGAATTACCCAAGAAATCACTTGTAATATATGGGGATATCACCATGAAATGGGTGGTCAATGATGGATTTTCATATGGAAATCTTTAAATGCGTTTATCTCGTAAACTAAGCGTCTAATCGCAAAAAGGAGCTTAATTTGTGATCACTATGAATAACTCAAGAAATCACTTGTAATATGTGGGGATATCACCATGAAATGGGTGGTCAATGATGGATTTTCATATGGAAATCTTTAAATGCGTTTATCTCGTAAACTAAGCGTCTAATCGCAAAAAGGAGCTTAATTTGTGATCACTATCAATAACTCAAGAAATCCCTTGTAATATATGGGGATATCACCATGAAATGGGTGGCCAATGATGGATTTTCATATGGAAATCTTTAAATGCGTTTATCTCGTAAACTAAGCGTCTAATCGCAAAAAGGAGCTTAATTTGTGATCACTATGAATAACTCAAGAAATCACTTGTAATATGTGGGGATATCACCATGAAATGGGTGGCCAATGATGGATTTTCATATGGAAATCTTTAAATGCGTTTATCTCGTAAACTAAGCGTCTAATCGCAAAAAGGAGTTTAATTTGTGATCACTATAAAATACTTAAGAAATCCCTTGTAATATATGAGGATATCACCATGAAATGGGTGGCCAATGATGGATTTTCATATGGAAATCTTTAAATGCGTTTATCTCGTAAACTAAGCGTCTAATCGCAAAAAGGAGCTTAATTTGTGATCACTATGAATAACTCAAGAAATCACTTGTAATATGTGGGGATATCACCATGAAATGGGTGGTCAATGATGAATTTTCATATGGAAATCTTTATGTGCGTTTATCTCGTAAACTAAGCTTAATTTGTGATCACTATGAATAACTCAAGAAATCACTTGTAATATGTGGGGATATCACCATGAAATGGGTGGCCAATGATGGATTTTCATATGGAAATCTTTAAATGCGTTTATCTCGTAAACTAAGCGTCTAATCGCAAAAAGGAGCTTAATTTGTGATCATTATGAATAACTCAAGAAATCACTTGTAATATGTGGGGATATCACCATGAAATGGGTGGCCAATGATGGATTTTCATATGGAAATCTTTAAATGCGTTTATCTCGAAAACTAAGCGTCTAATCGCAAAAAGGAGTTTAATTTGTGATCACTATAAAATACTTAAGAAATCCCTTGTAATATATGAGGATATCACCATGAAATGGGTGGCCAATGATGGATTTTCATATGGAAATCTTTAAATGCGTTTATCTCGTAAACTAAGCGTCTAATCGCAAAAATGAGCTTAATTTGTGATCACTATGAATAACTCAAGAAATCACTTGTAATATGTGGGGATATCACCATGAAATGGGTGGTCAATGATGAATTTTCATATGGAAATCTTTATGTGCGTTTATCTCGTAAACTAAGCGTCTAATCGCAAAAAGGAGCTTAATTTGTGATCACTATGAATAACTCAAGAAATTACTTGTAATATGTGGGGATATCACCATGAAGTGGGTGGCCAATGATGGATTTTCATATGGAAATCTTTAAATGCGTTTATCTCGTAAACTAAGCGTCTAATCGCAAAAAGGAGCTTAATTTGTGATCACTATGAATAACTCAAGAAATCACTAGTAATATGTGGGGATATCACCATGAAATGGGTGGTCAATGATGGATTTTCATATGGAAATCTTTAAATGCGTTTATCTCGTAAACTAAGCGTCTAATCGCAAAAAGGAGCTTAATTTGTGATCACTATGAATAACTCAAGAAATCCCTTGTAATATATGGGGATATCACCATGAAATGGGTGGCCAATGATGGATTTTCATATGGAAATCTTTAAATGCGTTTATCTCGTAAACTAAGCGTCTAATCGCAAAAAGGAGCTTAATTTGTGATCACTATGAATTACCCAAGAAATCACTTGTAATATGTGGGGATATCACCATGAAATGGGTGGTCAATGATGAATTTTCATATGGAAATCTTTAAATGCGTTTATCTCGTAAACTAAGCGTCTAATCGCAAAAAGGAGCTTAATTTGTGATCACTATGAATAACTCAAGAAATCACTTGTAATATGTGGGGATATCACCATGAAATGGGTGGCCAATGATGGATTTTCATATGGAAATCTTTAAATGCGTTTATCTCGTAAACTAAGCGTCTAATCGCAAAAAGGAGTTTAATTTGTGATCACTATAAAATACTTAAGAAATCCCTTATAATATATGAGGATATCACCATGAAATGGGTGGCCAATGATGGATTTTCATATGGAAATCTTTAAATGCGTTTATCTCGTAAACTAAGCGTCTAATCGCAAAAAGGAGCTTAATTTGTGATCACTATGAATAACTCAAGAAATCACTTGTAATATGTGGGGATATCACCATGAAATGGGTGGCCAATGATGGATTTTCATATGGAAATCTTTAAATGCGTTTATCTCGTAAACTAAGCGTCTAATCGCAAAAAGGAGCTTAATTTGTGATCACTATGAATAACTCAAGAAATCACTTGTAATATGTGGGGATATCACCATGAAATGGGTGGTCAATGATGAATTTTCATATGGAAATCTTTATGTGCGTTTATCTCGTAAACTAAGCGTCTAATCGCAAAAAGGAGCTTAATTTGTGATCACTATAAAATACTTAAGAAATCCCTTGTAATATATGAGGATATCACCATGAAATGGGTGGCCAATGATGGATTTTCATATGGAAATCTTTAAATGCGTTTATCTCGTAAACTAAGCGTCTAATCGCAAAAAGGAGCTTAATTTGTGATCACTATGAATTACAAAAGAAATCCCTTGTAATATATGGGGATATCACCATGTAATGGGTGGCCAATGATGGATTTTCATATGGAAATCTTTAAATGCGTTTATCTCGTAAACTAAGCGTCTAATCGCAAAAAGGAGCTTAATTTGTGATCACTATGAATAACTCAAGAAATCACTTGTAATATGTGGGGATATCACCATGAAATGGGTGGTCAATGATGGATTTTCATATGGAAATCTTTAAATGCGTTTATCTCGTAAACTAAGCGTCTAATCGCAAAAAGGAGCTTAATTTGTGATCACTATCAATAACTCAAGAAATCCCTTGTAATATATGGGGATATCACCATGAAATGGGTGGCCAATGATGGATTTTCATATGGAAATCTTTAAATGCGTTTATCTCGTAAACTAAGCGTCTAATCGCAAAAAGGAGCTTAATTTGTGATCACTATGAATAACTCAAGAAATCACTTGTAATATGTGGGGATATCACCATGAAATGGGTGGCCAATGATGGATTTTCATATGGAAATCTTTAAATGCGTTTATCTCGTAAACTAAGCGTCTAATCGCAAAAAGGAGCTTAATTTGTGATCACTATGAATTACCCAAGAAATCACTTGTAATATATGGGGATATCACCATGAAATGGGTGGTCAATGATGGATTTTCATATGGAAATCTTTAAATGCGTTTATCTCGTAAACTAAGCGTCTAATCGCAAAAAGGAGCTTAATTTGTGATCACTATCAATAACTCAAGAAATCCCTTGTAATATATGGGGATATCACCATGAAATGGGTGGCCAATGATGGATTTTCATATGGAAATCTTTAAATGCGTTTATCTCGTAAACTAAGCGTCTAATCGCAAAAAGGAGCTTAATTTGTGATCACTATGAATAACTCAAGAAATCACTTGTAATATGTGGGGATATCACCATGAAATGGGTGGCCAATGATGGATTTTCATATGGAAATCTTTAAATGCGTTTATCTCGTAAACTAAGCGTCTAATCGCAAAAAGGAGCTTAATTTGTGATCACTATGAATTACCCAAGAAATCACTTGTAATATATGGGGATATCACCATGAAATGGGTGGTCAATGATGGATTTTCATATGGAAATCTTTAAATGCGTTTATCTCGTAAACTAAGCGTCTAATCGCAAAAAGGAGCTTAATTTGTGATCACTATGAATAACTCAAGAAATCACTTATAATATGTGGGGATATCACCATGAAATGGGTGGTCAATGATGAATTTTCATATGGAAATCTTTAAATGCGTTTATCTCGTAAACTAAGCGTCTAATCGCAAAAAGGAGCTTAATTTGTGATCACTATGAATTACCCAAGAAATCACTTGTAATATATGGGGATATCACCATGAAATGGGTGGTCAATGATGGATTTTCATATGGAAATCTTTAAATGCGTTTATCTCGTAAACTAAGCGTCTAATCGCAAAAAGGAGCTTAATTTGTGATCACTATGAATAACTCAAGAAATCACTTGTAATATGTGGGGATATCACCATGAAATGGGTGGTCAATGATGAATTTTCATATGGAAATCTTTATGTGCGTTTATCTCGTAAACTAAGCGTCTAATCGCAAAAAGGAGCTTAATTTGTGATCACTATGAATAACTCAAGAAATCACTTGTAATATGTGGGGATATCACCATGAAATGGGTGGCCAATGATGGATTTTCATATTGAAATCTTTAAATGCGTTTATCTCGTAAACTAAGCGTCTAATCGCAAAAAGGAGCTTAATTTGTGATCACTATGAATAACTCAAGAAATCACTTGTAATATGTGGGGATATCACCATGAAATGGGTGGTCAATGATAGATTTTCATATGGAAATCTTTAAATGCGTTTATCTCGTAAACTAAGCGTCTAATCGCAAAAAGGAGCTTAATTTGTGATCACTATGAATAACTCAAGAAATCACTTGTAATATGTGGGGATATCACCATGAAATGGGTGGTCAATGATGGATTTTCATATGGAAATCTTTAAATGCGTTTATCTCGTAAACTAAGCGTCTAATCGCAAAAAGGAGCTTAATTTGTGATCACTATGAATAACTCAAGAAATCCCTTGTAATATATGGGGATATCACCATGAAATGGGTGGTCAATGATGGATTTTCATATGGAAATCTTTAAATGCGTTTATCTCGTAAACTAAGCGTCTAATCGCAAAAAGGAGCATAATTTGTGATCACTATGAATAACTCAAGAAATCACTTGTAATATGTGGGGATATCACCATGAAATGGGTGGCCAATGATGGATTTTCATATGGAAATCTTTAAATGCGTTTATCTCGTAAACTAAGCGTCTAATCGCAAAAAGGAGCTTAATTTGTGATCACTATGAATAACTCAAGAAATCACTTGTAATATGTGGGGATATCACCATGAAATGGGTGGTCAATGATGAATTTTCATATGGAAATCTTTATGTGCGTTTATCTCGTAAACTAAGCGTCTAATCGCAAAAAGGAGCTTAATTTGTGATCACTATAAAATACTTAAGAAATCCCTTGTAATATATGAGGATATCACCATGAAATGGGTGGCCAATGATGGATTTTCATATGGAAATCTTTAAATGCGTTTATCTCGTAAACTAAGCGTCTAATCGCAAAAAGGAGCTTAATTTGTGATCACTATGAATTACAAAAGAAATCCCTTGTAATATATGGGGATATCACCATGTAATGGGTGGCCAATGATGGATTTTCATATGGAAATCTTTAAATGCGTTTATCTCGTAAACTAAGCGTCTAATCGCTAAAAGGAGCTTAATTTGTGATCACTATGAATAACTCAAGAAATCACTTGTAATATGTGGGGATATCACCATGAAATGGGTGGTCAATGATGGATTTTCATATGGAAATCTTTAAATGCGTTTATCTCGTAAACTAAGCGTCTAATCGCAAAAAGGAGCTTAATTTGTGATCACTATCAATAACTCAAGAAATCCCTTGTAATATATGGGGATATCACCATGAAATGGGTGGCCAATGATGGATTTTCATATGGAAATCTTTAAATGCGTTTATCTCGTAAACTAAGCGTCTAATCGCAAAAAGGAGCTTAATTTGTGATCACTATCAATAACTCAAGAAATCCCTTGTAATATATGGGGATATCACCATGAAATGGGTGGCCAATGATGGATTTTCATATGGAAATCTTTAAATGCGTTTATCTCGTAAACTAAGCGTCTAATCGCAAAAAGGAGCTTAATTTGTGATCACTATCAATAACTCAAGAAATCCCTTGTAATATATGGGGATATCACCATGAAATGGGTGGTCAATGATGGATTTTCATATGGAAATCTTTAAATGCGTTTATCTCGTAAACTAAGCGTCTAATCGCAAAAAGGAGCTTAATTTGTGATCACTATCAATAACTCAAGAAATCCCTTGTAATATATGGGGATATCACCATGAAATGGGTGGCCAATGATGGATTTTCATATGGAAATCTTTAAATGCGTTTATCTCGTAAACTAAGCGTCTAATCGCAAAAAGGAGCTTAATTTGTGATCACTATCAATAACTCAAGAAATCCCTTGTAATATATGGGGATATCACCATGAAATGGGTGGCCAATGATGGATTTTCATATGGAAATCTTTAAATGCGTTTATCTCGTAAACTAAGCGTCTAATCGCAAAAAGGAGCTTAATTTGTGATCACTATCAATAACTCAAGAAATCCCTTGTAATATATGGGGATATCACCATGAAATGGGTGGTCAATGATGGATTTTCATATGGAAATCTTTAAATGCGTTTATCTCGTAAACTAAGCGTCTAATCGCAAAAAGGAGCTTAATTTGTGATCACTATCAATAACTCAAGAAATCCCTTGTAATATATGGGGATATCACCATGAAATGGGTGGCCAATGATGGATTTTCATATGGAAATCTTTAAATGCGTTTATCTCGTAAACTAAGCGTCTAATCGCAAAAAGGAGCTTAATTTGTGATCACTATGAATAACTCAAGAAATCCCTTGTAATATATGAGGATATCACCATGAAATGGGTGGCCAATGATGGATTTTCATATTGAAATCTTTAAATGCGTTTATCTCGTAAACTAAGCGTCTAATCGCAAAAAGGAGCTTAATTTGTGATCACTATGAATAACTCAAGAAATCCCTTGTAATATATGGGGATATCACCATGAAATGGGTGGCCAATGATGGATTTTCATATGGAAATCTTTAAATGCGTTTATCTCGTAAACTAAGCGTCTAATCGCAAAAAGGAGCTTAATTTGTGATCACTATGAATAACTCAAGAAATCACTTGTAATATGTGGGGATATCACCATGAAATGGGTGGCCAATGATGGATTTTCATATGGAAATCTTTAAATGCGTTTATCTCGTAAACTATGCGTCTAATCGCAAAAAGGAGCTTAATTTGTGATCACTATGAATTACTCAAGAAATCACTTGTAATATATGGGGATATCACCATGAAATGGGTGGTCAATGATGGATTTTCATATGGAAATCTTTAAATGCGTTTATCTCGTAAACTAAGCGTCTAATCGCAAAAAGGAGCTTAATTTGTGATCACTATGAATAACTCAAGAAATCACTTGTAATATGTGGGGATATCACCATGAAATGGGTGGTCAATGATGAATTTTCATATGGAAATCTTTATGTGCGTTTATCTCGTAAACTAAGCGTCTAATCGCAAAAAGGAGCTTAATTTGTGATCACTATGAATAACTCAAGAAATCACTTGTAATATGTGGGGATATCACCATGAAATGGGTGGCCAATGATGGATTTTCATATGGAAATCTTTAAATGCGTTTATCTCGTAAACTAAGCGTCTAATCGCAAAAAGGAGCTTAATTTGTGATCACTATGAATAACTCAAGAAATCCCTTGTAATATATGAGGATATCACCATGAAATGGGTGGCCAATGATGGATTTTCATATTGAAATCTTTAAATGCGTTTATCTCGTAAACTAAGCGTCTAATCGCAAAAAGGAGCTTAATTTGTGATCACTATCAATAACTCAAGAAATCCCTTGTAATATATGGGGATATCACCATGAAATGGGTGGCCAATGATGGATTTTCATATGGAAATCTTTAAATGCGTTTATCTCGTAAACTAAGCGTCTAATCGCAAAAAGGAGCTTAATTTGTGATCACTATGAATAACTCAAGAAATCCCTTGTAATATATGAGGATATCACCATGAAATGGGTGGCCAATGATGGATTTTCATATGGAAATCTTTAAATGCGTTTATCTCGTAAACTAAGCGTCTAATCGCAAAAAGGAGCTTAATTTGTGATCACTATGAATTACAAAAGAAATCCCTTGTAATATATGGGGATATCACCATGTAATGGGTGGCCAATGATGGATTTTCATATGGAAATCTTTAAATGCGTTTATCTCGTAAACTAAGCGTCTAATCGCAAAAAGGAGCTTAATTTGTGATCACTATGAATAACTCAAGAAATCACTTGTAATATGTGGGGATATCACCATGAAATGGGTGGTCAATGATGGATTTTCATATGGAAATCTTTAAATGCGTTTATCTCGTAAACTAAGCGTCTAATCGCAAAAAGGAGCTTAATTTGTGATCACTATCAATAACTCAAGAAATCCCTTGTAATATATGGGGATATCACCATGAAATGGGTGGCCAATGATGGATTTTCATATGGAAATCTTTAAATGCGTTTATCTCGTAAACTAAGCGTCTAATCGCAAAAAGGAGCTTAATTTGTGATCACTATGAATAACTCAAGAAATCACTTGTAATATGTGGGGATATCACCATGAAATGGGTGGCCAATGATGGATTTTCATATGGAAATCTTTAAATGCGTTTATCTCGTAAACTAAGCGTCTAATCGCAAAAAGGAGCTTAATTTGTGATCACTATGAATTACCCAAGAAATCACTTGTAATATATGGGGATATCACCATGAAATGGGTGGTCAATGATGGATTTTCATATGGATATCTTTAAATGCGTTTATCTCGTAAACTAAGCGTCTAATCGCAAAAAGGAGCTTAATTTGTGATCACTATCAATAACTCAAGAAATCCCTTGTAATATATGGGGATATCACCATGAAATGGGTGGCCAATGATGGATTTTCATATGGAAATCTTTAAATGCGTTTATCTCGTAAACTAAGCGTCTAATCGCAAAAAGGAGCTTAATTTGTGATCACTATGAATAACTCAAGAAATCACTTGTAATATGTGGGGATATCACCATGAAATGGGTGGCCAATGATGGATTTTCATATGGAAATCTTTAAATGCGTTTATCTCGTAAACTAAGCGTCTAATCGCAAAAAGGAGCTTAATTTGTGATCACTATGAATTACTCAAGAAATCACTTGTAATATATGGGGATATCACCATGAAATGGGTGGTCAATGATGGATTTTCATATGGAAATCTTTAAATGCGTTTATCTCGTAAACTAAGCGTCTAATCGCAAAAAGGAGCTTAATTTGTGATCACTATGAATAACTCAAGAAATCACTTGTAATATGTGGGGATATCACCATGAAATGGGTGGTCAATGATGAATTTTCATATGGAAATCTTTATGTGCGTTTATCTCGTAAACTAAGCGTCTAATCGCAAAAAGGAGCATAATTTGTGATCACTATGAATAACTCAAGAAATCACTTGTAATATGTGGGGATATCACCATGAAATGGGTGGCCAATGATGGATTTTCATATGGAAATCTTTAAATGCGTTTATCTCGTAAACTAAGCGTCTAATCGCAAAAAGGAGCTTAATTTGTGATCACTATGAATAACTCAAGAAATCACTTGTAATATGTGGGGATATCACCATGAAATGGGTGGTCAATGATGAATTTTCATATGGAAATCTTTATGTGCGTTTATCTCGTAAACTAAGCGTCTAATCGCAAAAAGGAGCTTAATTTGTGATCACTATAAAATACTTAAGAAATCCCTTGTAATATATGAGGATATCACCATGAAATGGGTGGCCAATGATGGATTTTCATATGGAAATCTTTAAATGCGTTTATCTCGTAAACTAAGCGTCTAATCGCAAAAAGGAGCTTAATTTGTGATCACTATGAATTACAAAAGAAATCCCTTGTAATATATGGGGATATCACCATGTAATCGGTGGCCAATGATGGATTTTCATATGGAAATCTTTAAATGCGTTTATCTCGTAAACTAAGCGTCTAATCGCAAAAAGGAGCTTAATTTGTGATCACTATGAATAACTCAAGAAATCACTTGTAATATGTGGGGATATCACCATGAAATGGGTGGTCAATGATGGATTTTCATATGGAAATCTTTAAATGCGTTTATCTCGTAAACTAAGCGTCTAATCGCAAAAAGGAGCTTAATTTGTGATCACTATCAATAACTCAAGAAATCCCTTGTAATATATGGGGATATCACCATGAAATGGGTGGCCAATGATGGATTTTCATATGGAAATCTTTAAATGCGTTTATCTCGTAAACTAAGCGTCTAATCGCAAAAAGGAGCTTAATTTGTGATCACTATGAATAACTCAAGAAATCACTTGTAATATGTGGGGATATCACCATGAAATGGGTGGCCAATGATGGATTTTCATATGGAAATCTTTAAATGCGTTTATCTCGTAAACTAAGCGTCTAATCGCAAAAAGGAGCTTAATTTGTGATCACTATGAATTACCCAAGAAATCACTTGTAATATATGGGGATATCACCATGAAATGGGTGGTCAATGATGGATTTTCATATGGAAATCTTTAAATGCGTTTATCTCGTAAACTAAGCGTCTAATCGCAAAAAGGAGCTTAATTTGTGATCACTATGAATAACTCAAGAAATCACTTGTAATATGTGGGGATATCACCATGAAATGGGTGGTCAATGATGAATTTTCATATGGAAATCTTTATGTGCGTTTATCTCGTAAACTAAGCGTCTAATCGCAAAAAGGAGCTTAATTTGTGATCACTATGAATAACTCAAGAAATCACTTGTAATATGTGGGGATATCACCATGAAATGGGTGGCCAATGATGGATTTTCATATTGAAATCTTTAAATGCGTTTATCTCGTAAACTAAGCGTCTAATCGCAAAAAGGAGCTTAATTTGTGATCACTATGAATAACTCAAGAAATCACTTGTAATATGTGGGGATATCACCATGAAATGGGTGGTCAATGATGGATTTTCATATGGAAATCTTTAAATGCGTTTATCTCGTAAACTAAGCGTCTAATCGCAAAAAGGAGCTTAATTTGTGATCACTATCAATAACTCAAGAAATCCCTTGTAATATATGAGGATATCACCATGAAATGGGTGGCCAATGATGGATTTTCATATGGAAATCTTTAAATGCGTTTATCTCGTAAACTAAGCGTCTAATCGCAAAAAGGAGCTTAATTTGTGATCACTATGAATAACTCAAGAAATCACTTGTAATATGTGGGGATATCACCATGAAATGGGTGGCCAATGATGGATTTTCATATGGAAATCTTTAAATGCGTTTATCTCGTAAACTAAGCGTCTAATCGCAAAAAGGAGCTTAATTTGTGATCACTATGAATTACCCAAGAAATCACTTGTAATATATGGGGATATCACCATGAAATGGGTGGTCAATGATGGATTTTCATATGGAAATCTTTAAATGCGTTTATCTCGTAAACTAAGCGTCTAATCGCAAAAAGGAGCTTAATTTGTGATCACTATGAATAACTCAAGAAATCACTTGTAATATGTGGGGATATCACCATGAAATGGGTGGTCAATGATGAATTTTCATATGGAAATCTTTATGTGCGTTTATCTCGTAAACTAAGCGTCTAATCGCAAAAAGGAGCTTAATTTGTGATCACTATGAATAACTCAAGAAATCACTTGTAATATGTGGGGATATCACCATGAAATGGGTGGCCAATGATGGATTTTCATATTGAAATCTTTAAATGCGTTTATCTCGTAAACTAAGCGTCTAATCGCAAAAAGGAGCTTAATTTGTGATCACTATGAATAACTCAAGAAATCACTTGTAATATGTGGGGATATCACCATGAAATGGGTGGTCAATGATAGATTTTCATATGGAAATCTTTAAATGCGTTTATCTCGTAAACTAAGCGTCTAATCGCAAAAAGGAGCTTAATTTGTGATCACTATGAATAACTCAAGAAATCACTTGTAATATGTGGGGATATCACCATGAAATGGGTGGTCAATGATGGATTTTCATATGGAAATCTTTAAATGCGTTTATCTCGTAAACTAAGCGTCTAATCGCAAAAAGGAGCTTAATTTGTGATCACTATCAATAACTCAAGAAATCCCTTGTAATATATGGGGATATCACCATGAAATGGGTGGCCAATGATGGATTTTCATATGGAAATCTTTAAATGCGTTTATCTCGTAAACTAAGCGTCTAATCGCAAAAAGGGGCTTAATTTGTGATCACTATGAATAACTCAAGAAATCCCTTGTAATATGTGGGGATATCACCATGAAATGGGTGGCCAATGATGGATTTTCATATGGAAATCTTTAAATGCGTTTATCTCGTAAACTAAGCGTCTAATCGCAAAAAGGAGCTTAATTTGTGATCACTATAAAATATTTAAGAAATCCCTTGTAATATATGGGGATATCACCATGAAATGGGTGGCCAATGATGGATTTTCATATGGAAATCTTTAAATGCGTTTATCTCGTAAACTAAGCGTCTAATCGCAAAAAGGAGCTTAATTTGTGATCACTATCAATAACTCAAGAAATCCCTTGTAATATATGGGGATATCACCATGAAATGGGTGGCCAATGATGGATTTTCATATGGAAATCTTTAAATGCGTTTATCTCGTAAACTAAGCGTCTAATCGCAAAAAGGAGCTTAATTTGTGATCACTATGAATAACTCAAGAAATCACTTGTAATATGTGGGGATATCACCATGAAATGGGTGGCCAATGATGGATTTTCATATGGAAATCTTTAAATGCGTTTATCTCGTAAACTAAGCGTCTAATCGCAAAAAGGAGCTTAATTTGTGATCACTATGAATTACCCAAGAAATCACTTGTAATATATGGGGATATCACCATGAAATGGGTGGTCAATGATGGATTTTCATATGGAAATCTTTAAATGCGTTTATCTCGTAAACTAAGCGTCTAATCGCAAAAAGGAGCTTAATTTGTGATCACTATGAATAACTCAAGAAATCACTTGTAATATGTGGGGATATCACCATGAAATGGGTGGTCAGTGATGAATTTTCATATGGAAATCTTTATGTGCGTTTATCTCGTAAACTAAGCGTCTAATCGCAAAAAGGAGCTTAATTTGTGATCACTATGAATAACTCAAGAAATCACTTGTAATATGTGGGGATATCACCATGAAATGGGTGGCCAATGATGGATTTTCATATTGAAATCTTTAAATGCGTTTATCTCGTAAACTAAGCGTCTAATCGCAAAAAGGAGCTTAATTTGTGATCACTATGAATTACCCAAGAAATCACTTGTAATATATGGGGATATCACCATGAAATGGGTGGTCAATGATGGATTTTCATATGGAAATCTTTAAATGCGTTTATCTCGTAAACTAAGCGTCTAATCGCAAAAAGGAGCTTAATTTGTGATCACTATGAATAACTCAAGAAATCACTTGTAATATGTGGGGATATCACCATGAAATGGGTGGTCAATGATGAATTTTCATATGGAAATCTTTATGTGCGTTTATCTCGTAAACTAAGCGTCTAATCGCAAAAAGGAGCTTAATTTGTGATCACTATGAATAACTCAAGAAATCACTTGTAATATGTGGGGATATCACCATGAAATGGGTGGCCAATGATGGATTTTCATATTGAAATCTTTAAATGCGTTTATCTCGTAAACTAAGCGTCTAATCGCAAAAAGGAGCTTAATTTGTGATCACTATGAATAACTCAAGAAATCACTTGTAATATGTGGGGATATCACCATGAAATGGGTGGTCAATGATAGATTTTCATATGGAAATCTTTAAGTGCGTTTATCTCGTAAACTAAGCGTCTAATCGCAAAAAGGAGCTTAATTTGTGATCACTATGAATAACTCAAGAAATCACTTGTAATATGTGGGGATATCACCATGAAATGGGTGGTCAATGATGGATTTTCATATGGAAATCTTTAAATGCGTTTATCTCGTAAACTAAGCGTCTAATCGCAAAAAGGAGCTTAATTTGTGATCACTATCAATAACTCAAGAAATCCCTTGTAATATATGGGGATATCACCATGAAATGGGTGGCCAATGATGGATTTTCATATGGAAATCTTTAAATGCGTTTATCTCGTAAACTAAGCGTCTAATCGCAAAAAGGGGCTTAATTTGTGATCACTATGAATAACTCAAGAAATCCCTTGTAATATGTGGGGATATCACCATGAAATGGGTGGCCAATGATGGATTTTCATATGGAAATCTTTAAATGCGTTTATCTCGTAAACTAAGCGTCTAATCGCAAAAAGGAGCTTAATTTGTGATCACTATAAAATATTTAAGAAATCCCTTGTAATATATGGGGATATCACCATGAAATGGGTGGCCAATGATGGATTTTCATATGGAAATCTTTAAATGCGTTTATCTCGTAAACTAAGCGTCTAATCGCAAAAAGGAGCTTAATTTGTGATCACTATCAATAACTCAAGAAATCCCTTGTAATATATGGGGATATCACCATGAAATGGGTGGCCAATGATGGATTTTCATATGGAAATCTTTAAATGCGTTTATCTCGTAAACTAAGCGTCTAATCGCAAAAAGGAGCTTAATTTGTGATCACTATGAATAACTCAAGAAATCACTTGTAATATGTGGGGATATCACCATGAAATGGGTGGCCAATGATGGATTTTCATATGGAAATCTTTAAATGCGTTTATCTCGTAAACTAAGCGTCTAATCGCAAAAAGGAGCTTAATTTGTGATCACTATGAATTACCCAAGAAATCACTTGTAATATATGGGGATATCACCATGAAATGGGTGGTCAATGATGGATTTTCATATGGAAATCTTTAAATGCGTTTATCTCGTAAACTAAGCGTCTAATCGCAAAAAGGAGCTTAATTTGTGATCACTATGAATAACTCAAGAAATCACTTGTAATATGTGGGGATATCACCATGAAATGGGTGGTCAGTGATGAATTTTCATATGGAAATCTTTATGTGCGTTTATCTCGTAAACTAAGCGTCTAATCGCAAAAAGGAGCTTAATTTGTGATCACTATGAATAACTCAAGAAATCACTTGTAATATGTGGGGATATCACCATGAAATGGGTGGCCAATGATGGATTTTCATATTGAAATCTTTAAATGCGTTTATCTCGTAAACTAAGCGTCTAATCGCAAAAAGGAGCTTAATTTGTGATCACTATGAATAACTCAAGAAATCACTTGTAATATGTGGGGATATCACCATGAAATGGGTGGTCAATGATAGATTTTCATATGGAAATCTTTAAATGCGTTTATCTCGTAAACTAAGCGTCTAATCGCAAAAAGGAGCTTAATTTGTGATCACTATGAATAACTCAAGAAATCACTTGTAATATGTGGGGATATCACCATGAAATGGGTGGTCAATGATGGATTTTCATATGGAAATCTTTAAATGCGTTTATCTCGTAAACTAAGCGTCTAATCGCAAAAAGGAGCTTAATTTGTGATCACTATGAATAACTCAAGAAATCCCTTGTAATATATGGGGATATCACCATGAAATTGGTGGCCAATGATGGATTTTCATATGGAAATCTTTAAATGCGTTTATCTCGTAAACTAAGCGTCTAATCGCAAAAAGGAGCTTAATTTGTGATCACTATGAATAACTCAAGAAATCCCTTGTAATATATGGGGATATCACCATGAAATGGGTGGCCAATGATGGATTTTCATATGGAAATCTTTAAATGCGTTTATCTCGTAAACTAAGCGTCTAATCGCAAAAAGGAGCTTAATTTGTGATCACTATGAATTACTCAAGAAATCACTTATAATATGTGGGGATATCACCATGAAATGGGTGGCCAATGATGGATTTTCATATGGAAATCTTTAAATGCGTTTATCTCGTAAACTAAGCGTCTAATCGCAAAAAGGAGTTTAATTTGTGATCACTATAAAATACTTAAGAAATCCCTTGTAATATATGAGGATATCACCATGAAATGGGTGGCCAATGATGGATTTTCATATGGAAATCTTTAAATGCGTTTATCTCGTAAACTAAGCGTCTAATCGCAAAAAGGAGCTTAATTTGTGATCACTATGAATAACTCAAGAAATCCCTTGTAATATATGGGGATATGACCATGAAATGGGTGGCCAATGATGGATTTTCATATGGAAATCTTTAAATGCGTTTATCTCGTAAACTAAGCGTCTAATCGCAAAAAGGAGCTTAATTTGTGATCACTATCAATAACTCAAGAAATCCCTTGTAATATATGGGGATATCACCATGAAATGGGTGGCCAATGATGGATTTTCATATGGAAATCTTTAAATGCGTTTATCTCGTAAACTAAGCGTCTAATCGCAAAAAGGAGCTTAATTTGTGATCACTATGAATAACTAAAGAAATCACTTGTAATATGTGGGGATATCACCATGAAATGGGTGGTCAATGATGGATTTTCATATGGAAATCTTTAAATGCGTTTATCTCGTAAACTAAGCGTCTAATCGCAAAAAGGAGCTTAATTTGTGATCACTATCAATAACTCAAGAAATCCCTTGTAATATATGGGGATATCACCATGAAATGGGTGGCCAATGATGGATTTTCATATGGAAATCTTTAAATGCGTTTATCTCGTAAACTAAGCGTCTAATCGCAAAAAGGAGCTTAATTTGTGATCACTATGAATAACTAAAGAAATCACTTGTAATATGTGGGGATATCACCATGAAATGGGTGGTCAATGATGGATTTTCATATGGAAATCTTTAAATGCGTTTATCTCGTAAACTAAGCGTCTAATCGCAAAAAGGAGCTTAATTTGTGATCACTATGAATAACTCAAGAAATCACTTGTAATATGTGGGGATATCACCATGAAATGGGTGGTCAATGATGGATTTTCATATGGAAATCTTTAAATGCGTTTATCTCGTAAACTAAGCGTCTAATCGCAAAAAGGAGCTTAATTTGTGATCACTATGAATAACTCAAGAAATCCCTTGTAATATATGGGGATATCACCATGAAATGGGTGGCCAATGATGGATTTTCATATGGAAATCTTTAAATGCGTTTATCTCGTAAACTAAGCGTCTAATCGCAAAAAGGAGCTTAATTTGTGATCACTATGAATAACTCAAGAAATCACTTGTAATATGTGGGGATATCACCATGAAATGGGTGGTCAATGATGGATTTTCATATGGAAATCTTTAAATGCGTTTATCTCGTAAACTAAGCGTCTAATCGCAAAAAGGAGCTTAATTTGTGATCACTATGAATAACTCAAGAAATCACTTGTAATATGTGGGGATATCACCATGAAATGGGTGGATTTTCATATGGAAATCTTTAAATGCGTTTATCTCGTAAACTAAGCGTCTAATCGCAAAAAGGAGCTTAATTTGTGATCACTATGAATAACTCAAGAAATCACTTGTAATATATGGGGATATCACCATGTAATGGGTGGCCAATGATGGATTTTCATATGGAAATCTTTAAATGCGTTTATCTCGTAAACTAAGCGTCTAATCGCAAAAAGGAGCTTAATTTGTGATCACTATGAATAACTCAAGAAATCACTTGTAATATGTGGGGATATCACCATGAAATGGGTGGTCAATGATGGATTTTCATACGGAAATCTTTAAATGCGTTTATCTCGTAAACTAAGCGTCTAATCGCAAAAAGGAGCTTAATTTGTGATCACTATGAATAACTCAAGAAATCCCTTGTAATATGTGGGGATATCACCATGAAATGGGTGGTCAATGATGGATTTTCATATGGAAATCTTTAAATGCGTTTATCTCGTAAACTAAGCGTCTAATCGCAAAAAGGAGCTTAATTTGTGATCACTATGAATAACTCAAGAAATCCCTTGTAATATATGGGGATATCACCATGAAATGGGTGGCCAATGATGGATTTTCATATGGAAATCTTTAAATGCGTTTATCTCGTAAACTAAGCGTCTTATCGCAAAAAGGAGCTTAATTTGTGATCACTATGAATAACTCAAGAAATCACTTGTAATATGTGAGGATATCACCATGAAATGGGTGGTCAATGATGGATTTTCATACGGAAATCTTTAAATGCGTTTATCTCGTAAACTAAGCGTCTAATCGCAAAAAGGAGCTTAATTTGTGATCACTATCAATAACTCAAGAAATCCCTTGTAATATATGGGGATATCACCATGAAATGGGTGGCCAATGATGGATTTTCATATGGAAATCTTTAAATGCGTTTATCTCGTAAACTAAGCGTCTAATCGCAAAAGGAGCTTAATGAAAATCCATCATTGACCACCCATTTCATGGTGATATCCCCACATATTACAAGTGATTTCTTGAGTTATTCATAGTGATCACAAATTAAGCTCCTTTTTGCGATTAGACGTTTAGTTTACGAGATAAACGCATTTAAAGATTTCCATATGAAAATCCATCATTGGCCACCCATTTCATGGTGATATCCCCATATATTACAAGGGATTTCTTGAGTTATTGATAGTGGAAATCTTTAAATGCGTTTATCTCGTAAACTAAGCGTCTAATCGCAAAAAGGAGCTTAATTTGTGATCACTATCAATAACTCAAGAAATCCCTTGTAATATATGGGGATATCACCATGAAATGGGTGGCCAATGATGGATTTTCATATGGAAATCTTTAAATGCGTTTATCTCGTAAACTAAGCGTCTAATCGCAAAAAGGAGCTTAATTTGTGATCACTATGAATAACTCAAGAAATCACTTGTAATATGTGGGGATATCACCATGAAATGGGTGGCCAATGATGGATTTTCATATGGAAATCTTTAAATGCGTTTATCTCGTAAACTAAGCGTCTAATCGCAAAAAGGAGCTTAATTTGTGATCACTATGAATAACTCAAGAAATCCCTTGTAATATATGGGGATATCACCATGAAATGGGTGGCCAATGATGGATTTTCATATGGAAATCTTTAAATGCGTTTATCTCGTAGACTAAGCGTCTAATCGCAAAAAGGAGCTTAATTTGTGATCACTATGAATAACTCAAGAAATCACTTGTAATATATGGGGATATCACCATGTAATGGGTGGCCAATGATGGATTTTCATATGGAAATCTTTAAATGCGTTTATCTCGTAAACTAAGCGTCTAATCGCAAAAAGGAGCTTAATTTGTGATCACTATGAATAACTCAAGAAATCACTTGTAATATGTGGGGATATCACCATGAAATGGGTGGTCAATGATGGATTTTCATATGGAAATCTTTAAATGCGTTTATCTCGTAAACTAAGCGTCTAATCGCAAAAAGGAGCTTAAATTGTGATCACTATCAATAACTCAAGAAATCCCTTGTAATATATGGGGATATCACCATGAAATGGGTGGCTAATGATGGATTTTCATATGGAAATCTTTAAATGCGTTTATCTCGTAAACTAAGCGTCTAATCGCAAAAAGGAGCTTAATTTGTGATCACTATAAAATACTTAAGAAATCCCTTGTAATATATGGGGATATCACCATGAAATGGGTGGCCAATGATGGATTTTCATATGGAAATCTTTAAATGCGTTTATCTCGTAAACTAAGCGTCTAATCGCAAAAAGGAGCTTAATTTGTGATCACTATGAATAACTCAAGAAATCACTTGCAATATGTGGGGATATCACCATGAAATGGGTGGTCAATGATGGATTTTCATATGGAAATCTTTAAATGCGTTTATCTCGTAAACTAAGCGTCTAATCGCAAAAAGGAGCTTAATTTGTGATCACTATGAATTACCCAAGAAATCACTTGTAATATATGGGGATATCACCATGAAATGGGTGGTCAATGATGGATTTTCATATGGAAATCTTTAAATGCGTTTATCTCGTAAACTAAGCGTCTAATCGCAAAAAGGAGCTTAATTTGTGATCACTACGAATAACTCAAGAAATCACTTGTAATATGTGGGGATATCACCATGAAATGGGTGGTCAATGATGGATTTTCATATGGAAATCTTTAAATGCGTTTATCTCGTAAACTAAGCGTCTAATCGCAAAAAGGAGCTTAATTTGTGATCACTATGAATAACTCAAGAAATCCCTTGTAATATATGGGGATATCACCATGAAATGGGTGGCCAATGATGGATTTTCATATGAAAATCTTTAAATGCGTTTATCTCGTAAACTAAGCGTCTAATCGCAAAAAGGAGCTTAATTTGTGATCACTACGAATAACTCAAGAAATCACTTGTAATATGTGGGGATATCACCATGAAATGGGTGGTCAATGATGGATTTTCATATGGAAATCTTTAAATGCGTTTATCTCGTAAACTAAGCGTCTAATCGCAAAAAGGAGCTTAATTTGTGATCACTATGAATAACTCAAGAAATCACTTGTAATATGTGGGGATATCACCATGAAATGGGTGGCCAATGATGGATTTTCATATGGAAATCTTTAAATGCGTTTATCTCGTAAACTAAGCGTCTAATCGCAAAAAGGAGCTTAATTTGTGATCACTATGAATTACCCAAGAAATCACTTGTAATATATGGGGATATCACCATGAAATGGGTGGTCAATGATGGATTTTCATATGGAAATCTTTAAATGCGTTTATCTCGTAAACTAAGCGTCTAATCGCAAAAAGGAGCTTAATTTGTGATCACTATGAATAACTCAAGAAATCACTTGTAATATGTGGGGATATCACCATGAAATGGGTGGTCAATGATGGATTTTCATATGGTAATCTTTAAATGCGTTTATCTCGTAAACTAAGCGTCTAATCGCAAAAAGGAGCTTAATTTGTGATCACTATGAATTACCCAAGAAATCACTTGTAATATATGGGGATATCACCATGTAATGGGTGGCCAATGATGGATTTTCATATGGAAATCTTTAAATGCGTTTATCTCGTAAACTAAGCGTCTAATCGCAAAAAGGAGCTTAATTTGTGATTACTATGAATAACTCAAGAAATCACTTGTAATATGTGGGGATATCACCATGAAATGGGTGGTCAATGATGGATTTTCATATGGAAATCTTTAATTGCGTTTATCTCGTAAACTAAGCGTCTAATCGCAAAAAGGAGCTTAATTTGTGATCACTATAAAATACTTAAGAAATCCCTTGTAATATGTGGGGATATCACCATGAAATGGGTGGCCAATGATGGATTTTCATATGGAAATCTTTAAATGCGTTTATCTTAATTTGTGATCACTATGAATAACTCAAGAAATCACTTGTAATATATGGGGATATCACCATGTAATGGGTGGCCAATGATGGATTTTCATATGGAAATCTTTAAATGCGTTTATCTCGTAAACTAAGCGTCTAATCGCAAAAAGGAGCTTAATTTGTGATCACTATGAATAACTCAAGAAATCACTTGTAATATGTGGGGATATCACCATGAAATGGGTGGTCAATGATGGATTTTCATATGGAAATCTTTAAATGCGTTTATCTCGTAAACTAAGCGTCTAATCGCAAAAAGGAGCTTAAATTGTGATCACTATCAATAACTCAAGAAATCCCTTGTAATATATGGGGATATCACCATGAAATGGGTGGCTAATGATGGATTTTCATATGGAAATCTTTAAATGCGTTTATCTCGTAAACTAAGCGTCTAATCGCAAAAAGGAGCTTAATTTGTGATCACTATAAAATACTTAAGAAATCCCTTGTAATATATGGGGATATCACCATGAAATGGGTGGCCAATGATGGATTTTCATATGGAAATCTTTAAATGCGTTTATCTCGTAAACTAAGCGTCTAATCGCAAAAAGGAGCTTAATTTGTGATCACTATGAATAACTCAAGAAATCACTTGCAATATGTGGGGATATCACCATGAAATGGGTGGTCAATGATGGATTTTCATATGGAAATCTTTAAATGCGTTTATCTCGTAAACTAAGCGTCTAATCGCAAAAAGGAGCTTAATTTGTGATCACTATGAATTACCCAAGAAATCACTTGTAATATATGGGGATATCACCATGAAATGGGTGGTCAATGATGGATTTTCATATGGAAATCTTTAAATGCGTTTATCTCGTAAACTAAGCGTCTAATCGCAAAAAGGAGCTTAATTTGTGATCACTACGAATAACTCAAGAAATCACTTGTAATATGTGGGGATATCACCATGAAATGGGTGGTCAATGATGGATTTTCATATGGAAATCTTTAAATGCGTTTATCTCGTAAACTAAGCGTCTAATCGCAAAAAGGAGCTTAATTTGTGATCACTATGAATAACTCAAGAAATCCCTTGTAATATATGGGGATATCACCATGAAATGGGTGGCCAATGATGGATTTTCATATGAAAATCTTTAAATGCGTTTATCTCGTAAACTAAGCGTCTAATCGCAAAAAGGAGCTTAATTTGTGATCACTACGAATAACTCAAGAAATCACTTGTAATATGTGGGGATATCACCATGAAATGGGTGGTCAATGATGGATTTTCATATGGAAATCTTTAAATGCGTTTATCTCGTAAACTAAGCGTCTAATCGCAAAAAGGAGCTTAATTTGTGATCACTATGAATAACTCAAGAAATCACTTGTAATATGTGGGGATATCACCATGAAATGGGTGGCCAATGATGGATTTTCATATGGAAATCTTTAAATGCGTTTATCTCGTAAACTAAGCGTCTAATCGCAAAAAGGAGCTTAATTTGTGATCACTATGAATTACCCAAGAAATCACTTGTAATATATGGGGATATCACCATGAAATGGGTGGTCAATGATGGATTTTCATATGGAAATCTTTAAATGCGTTTATCTCGTAAACTAAGCGTCTAATCGCAAAAAGGAGCTTAATTTGTGATCACTACGAATTACAAAAGAAATCCCTTGTAATATATGGGGATATCACCATGAAATGGTTGGCCAATGATGGATTTTCATATGGAAATCTTTAAATGCGTTTATCTCGTAAACTAAGCGTCTAATCGCAAAAAGGAGCTTAATTTGTGATCACTATGAATAACTCAAGAAATCACTTGTAATATGTGGGGATATCACCATGAAATGGGTGGTCAATGATGGATTTTCATATGGAAATCTTTAAATGCGTTTATCTCGTAAACTAAGCGTCTAATCGCAAAAAGGAGCTTAATTTGTGATCACTATGAATAACTCAAGAAATCACTTGCAATATGTGGGGATATCACCATGAAATGGGTGGTCAATGATGGATTTTCATATGGAAATCTTTAAATGCGTTTATCTCGTAAACTAAGCGTCTAATCGCAAAAAGGAGCTTAATTTGTGATCACTATGAATAACTCAAGAAATCACTTGTAATATGTGGGGATATCACCATGAAATGGGTGGTCAATGATGGATTTTCATATGGAAATCTTTAAATGCGTTTATCTCGTAAACTAAGCGTCTAATCGCAAAAAGGAGCTTAATTTGTGATCACTATAAAATACTTAAGAAATCCCTTGTAATATATGGGGATATCACCATGAAATGGGTGGCCAATGATGGATTTTCATATGGAAATCTTTAAATGCGTTTATCTCGTAAACTAAGCGTCTAATCGCAAAAAGGAGCTTAATTTGTGATCACTATAAAATACTTAAGAAATCCCTTGTAATATATGGGAATATCACCATGAAATGGGTGGCCAATGATGGATTTTCATATGGAAATCTTTAAATGCGTTTATCTCGTAAACTAAGCGTCTAATCGCAAAAAGGAGCTTAATTTGTGATCACTATGAATAACACAAGAAATCACTTGTAATATGTGGGGATATCACCATGAAATGGGTGGCCAATGATGGATTTTCATATGGAAATCTTTAAATGCGTTTATCTCGTAAACTAAGCGTCTAATCGCAAAAAGGAGCTTAATTTGTGATCACTATGAATAACTCAAGAAATCACTTGTAATATGTGGGGATATCACCATGAAATGGGTGGCCAATGATGGATTTTCATATGGAAATCTTTAAATGCGTTTATCTCGTAAACTAAGCGTCTAATCGCAAAAAGGAGCTTAATTTGTGATCACTACGAATTACAAAAGAAATCCCTTGTAATATATGGGGATATCACCATGAAATGGTTGGCCAATGATGGATTTTCATATGGAAATCTTTAAATGCGTTTATCTCGTAAACTAAGCGTCTAATCGCAAAAAGGAGCTTAATTTGTGATCACTATGAATAACACAAGAAATCACTTGTAATATGTGGGGATATCACCATGAAATGGGTGGCCAATGATGGATTTTCATATGGAAATCTTTAAATGCGTTTATCTCGTAAACTAAGCGTCTAATCGCAAAAAGGAGCTTAATTTGTGATCACTATGAATAACTCAAGAAATCACTTGCAATATGTGGGGATATCACCATGAAATGGGTGGTCAATGATGGATTTTCATATGGAAATCTTTAAATGCGTTTATCTCGTAAACTAAGCGTCTAATCGCAAAAAGGAGCTTAATTTGTGATCACTACGAATTACAAAAGAAATCCCTTGTAATATATGGGGATATCACCATGAAATGGGTGGTCAATGATGGATTTTCATATGGAAATCTTTAAATGCGTTTATCTCGTAAACTAAGCGTCTAATCGCAAAAAGGAGCTTAATTTGTGATCACTATGAATAACACAAGAAATCACTTGTAATATGTGGGGATATCACCATGAAATGGGTGGCCAATGATGGATTTTCATATGGAAATCTTTAAATGCGTTTATCTCGTAAACTAAGCGTCTAATCGCAAAAAGGAGCTTAATTTGTGATCACTATGAATAACTCAAGAAATCATTTGTAATATGTGGGGATATCACCATGAAATGGGTGGCCAATGATGGATTTTCATATGGAAATCTTTAAATGCGTTTATCTCGTAAACTAAGCGTCTAATCGCAAAAAGGAGCTTAATTTGTGATATCACCATAAAATGGGTGGCCAATGATGGATTTTCATATGGAAATCTTTAAATGCGTTTATCTCGTAAACTTAGCGTCTAATCGCAAAAAGGAGCTTAATTTGTGATCACTATGAATAACTCAAGAAATCACTTGTAATATGTGGGGATATCACCATGAAATGGGTGGCCAATGATGGATTTTTCATATGGAAATCTTTAAATGCGTTTATCTCGTAAACTAAGCGTCTAATCGCAAAAAGGAGCTTAATTTGTGATCACTATGAATAACTCAAGAAATCACTTGTAATATGTGGGGATATCACCATGAAATGGGTGGCCAATGATGGATTTTCATATGGAAATCTTTAAATGCGTTTATCTCGTAAACTAAGCGTCTAATCGCAAAAAGGAGCTTAATTTGTGATATCACCATAAAATGGGTGGCCAATGATGGATTTTCATATGGAAGTCTTTAAATGCGTTTATCTCGTAAACTAAGCGTCTAATCGCAAAAAGGAGCTTAATTTGTGATCACTACGAATTACAAAAGAAATCCCTTGTAATATATGGGGATATCACCATGAAATGGGTGGTCAATGATGGATTTTCATATGGAAGTCTTTAAATGCGTTTATCTCGTAAACTAAGCGTCTAATCGCAAAAAGGAGCTTAATTTGTGATCACTACGAATTACAAAAGAAATCCCTTGTAATATATGGGGATATCACCATGAAATGGTTGGCCAATGATGGATTTTCATATGGAAATCTTTAAATGCGTTTATCTCGTAAACTAAGCGTCTAATCGCAAAAAGGAGCTTAATTTGTGATCACTACGAATTACAAAAGAAATCCCTTGTAATATATGGGGATATCACCATGAAATGGTTGGCCAATGATGGATTTTCATATGGAAATCTTTAAATGCGTTTATCTCGTAAACTAAGCGTCTAATCGCAAAAAGGAGCTTAATTTGTGATCACTATGAATAACTCAAGAAATCACTTGCAATATGTGGGGATATCACCATGAAATGGGTGGTCAATGATGGATTTTCATATGGAAATCTTTAAATGCGTTTATCTCGTAAACTAAGCGTCTAATCGCAAAAAGGAGCTTAATTTGTGATCACTATGAATAACTCAAGAAATCACTTGTAATATGTGGGGATATCACCATGAAATGGGTGGTCAATGATGGATTTTCATATGGAAATCTTTAAATGCGTTTATCTCGTAAACTAAGCGTCTAATCGCAAAAAGGAGCTTAATTTGTGATCACTATAAAATACTTAAGAAATCCCTTGTAATATATGGGGATATCACCATGAAATGGGTGGCCAATGATGGATTTTCATATGGAAATCTTTAAATGCGTTTATCTCGTAAACTAAGCGTCTAATCGCAAAAAGGAGCTTAATTTGTGATCACTATAAAATACTTAAGAAATCCCTTGTAATATATGGGAATATCACCATGAAATGGGTGGCCAATGATGGATTTTCATATGGAAATCTTTAAATGCGTTTATCTCGTAAACTAAGCGTCTAATCGCAAAAAGGAGCTTAATTTGTGATCACTATGAATAACACAAGAAATCACTTGTAATATGTGGGGATATCACCATGAAATGGGTGGCCAATGATGGATTTTCATATGGAAATCTTTAAATGCGTTTATCTCGTAAACTAAGCGTCTAATCGCAAAAAAGAGCTTAATTTGTGATCACTATGAATAACTCAAGAAATCACTTGTAATATGTGGGGATATCACCATGAAATGGGTGGCCAATGATGGATTTTCATATGGAAATCTTTAAATGCGTTTATCTCGTAAACTAAGCGTCTAATCGCAAAAAGGAGCTTAATTTGTGATCACTATGAATAACTCAAGAAATCACTTGCAATATGTGGGGATATCACCATGAAATGGGTGGCCAATGATGGATTTTCATATGGAAATCTTTAAATGCGTTTATCTCGTAAACTAAGCGTCTAATCGCAAAAAGGAGCTTAATTTGTGATATCACCATAAAATGGGTGGCCAATGATGGATTTTCATATGGAAATCTTTAAATGCGTTTATCTCGTAAACTAAGCGTCTAATCGCAAAAAGGAGCTTAATTTGTGATCACTATGAATAACTCAAGAAATCACTTGTAATATGTGGGGATATCACCATGAAATGGGTGGCCAATGATGGATTTTTCATATGGAAATCTTTAAATGCGTTTATCTCGTAAACTAAGCGTCTAATCGCAAAAAGGAGCTTTATTTGTGATCACTACAAAATACTTAAGAAATCCCTTGTAATATATGGGGATATCACCATGAAATGGGTGGCCAATGATGGATTTCATATGGAAATCTTTAAATGCGTTTATCTCGTAAACTAAGCGTCTAATCGCAAAAAGGAGCTTAATTTGTGATCACTACGAATTACAAAAGAAATCCCTTGTAATATATGGGGATATCACCATGAAATGGGTGGTCAATGATGGATTTTCATATGGAAGTCTTTAAATGCGTTTATCTCGTAAACTAAGCGTCTAATCGCAAAAAGGAGCTTAATTTGTGATCACTACGAATTACAAAAGAAATCCCTTGTAATATATGGGGATATCACCATGAAATGGTTGGCCAATGATGGATTTTCATATGGAAATCTTTAAATGCGTTTATCTCGTAAACTAAGCGTCTAATCGCAAAAAGGAGCTTAATTTGTGATCACTACGAATTACAAAAGAAATCCCTTGTAATATATGGGGATATCACCATGAAATGGTTGGCCAATGATGGATTTTCATATGGAAATCTTTAAATGCGTTTATCTCGTAAACTAAGCGTCTAATCGCAAAAAGGAGCTTAATTTGTGATCACTACGAATTACAAAAGAAATCCCTTGTAATATATGGGGATATCACCATGTAATGGGTGGCCAATGATGGATTTTCATATGGAAATCTTTAAATGCGTTTATCTCGTAAACTAAGCGTCTAATCGCAAAAAGGAGCTTAATTTGTGATCACTATGAATAACTCAAGAAATCACTTGTAATATGTGGGGATATCACCATGAAATGGGTGGTCAATGATGGATTTTCATATGGAAATCTTTAAATGCGTTTATCTCGTAAACTAAGCGTCTAATCGCAAAAAGGAGCTTAATTTGTGATCACTATGAATAACTCAAGAAATCACTTGCAATATGTGGGGATATCACCATGAAATGGGTGGTCAATGATGGATTTTCATATGGAAATCTTTAAATGCGTTTATCTCGTAAACTAAGCGTCTAATCGCAAAAAGGAGCTTAATTTGTGATCACTATGAATAACTCAAGAAATCACTTGTAATATGTGGGGATATCACCATGAAATGGGTGGTCAATGATGGATTTTCATATGGAAATCTTTAAATGCGTTTATCTCGTAAACTTAGCGTCTAATCGCAAAAAGGAGCTTAATTTGTGATCACTATAAAATACTTAAGAAATCCCTTGTAATATATGGGGATATCACCATGAAATGGGTGGCCAATGATGGATTTTCATATGGAAATCTTTAAATGCGTTTATCTCGTAAACTAAGCGTATAATCGCAAAAAGGAGCTTAATTTGTGATCACTATGAATAACTCAAGAAATCACTTGTAATATGTGGGGATATCACCATGAAATGGGTGGTCAATGATGGATTTTCATATGGAAATCTTTAAATGCGTTTATCTCGTAAACTAAGCGTCTAATCGCAAAAAGGAGCTTAATTTGTGATCACTATGAATAACTCAAGAAATCACTTGCAATATGTGGGGATATCACCATGAAATGGGTGGTCAATGATGGATTTTCATATGGAAATCTTTAAATGCGTTTATCTCGTAAACTAAGCGTCTAATCGCAAAAAGGAGCTTAATTTGTGATCACTATGAATAACTCAAGAAATCACTTGTAATATGTGGGGATATCACCATGAAATGGGTGGTCAATGATGGATTTTCATATGGAAATCTTTAAATGCGTTTATCTCGTAAACTAAGCGTCTAATCGCAAAAAGGAGCTTAATTTGTGATCACTATAAAATACTTAAGAAATCCCTTGTAATATATGGGTATATCACCATGAAATGGGTGGCCAATGATGGATTTTCATATGGAAATCTTTAAATGCGTTTATCTCGTAAACTAAGCGTCTAATCGCAAAAAGGAGCTTAATTTGTGATCACTATGAATAACACAAGAAATCACTTGTAATATGTGGGGATATCACCATGAAATGGGTGGCCAATGATGGATTTTCATATGGAAATCTTTAAATGCGTTTATCTCGTAAACTAAGCGTCTAATCGCAAAAAGGAGCTTAATTTGTGATCACTATGAATAACTCAAGAAATCACTTGTAATATGTGGGGATATCACCATGAAATGGGTGGCCAATGATGGATTTTCATATGGAAATCTTTAAATGCGTTTATCTCGTAAACTAAGCGTCTAATCGCAAAAAGGAGCTTAATTTGTGATCACTACGAATTACAAAAGAAATCCCTTGTAATATATGGGGATATCACCATGAAATGGGTGGTCAATGATGGATTTTCATATGGAAATCTTTAAATGCGTTTATCTCGTAAACTAAGCGTCTAATCGCAAAAAGGAGCTTAATTTGTGATCACTATGAATAACACAAGAAATCACTTGTAATATGTGGGGATATCACCATGAAATGGGTGGCCAATGATGGATTTTCATATGGAAATCTTTAAATGCGTTTATCTCGTAAACTAAGCGTCTAATCGCAAAAAGGAGCTTAATTTGTGATCACTATGAATAACACAAGAAATCACTTGTAATATGTGGGGATATCACCATGAAATGGGTGGCCAATGATGGATTTTCATATGGAAATCTTTAAATGCGTTTATCTCGTAAACTAAGCGTCTAATCGCAAAAAGGAGCTTAATTTGTGATCACTATGAATAACTCAAGAAATCACTTGCAATATGTGGGGATATCACCATGAAATGGGTGGTCAATGATGGATTTTCATATGGAAATCTTTAAATGCGTTTATCTCGTAAACTAAGCGTCTAATCGCAAAAAGGAGCTTAATTTGTGATCACTACGAATTACAAAAGAAATCCCTTGTAATATATGGGGATATCACCATGAAATGGGTGGTCAATGATGGATTTTCATATGGAAATCTTTAAATGCGTTTATCTCGTAAACTAAGCGTCTAATCGCAAAAAGGAGCTTAATTTGTGATCACTATGAATAACACAAGAAATCACTTGTAATATGTGGGGATATCACCATGAAATGGGTGGCCAATGATGGATTTTCTTATGGAAATCTTTAAATGCGTTTATCTCGTAAACTAAGCGTCTAATCGCAAAAAGGAGCTTAATTTGTGATCACTATGAATAACTCAAGAAATCATTTGTAATATGTGGGGATATCACCATGAAATGGGTGGCCAATGATGGATTTTCATATAGAAATCTTTAAATGCGTTTATCTCGTAAACTAAGCGTCTAATCGCAAAAAGGAGCTTAATTTGTGATCACTACGAATTACAAAAGAAATCCCTTGTAATATATGGGGATATCACCATGAAATGGTTGGCCAATGATGGATTTTCATATGGAAATCTTTAAATGCGTTTATCTCGTAAACTAAGCGTCTAATCGCAAAAAGGAGCTTAATTTGTGATCACTATGAATAACTCAAGAAATCACTTGTAATATGTGGGGATATCACCATGAAATGGGTGGTCAATGATGGATTTTCATATGGAAATCTTTAAATGCGTTTATCTCGTAAACTAAGCGTCTAATCGCAAAAAGGAGCTTAATTTGTGATCACTATGAATAACTCAAGAAATCACTTGCAATATGTGGGGATATCACCATGAAATGGGTGGTCAATGATGGATTTTCATATGGAAATCTTTAAATGCGTTTATCTCGTAAACTAAGCGTCTAATCGCAAAAAGGAGCTTAATTTGTGATCACTATGAATAACTCAAGAAATCACTTGTAATATGTGGGGATATCACCATGAAATGGGTGGTCAATGATGGATTTTCATATGGAAATCTTTAAATGCGTTTATCTCGTAAACTAAGCGTCTAATCGCAAAAAGGAGCTTAATTTGTGATCACTATAAAATACTTAAGAAATCCCTTGTAATATATGGGGATATCACCATGAAATGGGTGGCCAATGATGGATTTTCATATGGAAATCTTTAAATGCGTTTATCTCGTAAACTAAGCGTCTAATCGCAAAAAGGAGCTTAATTTGTGATCACTATAAAATACTTAAGAAATCCCTTGTAATATATGGGGATATCACCATGAAATGGGTGGCCAATGATGGATTTTCATATGGAAATCTTTAAATGCGTTTATCTCGTAAACTAAGCGTCTAATCGCAAAAAGGAGCTTAATTTGTGATCACTATGAATAACACAAGAAATCACTTGTAATATGTGGGGATATCACCATGAAATGGGTGGCCAATGATGGATTTTCATATGGAAATCTTTAAATGCGTTTATCTCGTAAACTAAGCGTCTAATCGCAAAAAGGAGCTTAATTTGTGATCACTATGAATAACTCAAGAAATCACTTGTAATATGTGGGGATATCACCATGAAATGGGTGGCCAATGATGGATTTTCATATGGAAATCTTTAAATGCGTTTATCTCGTAAACTAAGCGTCTAATCGCAAAAAGGAGCTTAATTTGTGATCACTATGAATAACTCAAGAAATCACTTGCAATATGTGGGGATATCACCATGAAATGGGTGGCCAATGATGGATTTTCATATGGAAATCTTTAAATGCGTTTATCTCGTAAACTAAGCGTCTAATCGCAAAAAGAAGCTTAATTTGTGATATCACCATAAAATGGGTGGCCAATGATGGATTTTCATATGGAAATCTTTAAATGCGTTTATCTCGTAAACTAAGCGTCTAATCGCAAAAAGGAGCTTAATTTGTGATCACTATGAATAACTCAAGAAATCACTTGTAATATGTGGGGATATCACCATGAAATGGGTGGCCAATGATGGATTTTTCATATGGAAATCTTTAAATGCGTTTATCTCGTAAACTAAGCGTCTAATCGCAAAAAGGAGCTTAATTTGTGATCACTATGAATAACTCAAGAAATCACTTGTAATATGTGGGGATATCACCATGAAATGGGTGGCCAATGATGGATTTTCATATGGAAACCTTTAAATGCGTTTATCTCGTAAACTAAGCGTCTAATCGCAAAAAGGAGCTTTATTTGTGATCACTACAAAATACTTAAGAAATCCCTTGTAATATATGGGGATATCACCATGAAATGGGTGGCCAATGATGGATTTTCATATGGAAATCTTTAAATGCGTTTATCTCGTAAACTAAGCGTCTAATCGCAAAAAGGAGCTTAATTTGTGATCACTACGAATTACAAAAGAAATCCCTTGTAATATATGGGGATATCACCATGAAATGGGTGGCCAATGATGGATTTTCATATGGAAATCTTTAAATGCGTTTATCTCGTAAACTAAGCGTCTAATCGCAAAAAGGAGCTTAATTTGTGATCACTACGAATTACAAAAGAAATCCCTTGTAATATATGGGGATATCACCATGAAATGGGTGGCCAATGATGGATTTTCATATGGAAATCTTTAAATGCGTTTATCTCGTAAACTAAGCGTCTAATCGCAAAAAGGAGCTTAATTTGTGATCACTACAAAATACTTAAGAAATCCCTTGTAATATATGGGGATACCACCATGAAATGGGTGGCCAATGATGGATTTTCATATGGAAATCTTTAAATGCGTTTATCTCGTAAACTAAGCGTCTAATCGCAAAAAGGAGCTTAATTTGTGATCACTATGAATAACTCAAGAAATCACTTGTAATATGTGGGGATATCACCATGAAATGGGTGGCCAATGATGGATTTTCATATGGAAATCTTTAAATGCGTTTATCTCGTAAACTAAGCGTCTAATCGCAAAAAGGAGCTTAATTTGTGATCACTATGAATAACTCAAGAAATCATTTGTAATATGTGGGGATATCACCATGAAATGGGTGGCCAATGATGGATTTTCATATGGAAATCTTTAAATGCGTTTATCTCGTAAACTAAGCGTCTAATCGCAAAAAGGAGCTTAATTTGTGATCACTACGAATTACAAAAGAAATCCCTTGTAATATATGGGGATATCACCATGAAATGGGTGGCCAATGATGGATTTTCATATGGAAATCTTTAAATGCGTTTATCTCGTAAACTAAGCGTCAAATCGCAAAAAGGAGCTTAATTTGTGATCACTACAAAATACTTAAGAAATCCCTTGTAATATATGGGGATATCACCACGAAATGGGTGGCCAATGATGGATTTTCATATGGAAATCTTTAAATGCGTTTATCTCGTAAACTAAGCGTCTAATCGCAAAAAGGAGCTTAATTTGTGATCACTATAAAATACTTAAGAAATCCCTTGTAATATATGGGGATATCACCATGAAATGGGTGGTCAATGATGGATTTTCATATGGAAATCTTTAAATGCGTTTATCTCGTAAACTAAGCGTCTAATCGCAAAAAGGAGCTTAATTTGTGATCACTATGAATAACTCAAGAAATCATTTGTAATATGTGGGGATATCACCATGAAATGGGTGGTCAATGATGGATTTTCATATGGAAATCTTTAAATGCGTTTATCTCGTAAACTAAGCGTCTAATCGCAAAAAGGAGCTTAATTTGTGATCACTATAAAATACTTAAGAAATCCCTTGTAATATGTGGGGATATCACCATGAAATGGGTGGCCAATGATGGATTTACATATGGAAATCTTTAAATGCGTTTATCTCGTAAACTAAGCGTCTAATCGCAAAAAGGAGCTTAATTTGTGATCACTATGAATTACAAAAGAAATCGTAACTCGTAAACTAAGCGTCTAATCGCAAAAAGGAGCTTAATTTGTGATCACTACGAATTACAAAAGAAATCCCTTGTAATATATGGGGATATCACCATGAAATGGGTGGTCAATGATGGATTTTCATATGGAAGTCTTTAAATGCGTTTATCTCGTAAACTAAGCGTCTAATCGCAAAAAGGAGCTTAATTTGTGATCACTACGAATTACAAAAGAAATCCCTTGTAATATATGGGGATATCACCATGAAATGGGTGGCCAATGATGGATTTTCATATGGAAATCTTTAAATGCGTTTATCTCGTAAACTAAGCGTCTAATCGCAAAAAGGAGCTTAATTTGTGATCACTACAAAATACTTAAGAAATCCCTTGTAATATATGGGGATATCACCATGAAATGGGTGGCCAATGATGGATTTTCATATGGAAATCTTTAAATGCGTTTATCTCGTAAACTAAGCGTCTAATCGCAAAAAGGAGCTTAATTTGTGATCACTACAAAATACTTAAGAAATCCCTTGTAATATATGGGGATATCACCATGAAATGGGTGGCCAATGATGGATTTTTATATGGAAATCTTTAAATGCGTTTATCTCGTAAACTAAGCGTCTAATCGCAAAAAGGAGCTTAATTTGTGATCACTATGAATAACTCAAGAAATCACTTGCAATATGTGGGGATATCACCATGAAATGGGTGGCCAATGATGGATTTTCATATGGAAATCTTTAAATGCGTTTATCTCGTAAACTAAGCGTCAAATCGCAAAAAGGAGCTTAATTTGTGATCACTACAAAATACTTAAGAAATCCCTTGTAATATATGGGGATATCACCATGAAATGGGTGGCCAATGATGGATTTTCATATGGAAATCTTTAAATGCGTTTATCTCGTAAACTAAGCGTCTAATCGCAAAAAGGAGCTTAATTTGTGATCACTATAAAATACTTAAGAAATCCCTTGTAATATATGGGGATATCACCATGAAATGGGTGGTCAATGATGGATTTTCATATGGAAATCTTTAAATGCGTTTATCTCGTAAACTAAGCGTCTAATCGCAAAAAGGAGCTTAATTTGTGATCACTATGAATAACTCAAGAAATCACTTGTAATATGTGGGGATATCACCATGAAATGGGTGGTCAATGATGGATTTTCATATGGAAATCTTTAAATGCGTTTATCTCGTAAACTAAGCGTCTAATCGCAAAAAGGAGCTTAATTTGTGATCACTATAAAATACTTAAGAAATCCCTTGTAATATGTGGGGATATCACCATGAAATGGGTGGCCAATGATGGATTTTCATATGGAAATCTTTAAATGCGTTTATCTCGTAAACTAAGCGTCTAATCGCAAAAAGGAGCTTAATTTGTGATCACTATGAATAACTCAAGAAATCACTTGTAATATGTGGGGATATCACCATGAAATGGGTGGCCAATGATGGATTTTCATATGGAAATCTTTAAATGCGTTTATCTCGTAAACTAAGCGTCTAATCGCAAAAAGGAGCTTAATTTGTGATCACTATGAATAACTCAAGAAATCACTTGCAATATGTGGGGATATCACCATGAAATGGGTGGCCAATGATGGATTTTCATATGGAAATCTTTAAATGCGTTTATCTCGTAAACTAAGCGTCTAATCGCAAAAAGAAGCTTAATTTGTGATATCACCATAAAATGGGTGGCCAATGATGGATTTTCATATGGAAATCTTTAAATGCGTTTATCTCGTAAACTAAGCGTCTAATCGCAAAAAGGAGCTTAATTTGTGATCACTATGAATAACTCAAGAAATCACTTGTAATATGTGGGGATATCACCATGAAATGGGTGGCCAATGATGGATTTTTCATATGGAAATCTTTAAATGCGTTTATCTCGTAAACTAAGCGTCTAATCGCAAAAAGGAGCTTAATTTGTGATCACTATGAATAACTCAAGAAATCACTTGTAATATGTGGGGATATCACCATGAAATGGGTGGCCAATGATGGATTTTCATATGGAAACCTTTAAATGCGTTTATCTCGTAAACTAAGCGTCTAATCGCAAAAAGGAGCTTTATTTGTGATCACTACAAAATACTTAAGAAATCCCTTGTAATATATGGGGATATCACCATGAAATGGGTGGCCAATGATGGATTTTCATATGGAAATCTTTAAATGCGTTTATCTCGTAAACTAAGCGTCTAATCGCAAAAAGGAGCTTAATTTGTGATCACTACGAATTACAAAAGAAATCCCTTGTAATATATGGGGATATCACCATGAAATGGGTGGCCAATGATGGATTTTCATATGGAAATCTTTAAATGCGTTTATCTCGTAAACTAAGCGTCTAATCGCAAAAAGGAGCTTAATTTGTGATCACTACGAATTACAAAAGAAATCCCTTGTAATATATGGGGATATCACCATGAAATGGGTGGCCAATGATGGATTTTCATATGGAAATCTTTAAATGCGTTTATCTCGTAAACTAAGCGTCTAATCGCAAAAAGGAGCTTAATTTGTGATCACTACAAAATACTTAAGAAATCCCTTGTAATATATGGGGATACCACCATGAAATGGGTGGCCAATGATGGATTTTCATATGGAAATCTTTAAATGCGTTTATCTCGTAAACTAAGCGTCTAATCGCAAAAAGGAGCTTAATTTGTGATCACTATGAATAACTCAAGAAATCACTTGTAATATGTGGGGATATCACCATGAAATGGGTGGCCAATGATGGATTTTCATATGGAAATCTTTAAATGCGTTTATCTCGTAAACTAAGCGTCTAATCGCAAAAAGGAGCTTAATTTGTGATCACTATGAATAACTCAAGAAATCATTTGTAATATGTGGGGATATCACCATGAAATGGGTGGCCAATGATGGATTTTCATATGGAAATCTTTAAATGCGTTTATCTCGTAAACTAAGCGTCTAATCGCAAAAAGGAGCTTAATTTGTGATCACTACGAATTACAAAAGAAATCCCTTGTAATATATGGGGATATCACCATGAAATGGGTGGCCAATGATGGATTTTCATATGGAAATCTTTAAATGCGTTTATCTCGTAAACTAAGCGTCAAATCGCAAAAAGGAGCTTAATTTGTGATCACTACAAAATACTTAAGAAATCCCTTGTAATATATGGGGATATCACCACGAAATGGGTGGCCAATGATGGATTTTCATATGGAAATCTTTAAATGCGTTTATCTCGTAAACTAAGCGTCTAATCGCAAAAAGGAGCTTAATTTGTGATCACTATAAAATACTTAAGAAATCCCTTGTAATATATGGGGATATCACCATGAAATGGGTGGTCAATGATGGATTTTCATATGGAAATCTTTAAATGCGTTTATCTCGTAAACTAAGCGTCTAATCGCAAAAAGGAGCTTAATTTGTGATCACTATGAATAACTCAAGAAATCATTTGTAATATGTGGGGATATCACCATGAAATGGGTGGTCAATGATGGATTTTCATATGGAAATCTTTAAATGCGTTTATCTCGTAAACTAAGCGTCTAATCGCAAAAAGGAGCTTAATTTGTGATCACTATAAAATACTTAAGAAATCCCTTGTAATATGTGGGGATATCACCATGAAATGGGTGGCCAATGATGGATTTACATATGGAAATCTTTAAATGCGTTTATCTCGTAAACTAAGCGTCTAATCGCAAAAAGGAGCTTAATTTGTGATCACTATGAATTACAAAAGAAATCGTAACTCGTAAACTAAGCGTCTAATCGCAAAAAGGAGCTTAATTTGTGATCACTACGAATTACAAAAGAAATCCCTTGTAATATATGGGGATATCACCATGAAATGGGTGGTCAATGATGGATTTTCATATGGAAGTCTTTAAATGCGTTTATCTCGTAAACTAAGCGTCTAATCGCAAAAAGGAGCTTAATTTGTGATCACTACGAATTACAAAAGAAATCCCTTGTAATATATGGGGATATCACCATGAAATGGGTGGCCAATGATGGATTTTCATATGGAAATCTTTAAATGCGTTTATCTCGTAAACTAAGCGTCTAATCGCAAAAAGGAGCTTAATTTGTGATCACTACAAAATACTTAAGAAATCCCTTGTAATATATGGGGATATCACCATGAAATGGGTGGCCAATGATGGATTTTCATATGGAAATCTTTAAATGCGTTTATCTCGTAAACTAAGCGTCTAATCGCAAAAAGGAGCTTAATTTGTGATCACTACAAAATACTTAAGAAATCCCTTGTAATATATGGGGATATCACCATGAAATGGGTGGCCAATGATGGATTTTTATATGGAAATCTTTAAATGCGTTTATCTCGTAAACTAAGCGTCTAATCGCAAAAAGGAGCTTAATTTGTGATCACTATGAATAACTCAAGAAATCACTTGCAATATGTGGGGATATCACCATGAAATGGGTGGCCAATGATGGATTTTCATATGGAAATCTTTAAATGCGTTTATCTCGTAAACTAAGCGTCAAATCGCAAAAAGGAGCTTAATTTGTGATCACTACAAAATACTTAAGAAATCCCTTGTAATATATGGGGATATCACCATGAAATGGGTGGCCAATGATGGATTTTCATATGGAAATCTTTAAATGCGTTTATCTCGTAAACTAAGCGTCTAATCGCAAAAAGGAGCTTAATTTGTGATCACTATAAAATACTTAAGAAATCCCTTGTAATATATGGGGATATCACCATGAAATGGGTGGTCAATGATGGATTTTCATATGGAAATCTTTAAATGCGTTTATCTCGTAAACTAAGCGTCTAATCGCAAAAAGGAGCTTAATTTGTGATCACTATGAATAACTCAAGAAATCACTTGTAATATGTGGGGATATCACCATGAAATGGGTGGTCAATGATGGATTTTCATATGGAAATCTTTAAATGCGTTTATCTCGTAAACTAAGCGTCTAATCGCAAAAAGGAGCTTAATTTGTGATCACTATAAAATACTTAAGAAATCCCTTGTAATATGTGGGGATATCACCATGAAATGGGTGGCCAATGATGGATTTTCATATGGAAATCTTTAAATGCGTTTATCTCGTAAACTAAGCGTCTAATCGCAAAAAGGAGCTTAATTTGTGATCACTATGAATTACAAAAGAAATCCCTTGTAATATATAGGGATATCACCATGTAATGGGTGGCCAATGATGGATTTTCATATGGAAATCTTTAAATGCGTTTATCTCGTAAACTAAGCGTCTAATCGCAAAAAGGAGCTTAATTTGTGATCACTATAAAATACTTAAGAAATCCCTTGTAATATGTGGGGATATCACCATGAAATGGGTGGCCAATGATGGATTTTCATATGGAAATCTTTAAATACGTTTATCTCGTAAACTAAGCGTCTAATCGCAAAAAGGAGCTTAATTTGTGATCACTATGAATAACACAAGAAATCACTTGTAATATGTGGGGATATCACCATGAAATGGGTGGCCAATGATGGATTTTCATATGGAAATCTTTAAATGCGTTTATCTCGTAAACTAAGCGTCTAATCGCAAAAAGGAGCTTAATTTGTGATCACTATGAATAACTCAAGAAATCACTTGTAATATGTGGGGATATCACCATGAAATGGGTGGCCAATGATGGATTTTTCATATGGAAATCTTTAAATGCGTTTATCTCGTAAACTAAGCGTCTAATCGCAAAAAGGAGCTTAATTTGTGATCACTATGAATAACTCAAGAAATCACTTGTAATATGTGGGGATATCACCATGAAATGGGTGGCCAATGATGGATTTTCATAAGGAAATCTTTAAATGCGTTTATCTCGTAAACTAAGCGTCTAATCGCAAAAAGGAGCTTAATTTGTGATATCACCATAAAATGGGTGGCCAATGATGGATTTTCATATGGAAATCTTTAAATGCGTTTATCTCGTAAACTAAGCGTCTAATCGCAAAAAGGAGCTTAATTTGTGATATCACCATAAAATGGGTGGCCAATGATGGATTTTCATATGGAAATCTTTAAATGCGTTTATCTCGTAAACTAAGCGTCTAATCGCAAAAAGGAGCTTAATTTGTGATCACTACAAAATACTTAAGAAATCCCTTGTAATATATGGGGATATCACCATGAAATGGGTGGCCAATGATGGATTTTCATATGGAAATCTTTAAATGCGTTTATCTCGTAAACTAAGCGTCTAATCGCAAAAAGGAGCTTAATTTGTGATCACTATGAATAACTCAAGAAATCACTTGTAATATGTGGGGATATCACCATGAAATGGGTGGCCAATGATGGATTTTCATATGGAAATCTTTAAATGCGTTTATCTCGTAAACTAAGCGTCTAATCGCAAAAAGGAGCTTAATTTGTGATCACTATGAATAACTCAAGAAATCACTTGTAATATGTGGGGATATCACCATGAAATGGGTGGCCAATGATGGATTTTCATATGGAAATCTTTCAATGCGTTTATCTCGTAAACTAAGCGTCTAATCGCAAAAAGGAGCTTAATTTGTAATCACTACGAATTACAAAAGAAATCCCTTGTAATATATGGGGATATCACCATGAAATGGGTGGCCAATGATGGATTTTCATATGGAAATCTTTAAATGCGTTTATCTCGTAAACTAAGCGTCTAATCGCAAAAAGGAGCTTAATTTGTGATCACTATGAATTACAAAAGAAATCCCTTGTAATATATGGGGATATCACCATGAAATGGGTGGCCAATGATGGATTTTCATATGGAAATCTTTAAATGCGTTTATCTCGTAAACTAAGCGTCTAATCGCAAAAAGGAGCTTAATTTGTGATCACTATGAATAACTCAAGAAATCACTTGTAATATGTGGGGATATCACCATGAAATGGTTGGCCAATGATGGATTTTCATATGGAAATCTTTAAATGCGTTTATCTCGTAAACTAAGCGTCTAATCGCAAAAAGGAGCTTAATTTGTGATCACTATGAATAACTCAAGAAATCACTTGTAATATGTGGGGATATCACCATGAAATGGAAATCTTTAAATGCGTTTATCTCGTAAACTAAGCGTCTAATCGCAAAAAGGAGCTTAATTTGTGATCACTATGAATAACTCAAGAAATCACTTGTAATATGTGGGGATATCACCATGAAATGGTTGGCCAATGATGGATTTTCATATGGAAATCTTTAAATGCGTTTATCTCGTAAACTAACCGTCTAATCGCAAAAAGGAGCTTAATTTGTGATCACTATGAATAACTCAAGAAATCACTTGTAATATGTGGGGATATCACCATGAAATGGAAATCTTTAAATGCGTTTATCTCGTAAACTAAGCGTCTAATCGCAAAAAGGAGCTTAATTTGTGATCACTATGAATAACTCAAGAAATCACTTGTAATATGTGGGGAGATCACCATGAAATGGGTGGCCAATGATGGATTTTCATATGGAAATCTTTAAATGCGTTTATCTCGTAAACTAAGCGTCTAATCGCAAAAAGGAGCTTAATTTGTGATCACTATGAATAACTCAAGAAATCACTTGTAATATGTGGGGATATCACCATGAAATGGGTGGCCAATGATGGATTTTCATATGGAAATCTTTAAATGCGTTTATCTCGTAAACTAAGCGTCTAATCGCAAAAAGGAGCTTAATTTGTGATCACTATGAATAACTCAAGAAATCACTTGTAATATGTGGGGATATCACCATGAAATGGGTGGCCAATGATGGATTTTCATATGGAAATCTTTAAATGCGTTTATCTCGTAAACTAAGCGTCTAATCGCAAAAAGGAGCTTAATTTGTGATCACTATGAATTACAAAAGAATTCCCTTGTAATATATGGGGATATCACCATGAAATGGGTGGTCAATGATGGATTTTCATATGGAAATCTTTAAATGCGTTTATCTCGTAAACTAAGCGTCTAATCGCAAAAAGGAGCTTAATTTGTGATCACTATAAAATACTAAAGAAATCCCTTGTAATATATGGGGATATCACCATGAAATGGGTGGCCAATGATGGATTTTCATATGGAAATCTTTAAATGCGTTTATCTCGTAAACTAAGCGTCTAAACGCAAAAAGGAGCTTAATTTGTGATCACTATGAATAACTCAAGAAATCACTTGTAATATGTGGGGATATCACCATGAAATGGGTGGTCAATGATGGATTTTCATATGGAAATCTTTAAATGCGTTTATCTCCTAAACTAAGCGTCTAATCGCAAAAAGGAGCTTAATTTGTGATCACTATAAAATACTTAAGAAATCCCTTGTGATATATGGGGATATCACCATGAAATGGGTGGCCAATGATGGATTTTCATATGGAAATCTTTAAATGCGTTTATCTCGTAAACTAAGCGTCTAATCGCAAAAAGGAGCTTAATTTGTGATCACTATGAATTACAAAAGAATTCCCTTGTAATATATGGGCATATCACCATGAAATGGGTGGCCAATGATGGATTTTCATATGGAAATCTTTAAATGCGTTTATCTCGTAAACTAAGCGTCTAATCGCAAAAGGGAGTTTAATTTGTGATCACTATGAATTACAAAAGAATTAATTTGTGATCACTATGAATAACTCAAGAAATCACTTGTAATATGTGAGGATATCACCATGAAATGGGTGGCCAATGATGGATTTTCATATGGAAATCTTTAAATGCGTTTATCTCGTAAACTAAGCGTCTAATCGCAAAAAGGAGCTTAATTTGTGATCACTATAAAATACTTAAGAAATCCCTTGTAATATATGGGGATATCACCATGAAATGGGTGGCCAATGATGGATTTTCATATCGAAATCTTTAAATGCGTTTATCTCGTAAACTAAGCGTCTAATCGCAAAAAGGAGCTTAATTTGTGATCACTATGAATAACTCAAGAAATCACTTGTAATATGTGGGGATATCACCATGAAATGGGTGGCCAATGATGGATTTTCATATGGAAATCTTTAAATGCGTTTATCTCGTAAACTAAGCGTCTAATCGCAAAAAGGAGCTTAATTTGTGATCACTATAAAATACTTAAGAAATCCCTTGTAATATATGGGGATATCACCATGAAATGGGTGGCCAATGATGGATTTTCATATGGAAATCTCTAAATGCGTTTATCTCGTAAACTAAGCGTCTTATCGCAAAAAGGAGCTTAATTTGTGATCACTATGAATAACTCAAGAAATCACTTGTAATATGTGGGGATATCACCATGAAATGGGTGGCCAATGATGGATTTTCATATGGAAATCTTTAAATGCGTTTCTCTCGTAAACTAAGCGTCTAATCGCAAAAAGGAGCTTAATTTGTGATCACTATGAATAACTCAAGAAATCACTTGTAATATGTGGGGATATCACCATGAAATGGGTGGCCAATGATGGATTTTCATATGGAAATCTTTAAATGCGTTTTTCTCGTAAACTAAGCGTCTAATCGCAAAAAGGAGCTTAATTTGTGATCACTATGAATAACTCAAGAAATCACTTGTAATATGTGGGGCTATCACCATGAAATGGGTGGCCAATGATGGATTTTCATATGGAAATCTTTAAATGCGTTTATCTCGTAAACTAAGCGTCTAATCGCAAAAAGGAGCTTAATTTGTGATCACTATAAAATACTTAAGAAATCCCTTGTAATATATGGGGATATCACCATGAAATGGGTGGCCAATGATGGATTTTCATATGGAAATCTTTAAATGCGTTTATCTCGTAAACTAAGCGTCTAATCGCAAAAAGGAGCTTAATTTGTGATCACTATAAAATACTTAAGAAATCCCTTGTAATATATGGGGATATCACCATGAAATGTGTGACCAATGATGGATTTTCATATGGAAATCTTTAAATGCGTTTATCTCGTAAACTAAGCGTCTAATCGCAAAAAGGAGCTTAATTTGTGATCACTATAAAATACTTAAGAAATCCCTTGTAATATATGGGGATATCACCATGAAATGGGTGGCCAATGATGGATTTTCATATGGAAATCTTTAAATGCGTTTATCTCGTAAACTAAGCGTCTAATCGCAAAAAGGAGCTTAATTTGTGATCACTATGAATAACTCAAGAAATCACTTGTAATATGTGGGGATATCACCATGAAATGGGTGGCCAATGATGGATTTTCATATGGAAATCTTTAAATGCGTTTATCTCGTAAACTAAGCGTCTAATCGCAAAAAGGAGCTTAATTTGTGATCACTATGAATAACTCAAGAAATCACTTGTAATATGTGGGGATATCACCATGAAATGGATGGCCAATGATGGATTTTCATATGGAAATCTTTAAATGCGTTTATCTCGTAAACTAAGCGTCTAATCGCAAAAAGGAGCTTAATTTGTGATCACTATAAAATACTTAAGAAATCCCTTGTAATATGTGGGGATATCACCATGAAATGGGTGGCCAATGATGGATTTTCATATGGAAATCTATAAATGCGTTTATCTCGTAAACTAAGCGTCTAATCGCAAAAAGGAGCTTAATTTGTGATCACTATGAATAACTCAAGAAATCACTTGTAATATGTGGGGATATCACCATGAAATGGATGGCCAATGATGGATTTTCATATGGAAATCTTTAAATGCGTTTATCTCGTAAACTAAGCGTCTAATCGCAAAAAGAAGCTTAATTTGTGATCACTATAAAATACTTAAGAAATCCCTTGTAATATATGGGGAAATCACCATGAAATGGGTGGCCAATGATCGATTTTCATATGGAAATCTTTAAATGCGTTTATCTCGTAAACTAAGCGTCTAATCGCAAAAGGAGCTTAATTTGTGATCACTACAAAATACTTAAGAAATCCCTTGTAATATGTGGGGATATCACCATAAAATGGGTGGCCAATGATGGATTTTCATATGGAAATCTTTAAATGCGTTTATCTCGTAAACTAAGCGTCTAATCGCAAAAAGGAGCTTAATTTGTGATCACTATGAATAACTCAAGAAATCATTTGTAATATGTGGGGATATCACCATGAAATGGGTGGCCAATGATGGATTTTCATATGGAAATCTTTAAATGCGTTTATCTCGTAAACTAAGCGTCTAATCGCAAAAAGGAGCTTAATTTGTGATCACTATAAAATACTTAAGAAATCCCTTGTAATATATGGGGATATCACCATGAAATGGGTGGTCAATGATGGATTTTCATATGGAAATCTTTAAATGCGTTTATCTCGTAAACTAAGCGTCTAATCGCAAAAAGGAGCTTAATTTGTGATCACTATGAATAACTCAAGAAATCATTTGTAATATGTGGGGATATCACCATGAAATGGGTGGCCAATGATGGATTTTCATATGGAAATCTTTAAATGCGTTTATCTCGTAAACTAAGCGTCTAATCGCAAAAAGGAGCTTAATTTGTGATCACTATGAATAACTCAAGAAATCACTTGTAATATGTGGGGATATCACCATGAAATGGGTGGCCAATGATGGATTTTCATATGGAAATCTTTAAATGCGTTTATCTCGTAAACTAAGCGTCTAATCGCAAAAAGGAGCTTAATTTGTGATCACTAAAAAATACTTAAGAAATCCCTTGTAATATATGGGGATATCACCATGAAATGGGTGGCCAATGTTGGATTTTCATATGGAAATCTTTAAATGCGTTTATCTCGTAAACTAAGCGTCTAATCGCAAAAAGGAGCTTAATTTGTGATCACTATGAATAACTCAAGAAATCATTTGTAATATGTGGGGATATCACCATGAAATGGGTGGCCAATGATGGATTTTCATATGGAAATCTTTAAATGCGTTTATCTCGTAAACTAAGCGTCTAATCGCAAAAAGGAGCTTAATTTGTGGTCACTATGAATAACTCAAGAAATCACTTGTAATATGTGGGGATATCACCATGAAATGGATGGCCAATGATGGATTTTCATATGGAAATCTTTAAATGCGTTTATCTCGTAAACTAAGCGTCTAATCGCAAAAAGGAGCTTAATTTGTGATCACTATGAATAACTCAAGAAATCATTTGTAATATGTGGGGATATCACCATGAAATGGGTGGCCAATGATGGATTTTCATATGGAAATCTTTAAATGCGTTTATCTCGTAAACTAAGCGTCTAATCGCAAAAAGGAGCTTAATTTGTGATCACTATGAATAACTCAAGAAATCACTTGTAATATGTGGGGATATCACCATGAAATGGGTGGCCAATGATGGATTTTCATATGGAAATCTTTAAATGCGTTTATCTCGTAAACTAAGCGTCTAATCGCAAAAAGGAGCTTAATTTGTGATCACTAAAAAATACTTAAGAAATCCCTTGTAATATATGGGGATATCACCATGAAATGGGTGGCCAATGTTGGATTTTCATATGGAAATCTTTAAATGCGTTTATCTCGTAAACTAAGCGTCTAATCGCAAAAAGGAGCTTAATTTGTGATCACTATGAATAACTCAAGAAATCACTTGTAATATGTGGGGATATCACCATGAAATGGGTGGCCAATGATGGATTTTCATATGGAAATCTTTAAATGCGTTTATCTCGTAAACTAAGCGTCTAATCGCAAAAAGGAGCTTAATTTGTGATCACTATGAATAACTCAAGAAATCATTTGTAATATGTGGGGATATCACCATGAAATGGGTGGCCAATGATGGATTTTCATATGGAAATCTTTAAATGCGTTTATCTCGTAAACTAAGCGTCTAATCGCAAAAAGGAGCTTAATTTGTGATCACTATGAATAACTCAAGAAATCACTTGTAATATGTGGGGATATCACCATGAAATGGGTGGCCAATGATGGATTTTCATATGGAAATCTTTAAATGCGTTTATCTCGTAAACTAAGCGTCTAATCGCAAAAAGGAGCTTAATTTGTGATCACTATGAATAACTTAAGAAATCATTTGTAATATGTGGGGATATCAACATGAAATGGGTGGCCAATGATGGATTTTCATATGGAAATCTTTAAATGCGTTTATCTCGTAAACTAAGCGTCTAATCGCAAAAAGGAGCTTAATTTGTGATCACTATAAAATACTTAAGAAATCCCTTGTAATATATGGGGATATCACCATGAAATGGGTGGCCAATGATGGATTTTCATATGGAAATCTTTAAATGCGTTTATCTCGTAAACTAAGCGTCTAATCGCAAAAAAGGAGCTTAATTTGTGATCACTATGAATAACTCAAGAAATCACTTGTAATATGTGGGGATATCACCATGAAATGGGTGGCCAATGACGGATTTTTATATGGAAATCTTTAAATGCGTTTATCTCGTAAACTAAGCGTCTAATCGCAAAAAGGAGCTTAATTTGTGATCACTATGAATAACTCAAGAAATCACTTGTAATATGTGGGGATATCACCATGAAATGGGTGGTCAATGATGGATTTTCATATGGAAATCTTTAAATGCGTTTATCTCGTAAACTAAGCGTCTAATCGCAAAAAGGAGCTTAATTTGTGATCACTAAAAAATACTTAAGAAATCCCTTGTAATATATGGGGATATCACCATGAAATGGGTGGCCAATTATGGATTTTCATATGGAAATCTTTAAATGCGTTTATCTCGTAAACTAAGCGTCTAATCGCAAAAAGGAGCTTAATTTGTGATCACTATAAAATACTTAAGAAATCCCTTGTAATATATGGGGATATCACCATGAAATGGGTGGTCAATGATGGATTTTCATATGGAAATCTTTAAATGCGTTTATCTCGTAAACTAAGCGTCTAATCGCAAAAAGGAGCTTAATTTGTGATCACTATAAAATACTTAAAAATCCCTTGTAATATATGGGGATATCACCATGAAATGGGTGGCCAATGATGGATTTTCATATGGAAATCTTTAAATGCGTTTATCTCGTAAACTAAGCGTCTAATCGCAAAAAGGAGCTTAATTTGTGATCACTATAAAATACTTAAGAAATCCCTTGTAATATATGGGGATATCACCATGAAATGGGTGGTCAAAGATGGATTTTCATATGGAAATCTTTAAATGCGTTTATCTCGTAAACTAAGCGTCTAATCGCAAAAAGGAGCTTAATTTGTGATCACTATAAAATACTTAAGAAATCCCTTGTAATATATGGGGGATATCACCATGAAATGGGTGGTCAATGATGGATTTTCATATGGAAATCTTTAAATGCGTTTATCTCGTAAACTAAGCGTCTAATCGCAAAAAGGAGCTTTATTTGTGATCACTATGAATAACTCAAGAAATCACTTGTAATATGTGGGGATATCACCATGAAATGGGTGGCCAATGATGGATTTTCATATGGAAATCTTTAAATGCGTTTATCTCGTAAACTAAGCGTCTAATCGCAAAAAGGAGCTTAATTTGTGATCACTATAAAATACTTAAGAAATCCCTTGTAATATATGGGGATATCACCATGAAATGGGTGGTCAATGATGGATTTTCATATGGAAATCTTTAAATGCGTTTATCTCGTAAACTAAGCGTCTAATCGCAAAAAGGAGCTTAATTTGTGATCACTATGAATAACTCAAGAAATCAATTGTAATATATGGGGATATCACCATGAAATGGGTGGTCAATGATGGATTTTCATATGGAAATCTTTAAATGCGTTTATCTCGTAAACTAAGCGTCTAATCGCAAAAAGGAGCTTAATTTGTGATCACTATGAATAACTCAAGAAATCACTTGTAATATGTGGGGATATCACCATGAAATGGGTGGCCAATGATGGATTTTCATATGGAAATCTTTAAATGCGTTTATCTCGTAAACTAAGCGTCTAATCGCAAAAAGGAGCTTTATTTGTGATCACTATGAATAACTCAAGAAATCACTTGTAATATGTGGGGATATCACCATGAAATGGGTGGCCAATGATGGATTTTCATATGGAAATCTTTAAATGCGTTTATCTCGTAAACTAAGCGTCTAATCGCAAAAAGGAGCTTAATTTGTGATCACTATAAAATACTTAAGAAATCCCTTGTAATATATGGGGATATCACCATGAAATGGGTGGTCAATGATGGATTTTCATATGGAAATCTTTAAATGCGTTTATCTCGTAAACTAAGCGTCTAATCGCAAAAAGGAGCTTAATTTGTGATCACTATGAATAACTTAAGAAATCACTTGTAATATGTGGGGATATCACCATGAAATGGGTGGCCAATGATGGATTTTCATATGGAAATCTTTAAATGCGTTTATCTCGTAAACTAAGCGTCTAATCGCAAAAAGGAGCTTAATTTGTGATCACTATAAAATACTTAAGAAATCCCTTGTGATATATGGGGATATCACCATGAAATGGGTGGTCAATGATGGATTTTCATATGGAAATCTTTAAATGCGTTTATCTCGTAAACTAAGCGTCTAATCGCAAAAAGGAGCTTAATTTGTGATCACTATAAAATACTTAAGAAATCCCTTGTAATATATGGGGATATCACCATGAAATGGGTGGCCAATGATGGATTTTCATATGGAAATCTTTAAATGCGTTTATCTCGTAAACTAAGCGTCTAATCGCAAAAAGGAGCTTAATTTGTGATCACTATGAATAACTCAAGAATTCATTTGTAA